>JANZXR010000007.1:5131264-5142396 GCA_027575705.1 Erythroxylum echinodendron
CAAATATTTAGTTATTAAAATATAACTTTCAAAATAAATATGATTAACTGGAATTAAATATTTAACATCTAAAAATTCTATTTAAAAACAATTAATTATTTATAATTTGAAATTTATAAGTTTCTCTAGGAGGACAGTAAGATAATTTCAAATTAGTTCTAGCATCAGTCGCTACTAGAACCCATGTTTTTCTAATAGGAATTGAGTTTGTGTCTAAAGGTTGTGCATTAAAAATTGAAGAACCAAGATGCTCCTTAGAGTTATGTAGCTTAGAAAGAAGACCAGGAAAGTTTAAGTTTAGGGTCAGGAAAGCAACAGTGTCCATAGGATTGAGTTAAGGATTAGTGGTTAATAAGAAGGTAAGCAAGCTAAATAATAGAAGGGTGGAGGGCAATGTAGTACAAAAGAAGCAACTAAATGTTTAAGGTGATAAAGATGACTGAAGAGAGTAGACATATAAGAAAGATGAAGTGAAGTTAGTGAAAATAAAAGCAATAAATGAGAGTAACAAGTACAAAAAGGTATTGAAAGAGCTAAGTTTAACTACAAAGGAAGGTGGTAGTTAAGAGGGTGTGAAAAGGATCATAAGAGGGGTAGCCATTGAAGTAGTGAGAAGAGCATGAACAATGTCTTACAAGGAAAACCAGAGGGAATCAATTTAAATCACCATTAACTTAAGTCAATAGTCATTCCAGGAAAAATCAATAAATCAACTAAAGAAATCAAGGTTGTCCATCATCTACTCAATTGGATTTTTCATCAACTAGTTAGCTATTTAGATTTTTGCACTAAATTATAAATCAATTCAACTCAATCCAACAATTCTTCAGAGTTCAACTTAATCCATATAATTCAACTCAATATACAAGGTAGACATAGATGAGTAAAAAACTATGATTTTCAAATATTTTAATAACTTCAATTAACATAAAAAAATAAATATATTTATTATCAAAGCAACCAACAAGCATTAAAGGCATGTTTGAAAAGTCACTTAATATTTTAACGTAAAAGTAACACTTTGCTTTACAATTTAGTTATTATTTAAGTGGGAGAGTCAACTAGTGTTGATGAGGTCACCTAAAAGCCAACAAGCTCATAAATAGAGTGTCGTATGTTATATGAAAGAACATAATTATAGATAGCAAAATTGACCCACCCTACCTAACCTAACCTGACCTAATCGAAGTCAATATGTCAATTCTGAGTTGATTAGACTTTAGATCAGCTTGGGCTTAGAGGATCTAACTCGATCTAACTTGAACAACTTGATCTAGCTTAACTCAGTTTGATGAAAATGACATTGTTTTGTCCTAACTCAACTAGTCTATGGACTAGACTTAGGGCACAAAAAAAGAGTACCAAGCCCAACCTCACCTATTGTCAAAGCTAACCATAATGAAACTAAGGGGCCTTTGATGTCACTTTTATTTTATTAGGTTTTTTATTTTTGTTTCTTGATTTGGTTATGTTTTTAAGACTATAATATGTAGTTGTTAATGTTAATGTAATTACACTTTTATTACTAACAATAATAAAATAATAAATAAAATTAAAGATAAATTATTTTTAAATTAAATGAGTAATTGATTTTATTTAATATCTTATTTATTAATCACTAAATATTAAAAATGAATTCATCATATTTTATTAAAAGAGAAAATTAAATAATTAGGAAATTTGTACCAAATATTTAGTTATTAAAATATAACTTTCAAAATAAATATGATTAACTGGAATTAAATATTTAACATCTAAAAATTTTATTTAAAAGTAATTAATTATTTATAATTTGAAATTTATAAGTTTCTATTTTTATTTAATAAATTTTTTTATTTTAAATTTTATGTATTTTAAGTTTAAGACATATTTATTAAATAATTATAAAATTATTGCTTTTAGAAAATTTATTTTGATTATAAAATAAAATAAAATAAAATAAAATGTATAATTTTATCTAAAAGCATTATTCATAATTTGTATTAATAGTTATAATTAAATAATATTTTTAATTTACAATAAAATTATATTATTATAAAATAAAAATAAAAACCATAACCACTTGTTATGATTTTCATAAGTGAAATAGGAAAATAAAACAACCAAAATAGAAAAATAAAAACTTAATTTTATTGATTTTAAAAATAGAAGCATAATTCCAAAAATAAAAATAAAATACTCTAACTAATTTTAAGGATTTGGTTGCAATAAATGAATTCGATTGGCTCTTCTTTCATGTTAGGCTTCTATGCTTATCACCGTGAAACATAGTTTAGTTTTTTTTTTTGTTTTGTTACGAAGGATTATTATATGCTAACAAACCAAATTAGGAATAAAGAGTAAATTTTGATTTGATTAAAGTTAAATTTAATTTGAAAAACTCAAAATTAACATAAAAATGTCTATATAAATATGTTCTATTCTTTAAGTAAAATTGATTTCCTCTAAAAATTTTAAGCTGGGTATGAAATGTTTTGAAATTAAATAATTAATTAATTTTATTTAACATCTTATTTATTAGTTAGTAAATATTAGTAATAAAATCATCATATTTTATTAAAAAGGAAAATTAAACAGTTAAATAATTTGTAACCTAGTATTTAGTTATTAAATATAATTTTCAAAATAAATATTATTAACTAAAATTTAATATTTAAATTTTAAAAAGTTTTATTTGACAAATATTTGATTACTTAGATTATGAAATTTATGTTTTCATTTTTATTTAATAAATATTTTTAATTTTAAATTTTATAAAATAAATTAAGTTTTAATCGATAATTATAATTATAATGACGATATTTATTTTTATTGATAATACCTTGTTCATGTGAACTAAAATTTTTTTTATTTGAAATAAAAAACTGTTTGAAAATAAAAAAAAAACCATTTCCAATAATTCTGGTTTCTCTTAATAAATTATTTGAAATAAAAGGCAAGA
This sequence comes from Erythroxylum echinodendron, assembly GCA_027575705.1. NCBI lineage: Eukaryota > Viridiplantae > Streptophyta > Magnoliopsida > Malpighiales > Erythroxylaceae > Erythroxylum > Erythroxylum echinodendron. The sequence goes on from JANZXR010000007.1 coordinate 5,134,206, forward strand.
TTAAAAAGTAAAAAAACCATTTCCAATAATTCCTCTCCCGCCCACCGTGAACAAGCGGCCCTGTTAAGTTCGACAATCTCGGTCTCTTCTTCCTTTCATCACAGAAACACTATACATACTTTCACTTGTTTGTTTTATACTTTCACTTGTTTGTTCTTTTAGTGTTGTATTGCGTTGGTATTGATGAAATGTCGGCATTTACGGTAACTCCGCACAAAGTTTCAGTATGTATCCTTCTCCAGATATATGCCCTTCCCTCTCATTCCGTTTCCCTTCCTTACCCTTTCTCGTCTGTTTCCCACCACAACCGTCTGGGCTTCTACTTGTTTGCTCTCACCAAGGTACTACTTCTTCTTCTTCCTCCAAGTTGTTTCATTTTCCTTACTTTTCTCTCTCACCTTACATGCTTTTTTTTGGTAGTCATATGACGATTATTTAGAGCCAAGGCTTGAAGATTTAGTGAATCATTTGAGAGGAATCGGAGGTTCCTTGGGGGATTGGCTAATTGATCAGTTAACTGCTAGGGTTTCGTCCTGTTTGTCCCCCGATGATTTGTTCAACTTTTTTAGTGAACTGCGAGGTGGGTTTCGTTTATACATATATGTAATATATTAGATACATGTACACATATATCTTCCACCCTTTTTCTTCTATATTGTCTCAAATTTGTCTTCAACATGTAAACCACTATTGATGTTCAGGTATCCTTGGAGCATCTGATTCCGTTGTTATGGGAGATAACCAAGTGTTTCTGGAGCCCAGCAGCCACTTGGGCTTGTTTCTTCGGCGCGTGATTCTTGCTTTTAACCTCCTCTCGTTCGAGGTACTCTTTTTTCTCTCCTCGTGGAGAGATGACAGCTGCCATTTTAAATCTGTTCTTGTGCTTCTTAGATACTATTGTTTTATCTAGTTATGACAGTATCACTTTTAGGATTTAAGTTACTTTGTGGCACTTAATAATTTTAACATTTAAACAAAAAGCTCCGTTGAAGACTTGGTTGATTTGCTTATACTTCTTGTTTTAAAACCTGGATTTCCTGGAATCTTGAGTTTTGTTAACTTTTGAGTTTCATTCAGGGTACCTGCCACCTTTTAACAAATATAGGGATCTATTCTAAAGAGGCCCTATCAAGTTGCCTGCGTTATGAGTTGGGTTGTTCAAATTCTTCTACTAATGATTTGGAAGCACTGTCAGAATATGAGAATATGGATCTAGAGACTCTAGTTTTTGACAAAGTTAATGAAGAAATTGAAGCTAAAATGCGTGGTGGTGAAGGAATCCCTTTTCACCTTCATGTACCCAGGGCATTTTCATCATTGGTTGAAGGTATGATCACTTTAGTAAGTGAGGTAGGAATAGATGTCATAGAATTATGATAATGTGTATGCTCAAGGTGAAACTCCTTTGGAAATAGATCTTGATGATTATGTTTCCCTTCTTTTTGAAGTTTGCATAAGGTCAGGTAATGTGAATGCTTGATCTCATTGATCTCCTTTATCTTTGAAAGATGTTCGAACATTCATTTTTTGTATCACAGTTGACTCACAACTAGAAAGATGTTCGAACATTCATTTTTTGTATCACAGTTGGCTCACAACTAGACTAAGTCTTATCATTTTTAATTTATTTAATAATATGGCCCCTTCCACATTGGCATTTATTATTTTGTATGAGTTGTACCTTTTTCACCCCAAATGCTTTTTGTTTTTAAGGGTTTTTGAACTTAAATGTTTGTGATATGCACTTCGTTTAGATTTACTTTCTATTGTTGCATATTGCAAGGTCATTATTATGAGATTAACACATTGCACTTATTGTTTTTGCAGATATTGAGGTCATATCTGAGTCAAGATCTAAGCAAAGTGGAAGAGGTAGAGACACATCTGCATCTTTACATCCCCCAAGAATTGCTCTAGGAGATGTTGATGCCTGCAGTGAGACATTCTTGCGAACAAGTTGGCAAGTGCAAGGTTACTTAATGGACCAAATAGATGTTATTGAAAAGTAAGCTACTATATTGACTTTTCATAGTGTTTTAATTGTGGAATGCAACTACAATTGGAATTGCAATATTGTAGTTGTAGTTGGCTCTTTTATTGCAATTTATCGCACTTACGTTTGCATTATCTGCAGTTGTCATAATAAAGTTCAAGTTTAGTATAGCATGCAATATGTAATTTAAAACCTTGCTTGGGATCTTGTTCCTTATCATAATGTAGCTGTGTTTAAAGGAGTTTATACATTTTTTTTCCTTATGACAGGCATGGAAGTGCTTTCAATTCAAATGCTTTTGAACTTATTCTAGGACAGATCAAAAGATTGGCTCCTGAGCTACATCGTGTAAGCATGTGTATCAATGTTCAAGGGAACTTCTTAGTAATTTCTAGTTTTTAATATTTGTATCTTTGCTGCATCTTTCTCCAGGTTCATTATTTAGCCTACTTAAATGATCTACATCATGATGATTATTTTTCTGCTTTGGAGAACCTTCACCGCTACTTCGATTACAGGTAGTTGACACATTATGCCATGCTTTCTAATTTGTAACTTACTGCAATTATGCTGCTTCACATTGTCTGTTTCTCATCCTTGATGTTCTGTAAAATTTAATAATTTTATCTCTCCATTTGGTTGATAGTTGTTGATTGCGAAACGGAATTTATTTTAGTGTTTCCTTGGTTTAAGGAAAACTTTATCTGTTTTTCTTGTCTCCTTATTTTTCAATGTTTTCTTCAATTTTATTGAACTTTGTGTATTTCACATATCTTATGTTTCCTTGAAAGGAGAAAAGCTCATATAGGAAAGGACATGATCAAGGAAATGAGGCAAGAAAGAAGTTGGCCCACTTGTGAAGTGTTATCTACTTGTTATCATGCTGAGATAGGGTTTAAGGATTTCTTGTGATCAAATTAAGAGAAGTGGATCAATTGAAAATGAAAAATCAGATCTACTCTTGGAGAATCTGTAGCATAAGAAGTGGTTGAATCAAATTATCTTATCAAGCTAGTATGGTTTAGGATTAATGAAGAGATATCAAACTTGACAATTTAAAGAACTTTTGGCTAGAAAAATATGTCGTTTCTTGATGGAAAATTCTCAATATATACAAAGTGCAAGCTAAATTTTAGACCTTAAATATATGAACTACCGTGTACATATGTATCTACGGCTAATATATCCTACTAAGGAAATATTTTTCAATTCATAGCTGTACAAAAGGCACAGAATCTGCCTTTGATGATGAAAGGGGTGTACTAATGTAGAGCCAAAATTAAAGCTAACTCCTAACTCCTATGTCATAATTAACACCTGATAGATAAAACAACTAGATAGAACTCACAAACTAATAAAGTCTAGTTGTTAGAATTGTAGACTCAAAATATCCTTCTAGGTAGCTGGAATTTTAGGTTATATGATTGGAAATTAGGTTTTTGGTTGCTGGAAATTCAGGCTAGAAGTGTTGGAATTTTAGGGAGGAAAACAAGCAATGGAGGGTAGGGAACTAGGATACTCCTAAAGCTTAAGAATTGCATTTAGAGAGAAGTTATTAGAACCCTTATCCTAGTAGTAAAGGATTCCTAATTATAATATCCAAATAGAAATAGATCCTACTCTAATAAGGATTTTTATTTCAAGTAATTTTAAGTTCTGAATTAATTAGAACAATATATCTAACTTATTTTTATGCTTTGAAAAGTTGAATAATTCTATTTATTTTTTCTTGAATATATTACAAGGAGATATATATTTGAAGGATCCCTAGAATATCTCCTAGAAATTAGGGATATACACAATCATGCAACTAATTCTAAGATATACATAAATATACATCCAACGAATCAAATAACTATCCATTTCCTATTAAAAGTGTATAAACATCGACGCTTCCACTTGAGGTGGTTAATGAATATCTTTAATTCCAGACTTGCTAATAAAGTCCTCAAAGGTTGTAAGGGCATGCATATGTCCAATTTCTTTTTTATAAAACGTTTGTAAACCTCCATATGTTTAGTTTGATCATGCTGAACAGGGTAATGTGCAACGCTGATTGCAGACTTATTTTCACAATATAATTTCACTGGACCTTCCCATTTAATTTTTAAGTCATCAATAACTATTTTTAAGCAAAGCAACTCACAAACTCTTAATGCTATGGTCCTGAATTTTGATTCTGCACTTGATCTTGACACAACATTTTTGTTATTTGCTCTGCCATGAAACAAGATTTCTTTTTTTAAAAACACAATATCCTGAAGTTGACCTTTTATCCACTAAGGAGCTTGCATAATTTGCCTCTGTGTAGGCTTCTAGAATAATATTTTCTCGCTTTTAAATAAAATTCCTCTTCTTGGACTATCTTTTAGATACTGCAGAATTCTGTATACAGCCTTGAGTTGTACGTCTTTGTGTTTATGTATAAATTGGCTTACCATACTTACTGCAAAGATAAGGTTTGGTCTTGTATGTGTTAAGTATATTGATTTTCAACCAACCTTTGATAGGCTCCCTTGTCTATTGCTTGTCTTGTGGTGCATCACTTAAATTGTGACTGAAGTCAATTGGAGTAGCGTTGGCTTGCATCTTGGCCTTCTTGTCTCTTTTAACAAATTCAGCACATTTTTGTTGTGAAATGAAGATGCTTTGCCTTGAATGTGCAGCCTCATTTCCTAGAAAATATTTCAAGTTTCCGTACTCCTTAATATCAAATTCTTGTAATAATTTTTTCTTCAACATCAACATCTATTCTTCATTGTTTCCGATACACCAATAACACTGTTACCCTCCCCGTCTTTGAGTGCTCGATAAATAGGGAATGGTCTCCATTATACTTGAATCCTATCGTAACCTTTGTGAATCGTCCAAACCATGCTCTTGGTGATTATTTTAGTCCATAAAGGACCTTTTTTAATTTGCACACCATTCCATTTTGAGATTCAAAGCCGGGTGGAACTTTGTGTATATTTCTTTTTTTAGTCCTTAGAGGAAGGTGTTTTTAACAACATATTGCTGTAGGTTTCAACCAAAGTTGATAGCTAGTGACAATAAAATCTTGGCAGTATTCATTTATGCTACTAGAGCAATTTCTTGGTAATCTGTTTTAAGTTGAGTTTAACCTTTGGCAACCAAGCTGTCCTTATATATTTTAACAGTCCCATTAGATCTATACTTCAGTGTGAATTCCTACTTGCATCCAACCAATTTTTTATCCTTGGGTAGTTCCACTAACTCCTAAGGTTTATTTTTTTTGTAATGCATCCATCTCACTTTTCATAGCACTTCTCCACTTTAGTGCCTTGGTCATACTTTTGGAATGGGAATGGTATGGAGATTTTTTAGAAAAGTTTGGTTTTTCTCGCACCAACTTTGATATGTCATGAACAAATATAACGGGTGTTGTGTGCAGGTTCTAGAACCTTTTGTGAGGGAATGGGCAGGTCTAAATCATTGGGTTCAACTTGTGGGGTCAAGGTTAGGCTTGTCATCAATTGGTGGATCAGGTTTGGATGAGCTCTTGGTAGGTTCAATTTTTTCCATATCTGTTTGGAATGCCGGAATAGTGGCTTGTGCAGGGGTTTTGACATGCAATAGCTCTCTTCCTGGTGTAAACCTGCATTTGTCAAGGGGTTTTACTTTGATTTTCTGCCTTAGAGCTTCTTTAACTTCCTTAGGTTCAATAGACTTGTTTGTTGCATATGGTTCAGCCTCTATTTGAGTGGGAAAATCAAGAAAAATATATTTATACCCTATTTGAGTGGGAAAATTAAGAAAATTATCTTCATTCAAATTCTCTCCCTAAAGATAGGTGAATAAAGAAAGGTCTTGTTTCGTTAAAAGTAATATTAGCGGATACAAAAAAATTTTGAGTTTGGGGGGTGAAAAACACTTGTATACCTTTTTGGTGGAAGAGTAGCCAACAAAAACACATTTGAGAGCACGAGGATTAAGTTTCCCTCTATTTTGGTGACCTATTATATAAGTATGCAGAAGTTGGAAACTTTCCCAAAAAATTTTTGGGAACATATTTATAAAAGAGCAGTGCCCTTGTGATGGTCAACAAATGACCATTTTTCCGTTATGCAACTTCATTTTGTTGAGGAGTATTATCACAAGAGGGTTCATGAATGATCCCTTTTTCATGAAAGAAATTTGACGGAGTTTGATTGAAATAATCTTTGGCATTGCAAAAACGAAATCTTTTGATTTGTGAATCAACCTGAGTTTTGATCATGTTATAAACATTTGGAAAAAGAGTGCTAACATCTTACATGTGTTTCAACAAATAGATGCCAGTGATATCGTCAATAAAAGATATGAACCACTTTGCCCTAGAAGCATTAGAAATGGGAGAAGGGCTCCAAACATCATTATGAATAAGAGAAAAAGGGGAATGACTTTTTTTACTGATTGTAAAAAATGCACCTTTGTGCTTTGCAAATTCACATCCATCACAATGAAAGACTCAACATCTATTTTATTAAAAAAAGATGGAAACAATGGCTGTAATATATGAAAAGAAGGATGTACCAAACAACGATGATAAAGCCATATTTTTCTTTACTGGACATGACTGATGTTGAACTATAGGTAGTAAAGGCTATTCCTCTCACTAGCATGTCCAATCATCCCCGGCATGCCCTGCTCCTGAAACACGCAAGAGGAAGGAGAAGAAATAGCTTGGCATTAGTCTTTGGTGAGTTTTTTTTTTTCTGAAATTAGGTTAACAAATAATTTAGGAACATGGAGGACATCTTTTAGGATAAGATTGTCATTTAACTGAATATCTCCTTGTCCAGTTATAGTGACAACAGATCCATTAGCTTGTTATTAAGGCTAAAGGAAGGTATATAGGAGATAAAGTGTTTATAGGAATGTGTTATGTGATTAGTGGCTTCTGAGTATCTATATGGTCGAAGATTTATTTTCCGATGCATTAGAAATATAAGAGATGTAGGAAATATTTGAAAAGGCCAGTGAACATGAACTTGTACCTGTATGTGATGGTTTCTCAAGTGTATCCAAGAGGGTGTTTAACTTTTCAATATCTACTTCCCGAGCTCCACTCTGAATTACTTTTGTACCCTCCATATGTGAGCTCGCCATATGTGCTTGTTTCCCTTCACTTTTTCCTTAAGTATTGGCTTACCATTTAGTTTCTAGCACTGCTCCCTTGTGTGGCTGTGTTTCTTATAGTATGTGCAATAGAGAGTGTTTTTACTGGACGACATGGTTAAAGGAGATTGCTTACTGCCTTATGCGGCCTGTGTAGCACTTAACTCCTTCAAATTGTGAATTTAGCTACTAGGGCAGATCCTTTAGTAATTGCTGGATGTGTTTCCAGCATCACACTTCTTCTTCCTTCTTCAGTTCTATTTATAGCAGTGGCCTCACTCAAAGGTGGAAGATCATCTCTCCCCAAAATTTGGACTCTCACAACATTGAATTCTACATTGAGACGAGCAAGAAATTTGTATATTCAATATGTTTCCATATATTGTATCAGCATTCTAGCATCTTTTGCGCATTGCATTTTGATGCATTCATAAAGGTCTAATTCCTGTCATAGATTTTGCAAGAGAATTGCATACTTAGTCATTAGCAAGTCCCTTGCTTGGTTGCTGAAATTTGAGTTTTGATCTCATAAACTCGAGAAGCTTCATTAACCTTGGTGTAAGTTTGTCGAATTGCCTTTCAAATCTCCTTAGTTGTACTGAGAAACATACAAGTGTCACTTATTTTAGGATTCATTGGGTTCCATAGCCATGATGTAACCATGGAATTTTGTTCATCCCATGCTTCGAACTTAGGATCAGTTTTGGCTTGTCTAGTCCCCAACAAACGGCTCAACTTGCCTTTTCCTTTTAGGAATGTCCAAACAAGTTGGGACCACTTTAAATAATTCTTCTCATTCAGACTGTAGGTTGCCTGAATAGTTTGCTAAGTCCCCCTGTGAGAGTTACAATAGTGTTGCCTAATGGAGGGACATCACTGGTAGCGTTAGATGGAAGACTGCTTACAATGGTTTTTGACATGGCTTTTTGGCTAGGTTTTGGCAATTACTTTTCCTTGAAGTTTCTTAAGTAAGAGCCCACAACTTTGATACCATGAAAAGCTCAATAATTCTATTCGGTATTTCTTGAATAGTTTACAAGGAAATATATACAGGAAAGTATCCTCAGAATATCTCGTAGA
>JANZXR010000007.1:5142496-5155926 GCA_027575705.1 Erythroxylum echinodendron
AATAATTCTATTCGGTATTTCTTGAATAGTTTACAAGGAAATATATACAGGAAAGTATCCTCAGAATATCTCGTAGAAATTAGGGATATACTCAATCATGTAACTAATTCTAAGATATACATAAATATATAACCAACCAATCAAATAACTATCCCTTACAATACTCTATATAATTATTTCCTATTAAAAGTGCATAAACACTGGCATGCCCAGTCTAATAAGGAAAATCTATCTTCGAGTAATTTTAGTCCTTGTTTGCCTTTGCTATCACATCAACTCCTGCTCTTCGTTCCACCAAATTAAAGTTTGTGGTTTAGTGATTGACCAAAATTTCTTTTATAAACTCTAAGCTCTTTTGCATCATAGTAATGAAGGCCTTTTAAAAAGATTTTATGTGTTGTCAAAGATGGTGCAGAAGATGAGATTGGGAGAGGTTGATGTAAGGATCAACTAAGCAAAGTGATGCTTTATATGGCTGATGATTCTTAGAGTCAAATTTAAAGTTGACTACAACTCTAAGGATTTGAAAAGTAATTTGAGTGAAATGGGTGACACGTTAACATTGGCAATCTCAGATCAACCCATCTTGCACTTTGCTGAAAAGTTGACTTATTTAATAAATTTCATTTTAAAAGTGCAGGGACAGAGGGACTTGAATTTCCTTTATCTTCTACACAAAGAAGCCCTGAAAGATATGAAATTGCTTTGCTATGTTTGGGAATGATGCACTTCCACTTTGGACATCCGAAGCAAGCTTTGGAGGTAGGCATAAGGAGGACATATCTTTTTCAAAAAAAAAATTGATTACATGAGAGGAAGTAGCCGTATAGACATTAGCAATCTAGTTTGGCCACTAGCTTAATGTCCTAGAAAAGATGTCTTGACAAGCTGTTGTAGCTCCTGTTTCATTTGGGAGAGGTTTGCCTTCTGTCTTCAAGTCTGATTTAAGTGCTCTCTCTTCTGTCAAAAAGAGAGCGAGAGAGATTGATATTAAACATATTTGCACTGCTAGTTTCAATCTATTTTTAGTAATTTGCTTATTTGTTCCAGGCTTTAATTGAAGCAGTTCGCGTTTCTCACCAGGTATTTTCCTTAGTTTTTGTTCCTCACCTTTTGTAGAACTAAATCTCACATTATCCTTGTATGTGTATTCAATTTGAAACCAACCTCTTCTGCATTAAGAGTTTAAATCTTAGGGTGTAAGTGGGATGATAACGACTGCACGATTGACCTAAATATATTATGTTTTTTCCCTATGAAAATTCAATGACATTGCATACTAATGAGTTCCTGCACGTTTACTTTCAGAGAGGTCATGGCCTCAATTGGTACTTGATAAAAAATTCTGAATGCCCAGAGTTTAATTAGACACGATCATTTTACTTCTATTGTTCTTTTGATGGTCACATTCTTTGATTTTGAAACTAGTTAGACATGATCACAATTTACTTATATTATTTTCTGGATGGATGACACTCTCATTTTAAACTAGTGGGCTCCACTTGTTATACTGCCCGCTGGCCCCGCTCAAAAAAAAAAAAAAAACTTTGTGATTATGTGAGCTCATGCAGTATAATTGTCAAAGAAGAATGGTTGCATTTTGAACTGATTAACTTCGTTAAAATTGCATAGTGAAAGACAATAGTGAGTAGTTTGTTTTATGAAAATATTGTTTATGAGTTTCCGGCCGCTTGGATTATTCCTTTTCCTTTATCTGCATGCTAGAGTTCCTGATCATCTTGAGTTTTGCAGCAAAGTAACGAGAGCTGCCTTGCTTATACTTTAGCGGCTATTTGTAACCTGCTATCTGAAATCAGTGGCTCAAGTACAGCAAGAATACTTGGAAATTCCTACTCTCCTATGTCCAATGTCAGCACTTCACTTTCTGTTAAGCAACAATTGTTTGTCCTCCTGAGAGGATCTCTGAAGAGAGCAGATAATTTGAGATTGAAAAGACTGGTTGCCTCCAATCATCTTGCTATTGCAAAGTTTGATCTAATGGTAAGGATGAGACTCAGTGGACTCTTGTTTGGGTAGCTCAGTATGGTCAAGTTCTGTACTGAATCTTCAAAACAAGTGGTAGGGAATCATATGACTAGGCCATGAATACATATATAAGTTACCTTTTGTCTCACGTTCTTAGGAGGTGACACAAAATTAGTAGCTCAGTCTTATTGGCCTTTAATTGCATTGTTAAAGAGTTTTTGGACACCTGAAGAAAAAGAGCCATTTGGAGCATATATCAACTATTATCTCACAGGTTTTAGGAATCTTTACTTTCTACATGTTTGTAAAGTTGGTTCTAAAGTTTTTGGTGAAGCTCAAGAGGCATGGACTGATGAAAACTGTTCTCCGAGGAATGAAATCTGGACCATTGTTACACTGGACGTACCCTTACTTTTATAGTATCCTGGTTTTTAGGAGTTCTTTCTATTGCTGGGTTGTTCTGGATCTTCTGTTTGATGTGAATTTTTCATGGTGCTAGTTTTGAGTCATTGTCTGTCAATGATATATCTGCACTTTTTTTAGTATATGCAACATCAGTTGATAACTTTGGAATTCACTTTCTTGCTATTTATATTAAAGTAGTTGGGTTCTATATTTTGCACTCTCCTTATGCAAGAAACTGACCAGTAGTTATTTTCACCACTTCACCTTTTTTTGTTCTTGATATCTCCCTCTTTGGGTTCATATTTTCACTGAGCATGAGTTACAAAGTCACTGCAACCGTTTTAATTATTTGGTTCATATTGAGGAAGTAATTGTTTAGTTCTAACTTAAGTACTGCTGTGTAAATCATTCTGGTTCTTTTTGATCAGGCAAGGGACAGATATAGATTTTTCTGTGAGGATTTGTTATCCTTAAACCATCAAAATTTATTAGTAGTTTGCTGTATTATCTTTTCCAGCATGTCCAAAGACCTCCCTTATCATTTGGCCCCAAAGCTTCAATGAAGCTTAGAACATGTCCAATCAGTGTTTACAAGGTAATTGACCACTTTTAATTGTTCCATACATATGAAAGTTTTGGTTGAAGTTCCTAATTGTTTTGTTTGAAACCTCTGTTTTCTCTGCTGCATATGGTGACAGGAGATAAGATTATGTTCAAATTTGATTAGCGAATTTGGCTCTGAAAGCTCTACAATGATGACTGATGGTGCATTCAGTACCTCATGGCTTAGCAGCTTTTCAAAGCCAACAGGTTCATTATTGTTGTCCCTGGAGAGTGGACCTGGAACCAAATCTAGTCCTCTCCAGTTCTGTGCACAGCCAAGTTCACTTCCCAAATCAGTTTTGCAATTAATAGGTTCTTCATACTTGCTCCGTGCCACTGCTTGGGAGATGTATGGCAGGTGAGCTTGGGACCTCATTGCTGCCTGGATTCTGGCAGATACCATCATTTGTTCTTCCATTTCTCTTCCCGTTTAATGCTCTTTTCTGTCGGTTTCTCCTTCTGGTAGTTTTTGGTACCTGATTGAGGAGCATATTAGATTTTCACTTTTTTTATTTTCTTATTTAACTAGTCTTTATAAAATTTTTATTTAGGTTGGACTGGTTACTTTTCCTGTTATGAATATGAATTCTAGGATGTCTTCTTATTACAGATAAGTTTTCTCATAAATCTAGGATAAATGGGGGTTCTATTTGAGAAATACAGCAGCCTTTGTACTCTAGACTTTTATTAACGGAGGTTTTTCTTGTATACAGCAGCCTTTGTACTCTAGCCTCGACAAAGCTTGTTCTAGCCCTAGTTTGGTAAAATTTGCTGATTTATCCCTTCTCTGCATTAGTACTCCATTTTTCTCCTTGTACCCCTTCATTTTTCTCCTTGTAGGACTCTTTAAATTGCATGGAGTTAGAGCACAGAGTCCCACTTTACCAATGAAATTTATCTGTCACACAAGACATAGTTGTGTCTCTACTTCATTGTTCACACCCATGCCCGATTCGTATATGAACTTGGACCATCCAATTTTGGGTTCAAGTTTTAAGGCATGGCCATCTAGTTTTTATGTGAGTGACAAGTCATATTTGCAGTTTTATATTGCTTTATTCTATATTGATTATGGAAATATTGCATACTCTATGATATGCATAGGTAGTCACCACCAGGATGGTCTTTGTTGTTGTTGCCTTTACATACATGAACATTTGTTTTAGTTTGTTTTTATAATCCTGAGAATGTGAACTAAAATTGTTATTCTATAGTGAATAGTGAACTTTTTGACTGCTTCTAAAATTGTTTTGTTACCGGTCTTCTTTCTTCACAACAGTGCCCCACTTGCTCGAATCAATGCATTGGTCTATGCAACTTGCTTTGCTGATACTTCAAGGTGATTTTTAACTGAAGTATAAGAAAATGTTATTACAATGTTTCTTTGAACAAGGAAATTTTAGCTTGTCAAAACATCTGCTTGCAAAATTGTTCTTCCCTGTTGTTTTAATCTGTTTGGTCATTAATTGTGAGCTTCAATATGTCTTGTTTTCAAGTTCATCCGATGCAGCATTAGCACATGCAAAGCTCATCCAACATTTAGCATTATTTCAGGGATACAAAGGTTCGATTGGATGCCAGAACACCTGCAATTTACTTTCCTTCAAGCTTTTGAAATTTACATATTCTGAAACATGTTCATTATATTAGTTCTATTTCTAACCCTTTTCTTGTTCTATCTATTTTTAGAAGCCTTTTCCGCTCTTAGAATAGCAGAAGAGAAGTTTATATCTGTCTCAAGATCAATAATATTGCCAGTGAAACTGCAGCTGCTACATGAGCATGCTTTGCATAGGTGAGATTATCAGCTTTTAAATCTTTTTGACTGATATTTTATTTTATTTCAAGTTCAGTTTCATCTTCATACTTGAAATTCTAGCTTATATCATGATTATTCAGAGGATGTTTGAAGTTAGCACAACAAATATGTGATGAGCTTGGAATTTTAGCATCATCTGTTCATGATGTTGACATGTCACTGAAGATAGAGGCAAGCTTTCGCCATGCCCGTACCTTACTTGCCGCAAATGAGTTCAGACAGGTTTACATATTTTCGATAAATGCTTTCACTGATTTTGTTCTCATTTTCTATACAAAATAAAGCTTTCATCTTAATGTCATTGTTGAAAGATGGTCAATGATGTTTCTTGTCTGCATTTTTAGTTAGCCTTACTTTGAATAATTGGGGTTGTCTGTACTATCCAAATGTTTTTGCCTTTTTAAACGATTCTGAGGATTCTTTCTTTCAATTCTTCAACTGAGATAAAACTTCTTTACAGGCAGTGGCTGTTGCACATTCTCTCTTCTGCATGTGTTATAAGCTTAATATGCAGGTCGAAAATGCCTCTATTCTTCTTCTTCTTGCTGAAATCCACAAGGTAAAACAACCATCTTACATAATTTGTAACAGAATATATAACTTGATGAAAAGGAGCTTGCTATTTTGTATGATTGTAAGCATTGGATTATGTTGCAAGATAAATGTTTTTTATCCCTTATCTGAATTCAGATTAACCATGCCACAATCCCCAGTGGTTGGTAAGTGTTTACAGAAGTATCTATGGTTCTATTTTAGCTTTGGGCCCCTTGTTGCCTAGTTTTCAGTTAATTTGACTTGAACAAGATTATTAACTTTGTTATGTATATAATTTTTATCAGTATTGTCAAAACACTACTATGGCACTATCCTTATATAATTACCGTCTAGATTACAGTTGGAAAAGAAATTCTCAGGTTCTAAAACTTTTCATCAAGTTGACAGTTTTGTTTTTAACGGACTTAACTGAAAATTCTAAAAACCGTAGGGCCTTGATTTTTATCTTTTTAAAATTTGACATTTTTTGTTTGAAATTTAAATGAAGTCACAAAAGAATTCAAGAGGTGAATACAAAGTTAATGCAGGCAGAGCTGGAGTGCAGAGGAAGCTCTTAAGAACAACTAATAATAAGCCTAAACAAAATGTGCATATTGTGTGTTGAGGAGAGACATGAGTGCATGACACGCCAGAATCCATCAGCTCCACAGCCCTATAGGGAAGCAGACTTGATATAAGAGCATTCCTTAATTGTCCCCTACTGGACAAGCCTGTGTTGCTCGCTAGTGTAGCAGCAGCTGATCCACCCGACCGTGTGGCATCCCTCTGCAGTAGCAGCTGATCTGATAGACACACCCATGTCTTTCCTTGACGGAAAATCTGTTTTTAGTTATATTGTTATTGTAATTTATGAAAAAAAATTTAATTCTAGTTGAATACGATTTGACTTGTACAATATTATCCCTATGCTACTCTGGTCCAACTTTCAGAACATGCCTTTGTCTGAATTTGTAGATAACATAGGGCTTGCTCAATTAGATGACTCCGATACAAGTTGTCATTAGGTCAGGCATGTAATGCTGGTTAACTTTCTTTGATTTATCTTATTGGTTTTCCACAAATGGATATTCCTTAGATGTATGCCTGATAACTTTTTTTAATATGCAATACATTTTATCTGAGTACGTTTGTATATAATTATTATGGTAAAACTATTGTGTTTGTTTCCAGAAATCAGGTAATGCTGTGATGGGCATCCCATATGCACTGGCATGCCTATCATTCTGCCAGACGTTTAACTTGGATCTTCTCAAGGCGTCAGCCAATGTCACATTGGCAGAGTTGTGGCTCTCGATAGGATCTAACCATGCAAAGAGGGCTTTAATGCTAATACATGGGGCTCTTCCCATGGTTCTTGGTCATGGGGGATTGGAGCTCTGTGCTAGGGCTCAGATCACTGAAGCAAAATGCTATCTGTCAGATCCAAGCTACTCAGGTCTTTCTTAAGCCCATTATATAACTTTCTTTGTATTGTTAGTAGATATATGCTTATATCATGTGATGCAATTTTCATTTGCAATAAGGGAGTTCGTGATGTAGGACGGATCAAGGAAAACTTAAAAATTGAAATAAGAACACTAACGTATGCTAAAATAGTGAGAACTAAGCAACATATAATAGACATGAATATCTGTGTCAATGAAGAAGAAAACATAAAAATAGTTACGAAATATGAAGGCCCTATTAATCACATCTGGGGTTTATGAAAGACTAGGCATCACAATTATTGTCTAGGAATCACTACTAGAATTTAAGAATCATTCTTAAATAAGAAGGCATCAAACTTTCACAAATTCTAAACCTGTATAATCTCTCCCTCCTCATATTGAAACATTCAATCCTATCTATAGAATTTGTCCTCCTAATCCTAATCCTCTTTAAATATGTAACTCAAAATACCCAATTTGATATCGAATCTTACTCTAATAAGGATTCCTGTTATTATTCCCTTCTTAGATCATAAATCAACGACAAACTAAATTAAAAACACTTTCTTTTTCTAATAAGTAAAACTAAAATTATTTTTTATTGTGCATTCAGTTCAACTTATTTTGAGTTTTCTTCTGTTACTGTTTCTGTAGGTAGCTTGAACTTCCTTGCTTAACGTTATGACCTTACGTTTGGACCTTCACAGATTGTTACTATGTTTTGAAACGAAACTTCTCTATTCTTATGTTTGTTTTGACACCACAAGTCTTTATCTTTTCTTGGTCCAATTTTGTTTCAAGCACTTTAGAGTCTGATGTTGGACAATGATTGCATTGTTATATATGCTCAATTTTATATGTAGTTTTTGAAGACCCCGAGGTTGTGCTAGATCCTTTGAAGCAAGCTTCAGACAAACTACAAGTTTTAGAGGTAAGCTAACTCGGAATTTCTCTACTATAAATTCTGGAAGCTTGCATTCTGGTGTAACAAAAAACAATTTTTTCGGTTATAGCCTATTATAAGAATACTTTATGCGAACCGATAAGTTGGTTATTACTTTTTCTTTTAAGTTTTGGTTATTATTTTTATATTTACAAGTTATTAAGTCATCCCCTTTTTCTTGAATAATGATCCTAAAAAGGTCAAGCCATTCATTAAGCATATGTCAAGTCATTCATTAAGCATAGGAATTATGTCAAATTATCAATGGAATTTTTTATTTTTAGTTTATTCAACATTATAGAATTAGAATTTAATTGCTCCTTTGTTTCATTGAACAAAAACTGTCTTTTTTGTTTTATATCTATATCGGTAAGTCTTAAGTAAAGCTAATCATTATTGACAAGATGGCGTTGCATATTTGGACAGTATTATGACTTAGCTGCCGAAGCTTTCTATTTGATGTCAGTCACATATGACAAATTGGGAGAGTTTGAGAAGAGAGAAGAAGCCGCAGTTTCATTCAAGAAACACATAATGGCACTTGAGAATCCTAATAACGAGGATGATCCCCTACTGAAAATGCTGTAAAGGAACATGAAGATTTTGTCATGTATATGTAAATTTGTCAGACCTTAGAGACTGTTACCTTGTACCCAATAGAATACATTTTGAATGAGAGTATTGCACCGAAAAATTCGACGCGGCAATCGGTTGGACCGAACTCCCAAGCTTTAGTTTGGCGCAAAATTGTGTTTTGAGTATGTTTTGAGTATGTTGTGAAGCTTGAAAGACGTGGAACTCAGTTTGAAGTTTGATTAAATTTCTTTCAAATTTTTAATTTAAAAATAATATCATTTTTTAAAAATAACATCTTACGTGTAACTTTTGAATTTCCTGCTTAGTTGGATTGAGGAGTTTGAGTTTGAGTTTGAGTTTGGTTCAAAGTTTGAGATTAAAAAAAAAACGAGTATTGACTTTGAGCCGGGCTTCAGTTTAATTGCCAAGACTATTGAGATGTTAGTTCACAGTGCCTTGTCAATTGGGTTAGTATCAAGTCAGTTCACTTGAAGGAATATATAGCGTCTTTTGGAAAGGATTGCTAGTTTTTTATGGATACTTCTGAGGTTTATAAGTTTAATGAGTTAACCGTGCTCTTGAAGTAAATAGTTTGATAGAATAGAAGAGTAAATAGTTTTTAAACTATGTTTTCCATGTCTTTCTTTATTATGTTCCTCCACCGATTTTTTTACAAATTAATTGGTTTGTAAAATTTGCACCAGGTCTTAAACTGATGTTGATATTTTATTTTTACTTCATGCATCTATGCATAATTATGATCGTGATAGAAAGCATAGATAGGATGTATGATCATGCAAAACTTTTCTAGTACACAAATTTTCTATTGTTGATGTCTTGGGATTATTTTTGGAACCAAAACAAGTGTGGAAACCTTAAAGGAGACCTAAAGGCCTTAAGAAGTATTTAAAGCAAAGGAAAAAACCAAAAAGGGTTGCATATTAGAAACAAAGGGATCAAATTGGAGACATCAAGATCAACTATAATTTTTCAGAATTTTCAGATCAAGATTTAAAAGCATTTTCTTTCCTTTTTTTTTAGCAAACATGCGTTGTGTGCCTAGTGGGCTTAGTTACTTTTTTATTAATAAATTAGAAAAATTACAAGATGAGAGAGGACAGACCTTACCTCTCAGAATTGAGAGAAAGGATGCCGTCATTAACCATAGCATCTTGCGAATTCTGTGTGTGATTAGTGAGATTATGCGATAAAGTAAAAAGGATGCCGTCATTAACCATAGCATCTTGCGAATTCTGTGTGTGATTAGTGAGATTATGCGATAAAGTAAAACCAAGCAAAAATAAATCTAACATAAGGAAAGCTATTTTGATCTCAAGTTAGGAGACCGCGTATGTAGAGTGGGAAATCCTTTTCCATACAAAAATGCTTAGGATCCACTGAGGAGCTTGCCATTTTAGAGAGAGCATCAGCTAAAGTGTTAGCTTCCCTGTATGTGTGTTGAATCACCACTTCAATACCGGACATAAGATTCTTTATTTCTTCAAGAATCTCCTAAATTTTCCATGAACGCAAACTTTTACCATTCAAGATGTTAACCATTCGTAAGGAATTAGATTCTAAAATGATCTTAGATAATTGAATAGAAACACAACGATGGAGTCCTTCCTTTGCTGCAAGAAATTTAGCCTGAAGACTCGTGGCTATTCCAATGTTTTTTGTCCCAGCTAAAATCGGGCCACCATTATCATTTCAAATTATAAAACCAATACCTGGGATGCTTGCATTACCAAGCAACGATCCATCCATATTTATTATGTTCTTTCCAAGGTTCCCAGCAAATAAAACTTACCAGAAGAATTCTAAGTTGTTGGGCAGCAAATTTTTCTTTGTCATAGTGCCACATTAGTTTGATCCAATCCTATGAGTTTGATGCAACCATGAAATGCATGTTTAACCTGGTAATGAAAAATTCTAGATTTCCTGTGAAAAAGAACAACCAAAGAAAACAGGAAATATCTTCAATTGAGGAACAAAAAGAACATTTGGAAGTTATATTGAAACTCATCTTCATGAGAACATTCGATAAAGGAAGCAATCCATTGAAAAGTTTCCACTAGAAGAAAGAAATTTTTGAAGGAATTTGTTTACGCCAGATGAAATGTAAATCGGGTTGCATCTTGTGTGGCCTTTCTCATGAAATGATAAGTAGATGATATTGAGAAATTTCCCGATGCATTCAATGACCAAATCCACAAGTCATGCTCCTCATCTAACCTGAAAGAGAGTGAAGAAAAAAAAAAGAGTGAAAGAATTTTTGCAATGATGTTGTTGGGTAGCCCAGTCGTAATATCAACACGTCATTGTCCTTCATTGAATACCTGATTAAAGGTTATCTCTTTTGGAGTATGATCCATATAGTTCGTAAGAATATTATAATCAGACCAGTTAGAAAACCAAAAAGAGTGTTTTCCATTACGGAATTTAATTCGAGTGAATTGTCAACATTTCTTTTCTGTCATTATCGTGGCATGCAGGCCACGATCGTGGGCCATGTCCTGGGCTTCTGTCACGATTGTGGCCTATTGTGTCATGATTGTGGGTCATTATTTTAGGTCGAGTGTCTCCAGAACTTCTCCGTTCTTCGACGTTGGCCCTGAAACATTAACAAGCACATCAAAGTACCTCAAAAATATAATAATTAAGCTCAGAGACTTAAACTAACCCATAAAACACATAAAACATAAATAATTTATAAACTAACACAATTCTAACATAAACACATACTAAACGATTGAAATAAAAATTAAATACATATCAAACTAAGCCCTAAAATATGATGCAATTAATACTTATCAACATCCCTCCATTTAAACGTTTGCTCGTCCTCAAGAAAACAAAACAACATGCATACAAAATCACACAACACTCAATGTAGTAATGAGACAATAGCTTCAACTTCATGAAATGAATTTAATTTCAAACACAATCATTCAAGTTATATCAAATCGTTAACAAACAAAATTCACGTTTAAGGGCTTTGAACTAAATATACATATTAATCTAGATCTGGGTGTTAAACTATTTACCCTTTTCAATTAGGGATGTCAATCCCAGCCCGGCCCTGCCCGGCCGATCATGGTCTGCCCGGGTCGGGCCATGTGGTCGATCATGGTGGGCCACGGCATTGTTTTGTCTAAAACGACACCTTTTTGTAATTTTTTATATTAAAAAATATAGATGGGTCGTGTTTGACCTGGCTCGCCCTTGGCTCATCGAGCCACTATCCCGGCCCACGTGGGCCATGGGTCGGCCTGCGACTAGCTGTTTTTTAGGCTGGCCCGGGCCCGACCCGACCCATTGACATTCCTATTTTCAATTGCATACACACATTAATAATTCTTTGGTCATTCAAACTCTGTAACTACTATTGAATTCGTTTTAATGAAAAGTCAAGCTATTACAAGTTCGGTAGTTTTTATTAGAAACATTTTTTATTTACCTTTTTGTGAACATAGACCTAGTCTTTTACTTGGAGGCAAACATTGGTGATGAATGTCCATCCGGTTACTTGACTAAGTCATTTTTTTATTAAGCTGCTTTGTTGAAACATCATTATAGCTTTTTAATGCAGAGGCACACATTTGCGATGCACATCGATCAAGTTATTCAACTAAATCACATTCTCAGCTGGCTACTAGCTATATTTATAACTCGAACGCTAGCGGAATAGTAATTTATTTAAAATTAACAAACACAATTTTTTTATTACCTACCTTGTTATTTAAGCTACTCATTCTCATGAAAAAATACTAATAGAGCTACTTTAATCGAAAGACCTCAAATTATAAATGAATGTAGGGAGGGCTATAACTTAACACTAAATCCTAATTAAACTGCCTGTTTAGCTAAAGAATCCAAATCACTAATTTTGCGAGTTAATGATTCTTCACAACCTAATAGACTTTGTTCAAAATTAAATCAATTTCAATCCATCTAAGCCATTGACACATTCACACGATTAATAAAATGCAACCTAACAACTGTTATATAATATGCAAAATTCACATTAAAAGGAAAACATGCAACTCTCTCCACACTTGAACAACACATTGTCCTCAATGTAAGAAAGGGGACAAACAAACACATATAGAAAGAAAAGACATAAAATAAAGTAAAACTAAACCAAATAAAATAAATAAACACTAAATTTTTTAAAAAAAGGGTTAGAACAAAGCCTCATGGTGACGGATGTAGGGATGGTGTTGGAGGTGGCAGTTTGACAGCTTGAGCCTCAAAGTAATGATGGATACGACGTATATCTCAGCTCTGACGTCATCGTGTTTGGGCCATCTCCTTCATTCTTCTAGAGTTCTCTGCAAGTGTATCTTTAATTACTTTTGTGTTTGCAGAGATTGTATCTTTCTTCCAGCGCAGTTCTTCTATTTCTTTTTCCTCCTCGGACTCTTCACTAGTCGAGTCCTCTTCTGCTGTTGAGGTGGCGTTGTACTCAAACTCGCCTGACTAGCCCTGATCTTCACATGTGTCTTTTGACTGATATGACAGAGTTTCATGTTATGGGACTTAAGGATTTTAGTCCGCTATAGATGATGATGATGATTTAGAAAATCTGGGAGGTGGACGATTAAACCACCACAGTCCACGCCATAATACTCAACAATGGTAGAAACCAAATACCCTATACCTAAATTGTTACTTCTCTTACGTAAAGCTACGACAATAGCGTTCAACAAATGTGTAGAGGTGCATACTGGGATATTGTGATCCATGCACTACAATAGGAAAAGTTCCTTTTTTGAACACTTATTGGTTCCTGATTTATCAAAAACTAATTGACATATGAATTTGTGTAATAACAAGTGCTTATAGGTTCTTATGATGTTGTTGAGGGCATTTTCAGCGTCAAATCGCTCTAACCCAGTGAGCTCATTCCAATAGCGAAAAGCACGGAAGTCATTATTCATAATGGAATGGAAGACTCGGAGAACCCACAAATATCGTATATGATTTCGATGTTCAGCTCATAGTTTTGTCCCCATAACCACATTTCTTTAGGGTTACTAGGTTCGTAATATAGGGAAGTGAAGAATTATAGAGTGAGCTCTTGGTAGACAGGATATTGGAAGTTTATGAACTT
>JANZXR010000007.1:5156026-5169250 GCA_027575705.1 Erythroxylum echinodendron
ATTCCTAAAATGACTTACTGTGATTCTTCACCAAGTAATGAGATTCTTAACTCCACAGAAAGCTCCTTCTTCCTTCTGTCTTTTTCCTCTCTTGCATGAACTCAGATGTTCTCTCTTTAAGCTTTACAGAAATTTCAACTTAGCTTTCAACTCTCTTCTTTTCACTCACAGTCGAAGTCTCTCCTCTTCTGTTTTTCTTTCATTAACGCTACCACCTCATAAGAAGACATGTACACCATGCCTCTCCCAAAAGTCCACTTTACCCTTGGTTCTTAAGCTATATACCGAAAATGCCCTCAATCTCTTCTCATGCATTTATTCCATAAGCTATCTTGCTTAAGTAAATGGAAACATTTTTCAGGGGGCCGACAATAACCAAGTGCACTGGTAGAGGTCGATTGATTTCAACAAATCCTTGACCAAATGGACATCAATCAACAATAGACGACATCCCAACTTAATGAGCTCAGCACTCAAATGCGGTAGGTTCATAAGGAGCAACATAACTTGAAGAAAAGGTTCCTCAACTTCTATTAACGGAACAAATTTGAAGTTCCTTCACCTACACCATCGCCACCATCATCTTTATAAGCCACTTCTTACCTTAAACTTTTCGTTTGTATCATTTTCTTTTATTTGATTTCCTGTCATTCCTATTTGGTTTGATTTTATTTTCTTTTGTGTGGTTTTATGTCTTTTCTTTATTTTTGTGTCATTATTTTTATTTGTTTTATTAAAGGTCATTTTCCCTTATTAGCTGTTGTTTTGTCACATTGAGGACAATGTGATCTTTAAGTATGGAGAGGTGTCATTGACTTTCTTAATTGCATTGTTTGCATTTTGTTTATTAGGATGCATGTTTAGGCATATTATATGTGCTTTGTGTCAGTAATGGTGTTTTGTGTTAGCAATGGAACCATACTTGAATCACTCTGATAAATATTTCCATACAATTGTTTCATGTTAGTTGGAATTAGATTGAATGCATCCTTAAACTTAGATTAGGCTACTTAAATATAAAGTGAACCATATAGAGTGATGACAAGTAGTTGGTTACATAAGCTTGTTTATAAATTGACATTTGAACAATGAGGTAGTGTAGGGATGCATAATGAGTTTTCATTTGAGAAAAAGTGAGGTTTGAGCCAAATGACTCCATCTAGAGTCATTTCATTTCCTTATTGAGTGTACTTCCATAGGTTACTACCTTCAAAACTTGCTTTGAATCAGTTTGAGTCTACCGGATGCATGCTTAATAGAGATGATTGAGGCCCTTTTTCTTACTTTAACCCTTAGCTTAAATGACCCACCTTTGTATAATCCCTTGCTACCCCCATTGAACCTTAATCTTTTGTTTCTTGAAAACACCCGAAATTTTAACATGTTAAACCCCATTATCCTACCCTTTCACAATCTTAGTAAAGTATTAAGTAAAACATTGTTAGGATTGTGTGAAATTTTTACGGAGACAAGTTGAGTATACTTCTGCCTGTGGACTACATTGTATATAGTGCTAGTTTTGATCCATAGTTCTTCCATGTATGAAGAAAAAGAAAAAGAATTTAAAAAAGAAAAATAAAAAAGAAAAGAAAAAAAGAACAAGTGAATAACATCAATAAGTGCAGAATATTAGTTATATTTGTATGTCTCGTAGTTATGTTTTGTTATCCCATTTTATCCGTTGTGTACTTTACTTATGCTTGTGCTTAACCCTCTTTACGCTCTATTGAACCACCTTAACCCTTACCGCATTACAACCCTAAACAAGTACTTTTGATCTATTTATGCATGCAATCATCGTATAGGAGAATTGGTGTATTAGCAAGCCTATGGTAGTGTAGTTTCCTATAGGAAGTTTGATCGAAACATGAACCCTTAAAAACTTGAGTGAAAAGAGTGAAAACCATAAGGAAGATTCATTTAAGCATATTTACTTGTCTTTGAGTGATTGTGCCAACTGTGAGTTTGCTTGTGTACACTAATGAAAAAAGTATTCATGATATGTACATTAACTTGATATTTGAGTTAGCTAGAATTTGAGGGATTGTATGCTTTGATCTTTGTGAAAATGAAGTGTTAGAATTGATTGGTTGTATTTATTTTGCTTAAGGACATGCAAAGATTCAAGTGTGGGGATGTTGATAGGTGTGCATTAGGATAGTTTTTATAGGTAATTAGCATGTGTTTTCTTGCATAATTGATTTTTATTGTTTTAGTTTAGGATTCATTTTGTATGTTTTCATTAAGTTTGATTTCCATTGTTGTTCTTGTATGTTTGATGCTAATTGAGGGTAAGAATTGACTATTTTATGTAGGGAAGAAGAGGGAGCAACTTGGAGGTTGAACAAAAGATTACAAAAGAGAAGACAAGGAAAGTGCATCTATGCCAAATTCCCATGTTTGTGGGAATCATGCAAATTCCCACAGACGTGGGAATCATAAAAGAAATGAGAAGTGCATCTGTGCGTAATTCCCACACTTGTGTGAATCATGCAAATTCTTACGAATGTGGGAATTGTAATTTGAGGGAATCTACGTTCATTAAACCTAGGGTTTTTTTACTATAAAAACATTATTAAGCCTCTATCTTCAAGAGAGAGGACACCCACCTATAGAAACACCATCCTTGAGTGAAAAACACATGTTTGGAGCATTGAGGAAGGATTAAAGACAAGGATCATCATCAAGACTGGGAAAAATAGCATATCAACACCAAAATTCTAAATTTTGGCAAACAAGAGGAGTCTTTCTATCCAATTTTGTTGGACCCTAAATTTTTTTAATTATTGTCGATTTATTTGTTTAAATTTTTTTACTTTATTTATTTTAATTACAATTTGTTTGTTTTGTTATTATCTTAGAATTGGGTCATTAAATTTAGTAAGCATGAATAGGAATTAGGGTTATTAATTAGATAATGTTAGAATTGGGTTAGCTTAAGGAGTTAATGGATAAAGAGACAAAAGAGGGGTAAAATTGGAAGAACAAGACAAGTGAAGGGTAAAATGGGAAAAACAAAGACAAAATGTAGTTTTGAATTAGAAGAAGAGAAAGAGTCGTTGAAGAGAAGAGAAAAGAAAGAAAGAAGAAGAAAATGTGGAGAAGAAAGAAAGAAGAAGAAAATTCGTGGAGAAGGAGAAAGAAGAGGGAAGAAGAGAAATCAAGCTTGTTAAGGTAAGTTTCATCTCTTCTTCTTGGTTAGGTAAAAACATAAAAGAGATTAGAGAGAGAAATGGGTTAATGTTGGAAGAAAGAAGAGGAGAAGAGAAACCCCCATATGATATTTCACAAATTTCAAAACTAGGTTTTAGTTTTCTATCCTATATATATTATGGGTAAGTTAAGTTTAGGCTCGATTATTTACTTTAGATTATTGAACCTTTATGAATTCCATTTGATTGTGAGTTGAATGATAAATTAGTTTGTTTTAAGAAACCAAGATAACCCTATTCAAGAGCAAGAGGGAAGGCACAATTGAGTTGGATTTTACAAATGAATTAGGTGGGTAATGTATTTATAATTATTGTGCAAATTCTTGCTTATATGTGTATGGAATTGCTTGCATTGGAATTCTTGAAATTGAAATCATTATGAATGTTTGAAAATGCATGATGAATGATGATTATGTTATGCCTTGAAAAGATTATGATGTTTATATAAAAAGAAAAGAAGAAAAGTAAAAGAAGCATGAGATGAGAAATTTGTGTTTGATTGTATTGAGCATGAAATTTGTTTGTGATTGGGAAAGAGAGGAACCCGTTTTCTTAGTCACTTGCACGTTGACCTATAGCCTTATCCCGGCTGCCTGCTTAAGGCCACGAGATCCTGAGAAATCGGACTTGTTTTGTACACGGAATAAAACTTCAGTTTCTTTGTTTCGTCCCAGGGAACTCTCGAGCCATTTCTTTGTGCATTGCATTTTTTAATAGTCAAATGTGATGCATTTAAGTGTGGTGTTAAATGGATAAAGCTTATGTTATGTGTTACGAATTTTGAGCTAATTTGATTAATGCTTGAATTACTAGAAGGGATTAAGAATTTTTGAATTGGTAGTTATAACTATACATATGCTTGAATTATGGTCAAGTGTCAATGGCTATAAATATATTATCCACTGAGCTGTATAGCTCAACCCATCCTTTTTCCACTTTTTAGGTACAAAACAAGACAGTTAGCAAATCCTTGCAAGGCATCGGAAACTCCAAGATAGTTAGATACTTTTGTACTAAGTTAGTGAATATTTTTGGATAGCTTTATAGTTATATCAAACATGAACATCTTTGGTTTTTTTTAAGTTTGTCATGTGCATATTGATATGTAACTAAAGCTTCATTAAATATTTACTTTTTTAGCAATGAGAATGAGAATTTGAGGATTTGCTGTTGTGTATGATGATGGTTGTGAAAGAGGAATGAGTATATGATTGTAAATTGTTGTTTGGTTTAGAATAATATGTTAGAGATTAGAAGGGTTGTATGGGATTAATTATTTGAAGAAAGATTTAAGAATTTAACAAAAGTACTTAGTAGTTAAATTGATATGAAGTGTTTGTGTATTTTAGCGTTGAAATGTTGAGTTAGAGTTGTAGGTTAGAGGGTTTCACTGCGGCGAAGTCAGCCTCGATCGCGGCAAACTTTTCCTGAAAGGTGTTTTCATCTCTATCTCATGACTTTTCCGCTATGAACTTATAGTTTGGACACGGTGAAAGTTTCCCGAGAGGTCCCTAGAAATATTTCCTAGTTTTGCCAAGGTGAACTTTTCCCGAGAGGTCCTGGGAAATATTTCCTGATTTCGCAGTGGCGAAACATTTAGTTTACCTTGGCGAATCTGTGTTTTGACCCTCCAAATGGTAAAATCTCTTTTAAGTCTTGACAAAAGTGGTAGATCTAGAAGTCCTCTTCAAAACCATCCTAGGACTACCTTAATCCGATCTCTCTAGTGAAAGTTATGACAATTGTCCCAAGATAGGTACAATATGATTGAGGACATAACTAGGTTTGACTCGTTTGGCCATAACTCCATCATCCGATCACCAAACGAAGTGATTATTGAACTAAGAGATTCCTGACTTATTTTTCTATCTCTCCATAAAATTTTGGTATCTATTGGAATCAATTCCAAAAATATTGAAGGAGAGAAAATAGGAAACGACTAAAAGTGTATGAATTGATTGCTTTACTGAACATACTTCGGTATTTTAATCATATCTTGATTGGTAGAGCTCCAAATGAGACGATTATTATTTCCAAATAAACTAGATACATGGAGCTACAATTTTTTAGAAGTAGTAAATTTGTGATTTTGCTGCTGAAACTGGTTTTGGCTAGAGAGATCCCATAGAAATAACCTTATGGGATAATATGTTCACGTCTTTTGATATTTCGGATAGTTGGGCTCTGAAAAACGGGGTCCAAAAAATTTTCTGTTATTTTAACCTCTTCTATTCTTTGTAAAAATGGTTTATTTTAGTGTTAATGATGTTATGGATACGATGTTAGGCTGATTTCATTTTAGGGATTGCTTTTGAATTATTTTGTCAAAACTCTTATTTTATTGAATTGAATACAATTGTCTTTGTTGATTGTTGTTCTTAATTGTCACCTTGCAACAAATTAATAAAGCGAGTGAGATGAAATTCATGTAGGATTGTACATTAAGATTTGGCGGCGTATAGACTAGGAATCATCATGTTAATTGACTAGTTAGAAGAGAGATCTCAATTAGTCAGTTGATCACCCATAGGATATTTTAATAACTAGTTAAATTGGTAGAGTTATTGGGTAGGTTGAGAGATTAGTCAATCGATTCCCATTCATTCGATTAGGAATAAATATTTACACTTTGAGAGAGGGTAATTAGTAAATTCGAAAATTTAGGGTGAGACATAATTCAATCAATAAAATAAGAGGAAGATAAAATAAGGAAAAAGTAATCTCTAGCATTTAGATTCTTGAATTAAGATTTTCTGCGATTGCAGTATTGTCTATTATTTACATAGCCTTTTAATTTTAATTTAATTTTCTAGATTATTTGCATTTAACAATTTAGTTTCTTAAGCAAAGTTGTGACGAAATTAAGTGGTATATAGGCATCAATATGTTTCATGTGAGTATGTTCAGGAGATATTGGTCTGATCCAACTCATGTGTTACTAGCTCAGGAGATTGAAATTGAGAGTAATCTGAGTTATATTGAGGAATCGATCAAGATAGTGGCTTATCAGAATAGACAGTTGAGAAACCGAGTGATCCCGTTGGTGAAAGTCCTTTGGAGGAATCATTCAGGAGAAGAAGCTACATGGGAAACGGATGAAAACATAAGGAATCAATACGCCTACCTATTTGATCAATCAGGTAAGAATTTTGAGGATGAATTTTCCTAAGGAGAGAGAATTGTAATATCCAAATTTTGGAACATGCGAAACAGATGAGAACATAAGGAATCAATACACCTACCTATTTGATCAATCAGGTAAGAATTTCGAGGATGAAATTTCTTAAGGAGAGAGAATTGTAATATCCAATTTTCAGAACATGCTTAGGGTTAGAACCCTAGATCATTGTAAATGAGTAATAGCATTGAGAGCATTTCATTTGCATAGCATACATATATGAATTTTAATTGGTACACATTACAAAAATAGAAAATGCACTTAATTGACATATCCTGGGGTATGAAAAATTTAAAATGACTATAATGTGAATTGTGAATTGTTATGTCCTGAATTTTGGCTTGATTGGATTCCAAATAGTAATTTGGAATTAAATTTTATTAATTAGGATATTGATAAATTAATATGTACATTTGAACTAGGAAAGTCCCAAGTCATTAGATAATTTGATACATGAAAATTTAGGGTGACTAAGCCTATAATTGAGTGACATTTGGCATAGTTAAATGGGTGACAAATAGACTAGTCATTAATTGAAAAATGGACCAATTATTGTGTGACATATGGACTAATTATTAGAAGACAATGGACTAATTAATTGGTGACATATGGCAGCTTAATATGTGGATAAATGGCAGCGTGTTAGGTTGATACACGGAATACATGCCTTAATACATATGTACTTGAAAATTTAGTGACATCTTGTACTATGTTTAGCTAAGCTAAAGCAGAAAAGTTTCTACTATCTTCTGTTGAAGGAAAAACCTATCTACTTGTTTTACGCTAAAAAACTACAAGCGAACTAGTGGTTACTTGTAGTTAAAAAGAGTGGATATCGATCCTACAGGGATTGATGTCTAGACATCGCCTAATTTAGACACAACTTTGTTTAAGAAATGAAATTGTTAAATGCAAATAATCTGGAAAATTAAATTAAAATTAAAAGACTAATGTAAACAATGGATATACCGCAATCGCAGAAAATCTAGATTCAAGAATCTAAATGCTAGAGATTACTTTTTCCTTATTTTATCTCCCTCCTATTTTATTGATTGAATTGTGTCTCACCCTAGATTTTCAAATGTACTAATTACTATCTCTCAAGGTGTAACTATTTATCCCTGATCGAATTAACAAGAATCGACTGAACGATCTCTCAACCTACCCAATGACTCTACCGATTCAACTAGTTATTAAACTATCCTAAGGGTGATTAATTGGTTAATCGAGGTCTCTCTTCTAACTATTCAATTAACATAATGATTGCTAGTCTATAGGTTGCCAACTCTCATTGTACAATCCTAAACAAATTTCATCTCACTCACTCTCTTAATTTATTGCAAGATGACAATTAAGAACAAAAATCATCAAAGACAATTGTATTCAATTCAATAAAATAGGAGTTTTAACAAAATAATTTAAAAGCAATCCATAAAATGAAATCATCCTAACATGGTCTTCATAACATCATCAACGCTCGAATAAACCATTTTTACAAAGAATAGAAGAGGTTAAAATGACAGAATATTGAATTGAAAGACTCCTTCTCTTCTTTGCCAAAATCTGGAATTTTGGTCTTGATGTGCTATTTTGCCCAATCTTGATGATGATCCTTGTCTTCAATCCTTCCTCAATGCTCCAAATATGTGTTCTTCACTCAAGGATGATGTTTCTCTAGGTAGGTTCCATCTCACTTGAAGATGGAGGCTTAATGATGTTTTTATAGTCCAAATTTTGGTTTAATGAAGCCTCGCAGATGGCCTCATATTACAATTCCCACGTCCATGGGAATTTTCATGATTCCCACGAGCATGGGAATTAAACACAGATGCACTTCTCATTTCTTTTATGATTCCCACGAATGTGGGAATTTGCATGATTCCCACATATGCACTCTTCGTGTCTTCTCTTCTTTGATCTTGTTGTTCCCATGATTCCCACATATTCCCATTGTTGTTCTTGTGTGTTTGATCCTAATTGAGGGTAAGAATTGGCTATTTTTATGTAGGAAAGAAGAGGGAGCAACTAAAACAATACAAAATGAATCATAAACTAAAACAATAAACAACAATTATACTAGAAAACATATGCTAATTACCAATAAAAACATATCCTAATGCACACCTATCGTCTTCTTCATGTCTCACCACCGAAATTGCATCTATATTTTTTCTACCTTTTTCTTGAAACCTAGCCAAATTTCTACACCAAAAACATGCATGCATCCTTCACAAAATAGCAAGAAATATGTTCAAAGTAATCTTCACCTTACTGTTAAAAATAACTCATTTTCACCTTAGAATTGTGTTGATTTTGTTTTCTTGGAGGGATTGTTTATCTTGATGTTTTAAGCTGGATTGGAAGCCTAATAAGTAAGTAGCAATCTGATTGTTATGGCATGATTAATAGTGCAAAAATGATGATTGAATTGGAATGAAGTGTGTATAGTGTTGGTGATGATATGTGCTGGAATATGTTGAATGAACTTGGATGTTTTCTATACTTGTTCTTGGTGTATGAAAACTGTGAATTGTAGATTGATTCATATATGAATTAAATCTAGATTTAATATAATGTTATTGAATTGAGAAAGAATAAGGACTATATGTATGATAATGTATGATAATTTCTGGTTTGATTTTTGATGTATGAAAGACCATGATTTATGAGCTATCAATCGACTAATTTTGAACTAGTATTGGAGTTTTCTTCATAACTAAATGAGGTTTTATAAATGGAAATGAATTTTAGAAAATTGGAAGTGTAAATGATGTTTTTGAGTAGGTGAAATTCATGGAGAATTAGAGGAAACAATGCAGGGCACTATCATGGCCTTCAGTGCATAATTGTGGCCTGGTAAAATTTGGTTCTGTCATGATTGTGGCAGAGTCCCCACAATCGTGGCTTGTTACATAAGGTTCTTTCATGATCGTGGCAAGGTCCACCATGATCATAGGCTAGCATAAAGAGTGAAATGCTGTCTTTTAAGTGATGTTTGAAACTACGAACGATAAGGTACCTTCCTATGATGAATTTAAGCTTGAAATGATCTAGTTTGATTATTAATTGATGAATTTAGATTGCACAAGTAAATAAGGTGTAAACCTAAATGCAAACAAGATATATCCAAATGACAATGTTTAAACAATTATAAATTGTGATTAACATACCCAGGAAAGTCATTGAGCATGCATTGAATATGGCACATATATAGGTGCATGATTGAATATGTGTTTGATTGATTAACTATGTAATGTGAATTTTATATGTATTGTATGATTTTAGAAGCTTGTGATGAACTCTAGCATCTAGACATTGCTGGTCCGTCAAGACAATTGTGTGATTCGGAGCGTACTGTGAGTCAACCTAGATGTTCTCACTAGGATTGATTATTTCTGCTTAACTCCCAATTATTGAACTGTTAAAGATCTAATTGTGATAATTTTGGACATTAATAGTCCTAAGAGTTTGATATTTGGGAATGTATTGGGAGTGTTTTGTTTGCATATGAATCTGAAAATTGTCTATATACTTAACGAAAAGTTGATTAAGATCTGATGAACATATGAATCTGACTGTGCATCATGAATAAATGTTATTGATGGAATATTTTATGATTTGATGCATCACATTGATATCCATGATCAGATAAAGGCATTGTGACCAGATTGGTCAGTCTGAAAGAGCTTAAAACTCAAAAATGTGCACATAGAGTAACTAGCTCTGTGATTAATGAGCTCGATATCCACAATAGGTATGGGAAAGAATCTGAAATGAGCCCAATATCTATAAGGGATATGGGATAGTAATAGGCGCTCAGTCACAACAAAATAAAAATGAAAGTGGAGTCTCATATGCGTATGCATTTATAAATATATGATTGTGAAAACATTTTTGAATTGTGATAACATTGGGATATGCTATATTTGTGTATGTTTGCTAATATGATTGACTGAGGTAGATGAATGAACTATTTTAAAATTTTTATATGAAATGTGTGTAAATGATGATGATTTGTCCAAATGATGAATATTGTACATTTAGTTTATATTTGAAATGTTTGATATTTTGAATGAGTGAGCACATCGAGGATGATTCACTCACTGAGTTTGCAAAACTCATCAAAATTGCAACATTGATTTTAAGGTATGAGAGTGAAGACCTAGTTTCTAAAACACTCTAAAGGAACGTCTTGATATTAAGAAATGACTCAAAGGTCAGTCAGCTAATATCTGAGGAGTTGTAGATTGTATTTACGTAGTTTCTTTTGTCATGTAGAACTTTTGTACAAAGAGTAATAAACTCTTATATGCTTTTGGTGGTGTAGTTATTTGTTTTAATGACTACAATGTAAATTATATTAGTAAATGAAATGAGGAGTTGAGTTTTTAAGTATTGAGTTATTCTGTATGATGCCATATAAGTGAAAGTGATTGCTCTAATATATCATTGTCATAGGTATTTTCTGGAATGACCTCCGAATGTAAGAGTACATACTCTGTGGTAGTGGGATGTTACAGTTAAATTCCTTTAGAGGAATCATTTGAGAGAAGAAGCTACATAGGAAACTGAAGAGAACATGAGGAAACAGTACTCCTATCTTTTTGATCAATCAGGTAAGAATTTCAACGACAAAATTTCTTAAGGGGAGAATTATAATATCCAATTTCCAGAACATGCTTAGGGTTAGAACCCTAGATCATTGTGAATGAGTAGTAGCATTGTGAGCATTTCATTTACTTGCATTTCATTAGTATACACACATGAATTATAATTTGGTACACATTAAATGAACATGATGTGAATCGTGAATTGTTATGTCTTAAATTCTAGTTTGATTGGATTCCAATTAGTAATTTGTAATTAATTGTGATTAATTCAGAGAGTGGTGAATTAATATGTACATTTGGATTAGGGAAAATGCCAAGTAGAAAAATAAATTGAAACATGAAAAATTAGGGTTACTAAGATAATTAACTGATATTTGACATAAATAAATGAGTGATAAATAGACAAGTAATTAATTGACAAATGGATCAACTATGGAATGACAAGTGGATTAATAATTAGGAGACATGTGGAATAATTATTTGATGACATATGGCAACTTAATAAGTGGATAAATAGTAGCATATTCAGTAGGCAAATGGCTTACTTTCCATGTGACAAATGTTATAGTCAATTGAAGACACCTAGCATGTTGATGAAGCAAGATTCTGCAGCAGAGTTCCTGTCGTTTCTTTCTTTGCATCACTGCTGAAATTGCTCCTCTCATCTCTCTGAATTGTAGTTTAACCCTAGCTAAATTATTATATGAAATCCACACTTTAATCCTTCACAAAATATCCAAGAAATTAGCCTATTATTACCTTCATCTTGTTACTGAAACTAGCTCATTTTCACCTTGAGTTTGAGATGAATCATGTATAAATGGAGGCCTAGTTTAATATGAAGTTTTGAGCTGAAATTGAAAGATTAAAAATTTAAGTAAAAATTTTAAAAGTAACAAAAACATCCTTTGGCAAACACCCGCGTATTCCAATAAGAAGTAGTCATTGCAAAAGTAAATGAAAATCATGACTTTTCAACCCTGACACTTTGCCCTCTCTAACATTTACACAATGGCCTATATTTGATGCATACCCATCAAAAAATTTGACTGATTAGAGAAATTGACAGAATGATTGTTTCTCACTTTTTAATATGTTGTAACAAGTAGGGGAATAAAGTATGAGTCATCATCTCTTCTTTTCAAATGCAAATCCTTTTTAATATTCATGTCTTCCAAGTTTAGTCTAGTCTTAATTGTGTCTTTGGATTTTCCATCAATTCCCATGATGGTCCCTAAAATGGACTCACAAATATTTTCTCAATATGCATAACATCAAGAATGTGCCTCAATAGTAATTCCTCCAATATACCAAGTTAAAAAATATGCTTTTTTTATCCAATTCAGCTCGAGATCATTTCTATTACTGATTGAGCCCAAGTTATTATTTAATTTGGCAACACTTTCATGGCTTTTATTATGTTTTTTGACTCCGAATTCTTGATTTTGTGCTTAAATTAATCCTTGAGTGTGTACTTTTATTTTGCGCAAATAGATAGTAAAAATTGTCACAATTGGTATTAATTGCATTTCTTAAGTTTTTTAAGAACAATTGATACTGCAAATTGTTATTTTTGATTGTAGGATCCTCAAGGAGAAGGGAGTCAACATGCTGAATTAAAGTCAATAGGAGATCATAGCCTTCGGGAAAAGTTCACTGCGGCAAGCCCATCTGTCGCCGCGGTAAAAAAAATGATAAATCCATGCTAAACTTTTGGGAGAAGTTCGCCGCGATGAAGATTAATTCTTTCGCTGCGGCAAAGGAACCAGCGAAGAACAAATCCTTACGGGTAAAGTTCGCCGCGGTGAGAATCATTTGTTGCTATAGCAAACCTTCGAAAACCCAGACCATATTTGGGAAAATCTCTCACTGTTCTGACCCAACCCGTGACCCAACATTTAAAAAAATGCCAAATTAGGTTATGCAGGGACTCTCGACAGACATTCATATCTTCATCTCTCACTCTCGACCTTTATCCATCATCAATTTTTCACCTCTCATCGTCGCTCTCTGCTGCTGCCATGGATGCTATCGGGGTACCCACAGTTGTGAGTGCTTCCGGGGAGATGCTTGACTAAGCACCATTTTCTCTTAAAGATGTAGAGATGGCTTAAGTTTAATGGGATTCAAAGGGGAGTAGTTTGTTAATATCTTTCTACACTGTTATGAACTCCTAAGTTAGGATTTATGCTTTGTAGTTAGACTTTTCTTGATTAGAGTTTAA
>JANZXR010000007.1:5180051-5190863 GCA_027575705.1 Erythroxylum echinodendron
GTATCTAGGTTCAAACCCCCTTAAACCCTTAACAGATTGATCTTTTATTATGTCATTGTTTTGTTGATGTATTAGACTGTGGAGATTGCCATGGTATAATAGTAGCTAACCTTGAGTCTACTAACAACTAATCTTAAGGTATCTAACTGAATTACTCAAGTTAAATAAGGATGGCCATGGGCCAGCCCTGGCCAATTTTTTTAAATTAAAATATAAATAACTTTTTTTAATTGGATTTGAGTCTAGGCTGCCCAAACCCAAGCTTAACTGAGTCCCAACTCTTTTAAGCAAAATGATGTTTTTTTGCTTAGAATAATTGGGTCTCGAGCCAATCTGGGCTTAGGCCTGGCCCATTGGCCAGCCTATTGAAAATAACTAAATTTAGGACTATGGGCCAAAAATTGCCATCCTTAAGGCTAATATTATAGGATTGCATTACCGATTTATAAGTCCCTCTATTAGGTTTGACTCTAATTCGGAATATTTATGTTATCCTATCTCTAAGGGCAATCAACTCCATCTAATTATAGTAGATCTACCCACACTAGAATTTCTCAATCTTTACGTATGAAATCAGATTATGATCTAATATTTTTCGGTTATTAGAACATAAATAAAATGCGTAATCAGATCATAATATGTCAAACAACCAATTGCATTAACAAAAGAGTCAAATCATATCAAAGTATTAACATACGGTTCATCTAACCTAAATATTAACTAAATGTTTAGTTAGACATTATCTAACACAAAATCAAACATACAATGAAAGAAAAACGAATTGAAAACAATGGAATCATGATTTCTATATCTCCCTAATTTTCTTTCATCTAATGTTCTTGCAATGTAGAGATTTGATCTTGTATTCCAATGGATCTTTCGATGAAATCTTCGTGTTTTCCACTTATTTGGACGAAAATCGCACCTAAAGAACAAGTCCCACTTTTAGAAATTGCCTCTCAATGTCTCCTAATAGTTTCAGTCACTTCTTCCTTTTTTCTACCCCCAAACTATCACTTTTATATTAAATTTTAGGTTTTTAGGTTATACACGATCTCTTGTACAGCCGTGCATCGAACTATGCTTAATTAGAATTTATTAGATATCGAAAAAATGCATGAGGCGTGCTAAAGTGCACGATCATGCACTCTTTCTAGATTGCTAATTCTCTATTTTATGCTACGTTTTTGTCCAAATTCTTCTTCTTTAAGTTTGTGAAGGCAATTATACTTTATAAACACACTTGAAACAAATTAAGTACCAAATGTATACCAAAAGTATAAAATATCAAGCAAGAATACATTAATATGGAATAAAAATATAGTCAATTCTTCATTTATCAGTACACATTAGAAAAGCCATGTCGCTTGTCCCCCATTCTACTATGTCAACTAATGAAATGACTTAAGATACTTGATTCATCTAAGAAATTAATCAACATATCAATATTAACCTTTTCCAGACTTATCTACAACAAAAGTTAAATGTGATGCTTCCTAGAAAACTAAGAAATATTAGGCAATGGGAGCTCTGTAATGCCCCAAAAATATCGATTTTATGAATAGCATTTTTTAGATCGTGAATAGTACATCCCGAGGTGAATAGTGACACTCGGGACCTAAATTGCACTTTATTTTATTTGGCATTGGATAGTATTATTTAAGTACATCCCGATGATCAAAGTTGAGCTCAAAATGAGTTCATTTTGACTGTTTGACAAAAAATTGACCAGTGGTTAAAGTTTAACTCAAGAAAGGGGTAAAAGTCAAACCTGAAATAAATAATATTAATTAAGGTATGTATGTGTGGTTGATATTTAATTGGATTAAATCTGACTAATGGACTAAAATTGAGTTAATTTTATTATCTTAAAAAACAAAAATTAAAAATTAAGGAAATTGTTAAAGGACCACATTATTTGTTTTGTTACCTAACTATGTTCTTCCTCCAACTTTGCCGAGAACATCCCTCCCTCTTTCTTCTCCCCTTTCTTTCATTTTTTTTCAATTTCAAGTCAAATTTCTCTATTTTTAACCCCTCAAGCAACTATCATATACTAAATCATCAACCTAAGGTCCCTATGCTCACGATATCAACAAGAATTTTAGGAAAAAGATTAACATAAAGTATATGGGTCTTCTTAATGAATAGTGCCTTAAATTAATAAGGTAAGTTAATAGAGTTTTAGTTGTTTTTAGTATATGATTTTAGTGTAGACTTTGAGTTACAAAATTTTTTATTTAAAACTTTATTATTCTAGCAATTACTATTCACTTTATAAAAATTTTGGCAGAATTTCCTCTATATTCACTTAAAACTACCTACAAGAAATTTCAATACACTTCTCATTCATTTTACTCAACTACCTGTCTCCATGTCAAATTCCTTAACAAAATAATTTGTCCATCCTCAAATACATTTTAACTAATCTAAACCAAAATTCATACATAACTTTCATATATAATTCACAATATAATTCTATAAGATCCTTCATTTCTTTATATATACATGTCATAAATAAAACAAAATATAATTCTGTAGTACAGCCACCTCAAAGTAATCCACCTCTAGTCTTGGTAGTAAATCCACCACAACTTTTTTCTAATTTTCTTCAAAGCCTGCTCGTGGAAAGAAAACCACGCTCTAAGTTATAGGCTTAGTGGTATTCAAACAATTTCATTTCTCATCCAATTTAATTCATTCAAACATAACATACATAGCATATAATATTTTTTTCAAATATAAATATCTTGATTTATTTCTAAGCATAACTAGGCATTACTTTATGAAATACAAGCGTATATATCTATTATATTCATTCATGTCTAATTACATATTGATCAATAAATTGTACAATTTAATTTTACAACCAATTACTACTTCCAATCGAAGTTCTGTCATCATTAGTGATGCATTTGTGTGTATATTTTTTCTATAATTGCCTCAAATAAAATCCAACAAAATTGCATCATTGAGCCAGATGAGCGGGATTTTAAAAATACGGGATTGAGTTTTAGGAACCATATGTTACTTATTTTTTTATGTACATATCAGAACCGAGCTCTTGAAGTCATGCAATTCATAACAAAAATCAAATATTTTACACTAGAACTAAGCCCAGTTTGGTAATACCTGAACTGCTAAGTTCCTAATTGGCATGCTAACCTTGTCACATTCCTCAAATTCCTATCTATTTTGGTAAGAGTAATTCTAATTAAAATATCATTGAAATTTATAGGGGATGGGGGTGTTACAAGCTCCGAAGAGTTGATGAAGTTAAATGAGGGGAAACTTTGCACCGCCCAGCGGCAGTAGTATCTCGTGACATTGTGCGTGCAGAGAGGACAAGAATAGAGTAATTTTGCGGGTAAGCAGCACCATCCGTGGAAGGGAAACTCAACTCCTTTTTGCTTGCACCATTTTTCCCTGTAAGTTTAACTAATGTATTTAGTTCATGCATCGTTGCGTTAATTATTGCAAAGCTTCAAGCAATTGTTTTCTTTTACAGACAGAAACTGAAGAGCTTAAAGAAGAAACGCAACTGGCTGTTGCTTTTGGCCTTTACTTCTCTTCTCCAGTTTCAAAGCAAAGCCTTGCATATCCACATATAAAATGCTCACCTTTCTCCCATCATTGCATGCCTTTGGGGCTTTAGGGTATCTGTTAACTACTAGTCATGGCTGTACAAACCACTGTTTTCCAAATTCTTACACTGTTGTGCTTCCTATCATCTTATACTACTTCAGTCGATTTCAACTATCCTGCTGTTTTCAACTTTGGTGATTCAAACTCTGACACAGGCAACCTTGCCGCTGGACTAGGCTTCCTCCTTAATCCACCTAATGGCCAAACTTTCTTTAAATTTTCGTCCGGGAGGTTTTGTGATGGTCGTCTCATCGTGGATTTTCTAAGTAAAGTCATGCAACTAAGCTTTATTTGCTTTATCTTTTCTGGTTATACTCGTATTTCTTAATTTACAGTCAGACAAGTCTAGTTTGATCCTCTCTAAGTGAAACAAAACAAATCTTTCAGTTTTTTTCCCCCTTAAAATTAGATTGT
Organism: Erythroxylum echinodendron; assembly: GCA_027575705.1. Classification (NCBI taxonomy): domain Eukaryota; kingdom Viridiplantae; phylum Streptophyta; class Magnoliopsida; order Malpighiales; family Erythroxylaceae; genus Erythroxylum; species Erythroxylum echinodendron. The sequence goes on from JANZXR010000007.1 coordinate 5,184,111, forward strand.
CCAAAAATATTGAAATTGTAACATTACTATTATGCATGTGAAGACACATTACCATACTCAACTAGGTAGTTGCCTTCAGCATTTGTTTTGGCTCTCCTCATTAATCTTTTATCATGCTTATAATGCACACAAGTGACCCACCACCATTTTCTTTTAATCTATGGTTGGTAACTAACATCCATACAAAGTGAAAGCTACACATTCTTTTGGTTGCCTTGCCTTTCATTTAACGTTGTTTTGGTGTATACATATTCTCTAAGGTAGCTCTCCCCAAATCCATGGCTACCCAGAAGCCCTTTCTTCACATTCTTGTCTTACTATTCTTCATCATCTTCCCTCTGACTCGTTCCATAATAGACTTCAAATTTCCTGCTGTTTTCAACTTTGGTGACTCAAATTCTGACACCGGCAATCTTATTGCTGCTGGCATTGAAAGCATTAACCCACCTTATGGGCAAATTCACTTTGAGAAACCATCTGGGAGATACTGTGATGGCCGCCTTATAATAGACTTCCTCCGTAAAAAACTCGTTCTTGTTCTTTTCTTTATAGGCTTTCTGCTAGATTCTGATCGTTCTTTTCCGTAATTTTGTGTCGCTTGGAAATGATAATTAGATTAGAATGTTTGGCTCATAGTTCTTCACCTATTCGTTCCCATTTTTTTCTTTCCACTGTTTCCATAGTAGCCACGCTATTTGCTCACAATATTTTGGACGGATGTCTGTAATTATGGTTGGTTTACTGTTTGAATCCTCAATCTTCAGTGGATGCTATGGATCTTCCGTTCCTAAATGCCTATTTGGAGTCGATTGGGATACCAAATTTCCGCAAAGGATGCAACTTTGCAGCTGCAGGGTCAACCATACTTCCGGCGACTCCAACTTCTGTCAGCCCCTTTTCATTTGGAGTTCAGGTGAATCAGTTCCTCCGATTCAAAGCTCGTGCTTTGGAATTGCTAGCCAAAGGTATGCAATTTACAATAGAGAGCTAAATGATGAGCATTGCAATTTCCTTGGTGAATCGTGCTACCTTCTTGCAGGCAAAAAACTTGAAAAGTATCTCCCAGCTGAAGATTTCTTCGCAAAGGGTCTCTATATGTTTGATATCGGCCAGAATGATCTAGCTGGTGCATTTTATTCCAAAACTTTTGATCAAATAGTCGCCTCAATTCCCTCCATTTTGACAGAATTTGAAACTGGCATCAAGGTTTGCATCCTCACACCCGTTGTTCTACAGATTAGCTTCTTTTTACTTCATTAAGACATTCAATTGGCTTGGTGATTGTTATCTATTGGCTTTTCTTGTAACAGAAACTATATGATCAAGGAGCTAGGAACTTTTGGGTACACAGCACAGGTCCTCTAGGATGCTTGACTCAGAACGTTGCAAAATTTGGAACAGATGCATCAAAGCTTGACGAGCTAGGATGTGTTAGTGGGCATAACCAAGCAGCCAAGCTCCTCAATCTGCAACTTCATACTCTTTGCAAAAAGCTACAAGGCCAATATGCTGGTTCAAACTTCACATACGTTGATCTCTACACGATAAAATCCAACCTCATTGGGAATTACTCTCGATATGGTTAGTGTGCTTCTAGTAATCTATGTGCAATGGTCTCAAGTAAAGCATTGCATTGTTGAGAAGGTTACAAACTTTGACGATATTCTAAACATTGCAATTCAAACCTCGTTTAAAAGATAGGCTTCAATGTTTTAATAAGCATGCATTTGCAGGATTTGAACAACCTATTATGGCTTGCTGTGGGTATGGAGGACCACCATTCAATTATGATACTCGGGTAAGTTGTGGGCAAACCAAAGTTTTGAATGGGACAACAGTCATAGCCAAAGCATGCAATGATAGTACTGAGTATGTAAATTGGGATGGAATTCACTACACGGAGGCTGCCAATCAATACGTCTCATCGCAAATACTCACTGGAAAGTTTTCTGATCCGCCATTTGCAGACAAAATGCCTTTTCTTCTCAATCCCAAGTTCTGACACCGTAATCCTTTTCAGGGCACTGTGATTACAATATATTAATTCATGTATAACTGCTAATGAATTATCAATTATAGTGTGCATTTTAGTTGAAATATGGATCGGAGAGGAATGGAAAATCAAGATGCTTGGGATATTTGACATGCATTATAAAATGATAAATTAAATTAAATTCTTTTATTTGATATAATGTTATAGGTCTTATGGGAAAGTTCCACCCCAAAAGTTAACTTACAGGATGGAAGAGCCCATAAGCCTATAAATCCCACATCAGCCCCTCTTATTACCAATGTGGGACAATAAATTGTAACATTCGACCATGTTCTGCAGCTTAGGCACACGCGGGCTGGCTGTGACCTTTTCTAACCTTAGGGGAATACTGCAATGCTGGTATCACCACCCGTGGCCTTAATTAAAACTCAGAGAAGTGGTATTGTCTCTAATATTAATTGTTATAAGTCTTACGAGAAAGCCTCATTCTAAAAGTTAGTATAAAGGGTAAGAGAGCCCATAAGCCTTTAAACCCCACACCAGCCCTTCTTATTACCGATGTAGTACAATTAGATCGTAAATATAAATTTAACATTACCATTGTATTGATTTTATTATGTTTCTTTTTTAAGTACCCTCATGTTTTTAATTATAAAACCACATTATATGAAACAAACGAAATGAATTTGAGTGATTGTAAATCCCACTGTCTTTATGAAAAATATGAAATTCGATAAGAGTTCGTGAGATATTAATCAATCAAACAAAAGATGGTTGAATTAATTTCAGCGGTCCACTAGATAGTAAAAAGATTGTAGAAGAGGCTGGACGACTTTGCTACTATGAAGCTCAAGGTCTCTATTGTGTAACTGGCATTTGGTTGCTCAGAGAGTGCACATTGGAATCTTTGATTTCTTTGACTTAAGACAAAGTCAGGTTATACAATCAGCATTAGCTTCAGTGCATGTTATAAACACGAACTGAAAATATATACTCATCCACCCACTTTTAATGTTCTCAATGTCCATTTCAAGATGAACATTTACAATTATCTTATTATCTCATCATATTTATGCTAAATTGAAGTATATAAGTCCCCGAAAAGTTTTAAAAGTGCAGCTATAACTATTTCTTGGAAACATAAGCATAGCATTGCGCCATAGGAAACACAAAAGCAATCATAAGCAAACCTCCACCTATTAGAATAAATTGTCCCTTCCCTTTAGTCTCTTCCCTGATCTTGAATTTGGATTCTCGTTTGTTGCCCTTGGTATTAGGCCCTCCAGTATCTGGAAATCTATTAATCGCATACACTGAAGTTGGATTCTTGTTTGTTGTACTTGGTATTTGGGCCTCCAGTATCCAGAAGTCCATCAATCGCATACACTAGCCTTTGGTAGTGCTAAAAATTGCTTCATTGTACTTTTCTTCTACAGCCACGATTGCCAAACAAAAAGCACCAACTCAGCATGTTTTCCATAACCAACAAACAACACATTTCACTTTCTACAAGCCTATTGCATGTATCCTTACCTCTAAGATCAATTACATTTTAATAGAATAAGACTAGCAGCCCAAGTAGTCTCAATCACTTTTCTGCATCCTCACCATTGATTTTAATGACATCAAAATAGTATGACAATTACTGCATTAACAAACTATATGGATAGGTAATCAATGTTGAATCATGGTTTTTGTTTAAAAGAAATCACATCCAGCTTGATTTTATGTCATGGGAAGGTCCTCCTAGAATAAAAAATGTAGTTACTTCATTATAACTGAACTCTGAAATGGAGTTTCAAAAACTCGACCATTTCTAACTGTTTCAAAGAAATTTTAACTTTTTATATTGAAAACAGTTTAAGAAACCCAAGATACTGGAATGTGATGAAAAGGCTTGCTGAAGATGAGTCAGATTTGCCCCAGCTTGAGGGTTCCGAAGGAATTCATCGCATTTTATATCATTCAGGAGGGGAGGGGTTTCCCTTTCCACAAATACTTCTTGGGTACGCTTTTAAAAGGTTAAAATTGGTTACCAACTAAAGCATACTTGTCATGAACTTCTTGTAAGGCGGTACTGACTTATGAGGTACCACCACTTTTAGAAGTGTATAAAAAAAACTGAAGATAACAAGCTGTCTTGATAGCTTGCATTTTGTGAACAGCTTGCTGGAGGGTCTATAAAAAGACCCTCCCTCCCTCTTTCCAAATGAAAGATGCAGCATATATGAATATGTGATGAGAGAGTTTAAGAAAAATTTGAGAGAGTGATTTTTGAGATATTTTTAGGAAAAATTTTCCTAAAAAGGGTGAATAACAAAATAGTGAGGATATTATCTTAGGAATAGTAAATTTGGAAAACACCTTGTGTATGAGTTCCTTTATTTTGTCGTGTTATTTTTCACTCTTTGTACTTACTATTTTTATTAGCGGAAGATTTAGTCAGAGTTTAACCCATGGACGTAACCTAAATTAAAGGGTAAACCATGTTAAATTTTTGTGTATTATTTCTTTGCTTATTTTACCTGTGGGATATAATTCGTAATTTTCACAACAAGAGGTTTCAGAGCCAGGTTTGGTTCTGTGTCAAAGTATTTATCATCGAAGATGAAGAAAAAAATAAGTAAGATGATTAGCTTAAATGCCTCAAACTATCACATATGGAAGAATAAGATGAAAGATATTTTGATCATCATAAAAATACATTTATGGGTGTTTTTCATAGCAAAAGTCAAAAATAAATTGGACGAGAAGTGGGAGTTTGAGCATGAGTAGGTATGTAGTTTTATCCAGCAATTTGTTAAAGATAGTATGTATAACCATATCTGCAACAAGACTTATGCACGAATGCTGTGAAAGAAGCTCAAGGAGTTATATGCCTAAAAAATCGGTAACAATAAATTATTTTACCTAAAAAAATTAGTGCAAATAAAATATTGAGAAGGGACCTCTATGGTAAATCACTTGAATTAATTTCAAGGGAACGTGAGTGTTTGCTCCTTTCTTGCTTACCTCCTTGAGGAGACTTTGAAGATTTTAATTACCAATTCTAGAGTTGACAGTGTTGTGAATATAGAATCTGTAAAAGGTGGAATTTTGAATGAAGAGATGACACGGAGATCACAGAGTTCGACCTCTTCAACACAATTAGAAGTTCTGGTCATAAGTTCTAAGGGAGGAACAAATATGGAGGTCTAAATTTTAGAGATAAGAGCAAAGGAAGATCAAATAAATATGCAAACATTAAGTGTCATCATAGCAGGAAGAATGGTCATATTGAAAGTTTCTGCTGGAAATTCAAAGAAGAAAAGAACAAAGGCAAAGAAGTTAAGAAAGATGATAGCAGTGATGATGAACACATATTGACGGATACCACTATTGATGACTTTCACGTTATTTCATATGATAATGATGAAAATAGTTCATCCAGTGAGTTCAAATGGATAGGTGACAGTGGTGTCACTATTCACGTGACATCACATAAACAAGTCTTTATACACAACGAGATTTTGGTGTCGTTAAAATGGGAAATAGTGGTTTGGACAAAATAATCAAAAAAGGTGATATTTACTTGGAGATAAAAAAATGGCGTGAGATTGCCTCTAAAAGATGTTAGACATGGTCCTGATCTTCGCCTAAATCTGATCTCTATTGGCATACCTGATGATGAGGGTTTTTGCATCACTTTCAAATATGGCAAATGGAAACGCACTAAAGGCTCCTTGGTAGTCACCAAAGGAAAGAAATGCTCAAATTTGTACATGATGCAAGCAAAGCTCTCTAGTGATGTTATGGATCCAGTGGAGAAAGATGGCGCAATTGAATTATGGCATAGGAGACTTGGTCATATAAACAAAAAGGGAATGACTCTGTTGGTGAAAAAGAATACATTATTTGGAATTGACTAGGTGCATTTAAAGAGGTGTGTTAATTGTATAGTAGGAAAGCACAACAAAGTTGCTTCAAAAGTTCTGCTCTTTTTAGAATAAAGAAAGTGTTGGATTTGGTATACTCAGGTCTATGTGGGCCAATGACAAAGTCACTAGGTGGTGCTCAATATTTTGTGACTTTCATTAATGACCATTCTAGGAAGACAAGGGTATACACCTTGAAGACTAAAGATCAAGTTCTAGATGTTTTAAAGCAATTTTATGCCTTAGTTGAAAGACAAACTGGGAAGAAACTAAAATGCATTCAAACAGATAATGGTGGATAATACACTAGACCATTTCATGTTTAATGCAAAGAGTATGGTATTCGACATCAGACTACTCCTCCTAGGATACTGCAGTTGAATGGTTTAGCTGAGAGGATGAATAGGACCTTGATGGAGAGAGTTAAATGCCTATTCTCACATACAAAGTTGCCTAAGACATTTTAGGGTGAAGCTTTATTCACAGTAGTACATGTATTAAATCATTCACTCTGTATCCCTTTACAGTTTGATATTATAGAGAAAGTATGGTCAAGAAAGGATGTTTCCTATAATTATCTAAAGGTATTCTGCTACAAAGCTTATGTCCATATCCCTAAAGGTGAGAGATCCAAGTCTGATGTCAAGACTCGACAATCTATATTTATTAGTTATAGAGAAGATCTGCAGCGTCTCCTTATTTCAGGGTACATATTGGGATGCCCGGTCATTCCGGTACATATTCTACGATAAGGGTGAGCTACGTTCAGTCGCTACATTCACTTCATAAGGCATCATATCATTACTCACTTATAAAGCATCATAAGAAAATCACAATATTTTAAAA
>JANZXR010000007.1:5206463-5245603 GCA_027575705.1 Erythroxylum echinodendron
TCAGGGTTAAGTTTTTAAGTTGTATATGTTGAGCCAAATGATTTTTGAGGAGTGAGAAAAGATTAATAATCACGTTTAGGTGATTCTGATATAAGTTGGGAATAAATGAGAGACATTGAAAAGGGTTAATAGATTGTATCGAAGAAGGAAGATGCTAAGGAACAATACAGAGGTTAAGTACCCTTTGTGATGACGTCACACACAGAGGCTAGGAAAGCTTAGAAGCGTATAAGAATCCTCTGTGCTGAAGTCACAACACAGAGGCAAGGAGGATATAAGAGTATAAGTATCCTCTATGATGACGTCAGAACACAGAGGCAAGAAGAGTCGAAGAGTATCCTCTGTGTCACTGTTCACAGACATCATCTATGTTAATATTCACAGACATCGTCTGTGTTACGATTCGCAGACTTCTTCTGTGTTATTGATAGCACTATCGTCTGTGTTACTGTTCACAGACTTCGCGAAAATGAGACGCAAGATAGAAATGAGACGGAAGAAAAATGGGATGCAAGACAGAAATGAGACGTAAGATAGAAATGAGACGAAAGATAGAAATGAGACAGAAGGAATAAGACGGAAGAAAAATGAGACGCAAGATAGAAATGAGACAGAAGGAATAAGATGGACGAAAAATGAGACGCAAGACAGAAATGAGACGAAAGAAATGAGATGAAAGAAAAATGAGACACAAGATAAAAATGAGACGGGAGGAATGAGACGGAAGAAAAATGAGACGCAAGAAAGAAATGAGATGGAAGGAATAAGACGGAAGAAAAATAAGACGCGAGATAGAAATGAGACGGAAGGAATAAGATCGACAAAAAATGAGACGTAAGATAGAAATGAGGCAGAAGAAAAATGAGACGCAAGATAGAAATGAGACGGAAGGAATAAAATGGAAGAAAAATGAGACACAAGATAGAAATGAGAAGGAAGGAATAAGATGGACGAAAAATGAGACGCAAGGTAGAAATGAGACGGAAGGAATAAGACGGAAGAAAAATCAGACGATAGAAATGAGACGAAGGGGAAACCGAAAATGAGACGCAAGCAATGAGACAAAAAAATGATGATAGAACCTTCAGAAGATAAAGTCGAACTTCGAGGTCTTCATGAAAGTTGTAGAGATTGAAGTGCTCTTTAAATCTATCCAAAGAAATCTTAGATTGGATTCCCATAGGAAAAGTTATTCTAATAGCCCCAAAGAAGGGATATGTGCAAGGTGTTGAGAAGATGACCTGATAGTGATAAGTCTGATGATGTTCCGAAGGTTAGGCTCTGGGGAGCGGGCTCTCACAGTTATGGTATCAGAGAATGAAGCATGAAAGGAGTGAAACTCCGATAACGGAGTCTCACAGTTTATGGTATCAGAGCATGAAGCATAAAAGGAGTTGGACTCCAATAACGGGGTCCAACTTTTGTAATGGTATGAAATTAATTATGTAGTTCTTTCTTGGTTCTAGTTCGACAATAGTTGTTTCAAGTTAGACTTGGTTACTGATGGGAGGTAGATTCACAAAAGAACCGAAATAAAATCTCTCCTAATTTTGCAAACCTGTGAGGAAATCACCAAGCAAAGAAAACCACAGAAACTCTGAAATAAAATCAAAGAAAGGCACGTCGAATTTTTACTTGGAAAACCTTCCCAATACAAAAAGTAAAATCCACCAGACCGTAGTCCAAAATATCTCCACTATTTAAAATAATGGGTACAACAAAATCTCTCTAGATAAAACTAGAAGTAATACACCAAAATACTTAAGAAATTAGACTTTTAGAAATACAAAAAGAGTGCAAAATATCTCACAAATAAAGGAACACTAGTATGAAATTATCAAGCACAAAATTGTGATCGACAAAAACCTCAAGACCTAAGTCTTGGAATATTGTTGATAAAATATTAGCTAAAATGAATAATAATAACCTCCGATTGAAAGCTTAATTGAAGATATATCACTCTCTATTTTACTAAGCTTGTATTGCTTTAAATACTTTGCTTGGGATGCTTAAGTCTTCCCTCTTGGTGTCTATTCATAAGGAGAAATCTACTTAAGCCTTCCTTCCACTTTTGATGTGGGTTTTCTTCAATGGGAACAAATCTCCCCCTCCCAACATTTAGGATTATCATCATAGATGGGAGAATTCTCCTTTTTCAAATTAGTTGGAAGGACTTGCCATCCCTGAGATCAACATGTAGACTTCAAGCTTTTCTTTTAGTAATGACTTTGTCAACAAATCAACACCATTTTCATCCGTGTGTATCTTTTCAAGGGCTAACAGTTTGGAATTCAAAACATCTTTGTTCTAATGATATCTTATCTTGATATGTTTTGATTTTGAATGGAGAGCTGGATTCTTACCAAGATGGATGGCTCTCTAATTATCATAATACCTAGTATATCTATCTTGCTTGAAGCTATGATACCGCTCCCCCTGTAAAAGTGCTCAAGTATCCTAAAGTAAACTTTCTGATATCAAAATCTCCACCCAGATATAAATCTGTGTAGCCTACTAATATAGGCTTTTCATTTCTAAAACAGAGACTTAAGTCGGAAGTACCTCGAAGATATCTTCTACTTCACAACATTCCAATGCTCTCTTCCAAGATTTGAGAGAAATTTACTGCCCATACCAACTGCATGAGTTATGTCTGGCCTTATGTATACCATAACATATATCAAACTTCCTACTGTTGAGGAGTAAGGAATATTCTACATATCTCTCATCTCTACTTCTATAGAAGGATTGTATTTACTTCTTAACTTAAAGTGCGCTGCAAGAGGGGAACTAATCACTTTAGCATTTTCTATGTTGAATCTTTGAAGCACCTTCTAAATGTACTTCTATTAAGAAATATGTAACCTCCTTATACTTTTATCTCGAGTAATCATTATACCAAGGATCTACTTTGCTGGCCCCAAGTCTTTTATAGCAAAAGACTTACTCAACTACTTCTTCAACCTATCAATTCTAGCAATACTTTTGTCAATAATCAACATATCATCAACATAAATGGGTAAAATAATGAAATCGTCATTAGAGAATTTCTGTATGAAAAATAATGGTAAGAAGTCATTTTCTTATAACCTTGCTCTCTCATAACTGACTCAAACTTCTTGTATCATTGTCTCGATGCTTGCTTTAAGCCATAAAGACTCTTCTTCAGCCTACACATATAATATTCTTTCCCCTTGAATTTGAAACCCTCTAGTTGCTCCATATAGATCTCTTCCTCTAAATCATCTTGAAGGAATACAGTCTTCACATCCATAGCTCGACTTCTAGATCAATACTAGCTCCTAAGCTGAGGATAACTCGAATGGATGACATCTTCACCATTGGTGAGAATATTTCATCGAATTCAATACTTCTTCTCTGACTGAATCCCTTGACCACCAACCTGGCTTTGTGTCGTGGTTGTGATGAGTATTCTTCATATTTTACCTTGAACACCTATCTATTCTTTAAAACTCTTTTTCCTTTAGGGACCTTTACTAGGTCAAAAGTGTGATTTTCAGATGGTGACTTCATCTCTTCTTCCATAGCTTTAACCCACTATTGCTTGTGTTCATCTTCTATGGCTTCCTCATAATTCTTAAGTTCTCCCCTGTTAGTGAGTAACACATACTCATTTGAAAAGCATCGAGTAGAAGGTCTTTTGTCTGTATCAAACCTTCTAAGTGGAGCTGGATCCTCTGCTTCTTGTGCCTGGTAATCATCACCACCATTTACCCCTATTGGTAAAGGAACATCCTCATCAGCTACATCGTATTGAGTATTCTCCTCAAAATTCTCCTATATTGGTACCTTGCTAATTGGATCCAAATCAAGCACATCACCAATATCTTTCTCTTGCCTTTTATATATCCTTGATGATCTCATCTTCCACGAACACAATATCATGGCTTTAGATAAGCTTTTTATTGACTGAATCATAAAGTTTACGACCAAACTCATTAAGGCCATAACCTAGAAAGATACATTGTTTGGTCTTAATATCAAGCTTGGATCTCTCGTCTTTAGGAATGTGCACTAACACCTTACATCCAAAGACTTGAAGATGATCATATCTAACATCTTTCCCAGACTCTATTAGGCACATCAGACTACAATGGAACAGAGGATGATAGATTAACTACATGCAATGTTGTATTCAATGCATCACCCCAAAATTGGTTTGGCAACTTTTCTTGTGGTAATAGCCATCTGACTCTCTCCACTGGAGTTATATTCATCCTTTCTGACAAAGCATTCAATTGTGGCATCTTTGGCAGTGTCTTCTGATGTCGAATGCCTTGCTCTTTACAATACTGATCAAATGGACCATAATACTCTCCCCTGTTATCAATCCAAATGCATTTTAATTTCTTCCCTGTCTCTCTGGTGACTAAAGCTTGAAATTGTTTGAAGACTTCTAACCTGATCCTTCAATTTCAATGTGTAAACCTAGATCTTCCTTGAGTAATCATTAATAAAAGTCATTAAGTAAAGAGCATTACCAAGTGACTTTGCCTTCATCGGACCGCATACATCAAAATGTACCAATTAAGTAAATTTGTTTTTCTAAAGGGAGGTGAACTCTTGAAAGCAACCTAATTTCGCTTTTCCGGCAATGAGCACACTTTTTGAGACATGTACTCTTGACATCAGATAGATGTCGCCTCTTAGCTAATACTGCTAAGCCTTTCTCACTCATATAGCTAAGTCTTTTGTGCTACAACTTAGTTGCATCTACATCTTCGATAACATTGATACTATTATTGGGAGTGTTGGATTACATCATGTATTGTGTCTCATTCTTTTTATTCTTGGCTATAATCATGAAACCATTGGTAAATTTCCATACATTGTTATGGAACGTGCTGCTAAACCTTTCATCGTCAAGCTTTCCCACAAATATGATACTGAATATGATATTTGGAATATATAGTACTAATCTTGTGGGGTTATTGGTCTCCGAACAAATGTCTCCAATGTCAATGGCTTGTGCGAAGTCATATTTCCCATCTCCATACGCCCATAAGCTCTGGATGTATAAGATATAAATAGCGCCTGTTGAGCAGTCGCGTAAATTGAAGCGTCACTATCACTTACCCAACTCTTTTCTTCTCACAGAATACTAATCTTCTCTTTACATATCACAAGTAGATCCTCGGTGACGGTAATTCGATCTTGATTATTGGTGTCATTCTTCTTTGGTTCTTGATTCCTTTTGCCTTATCTTTCAGTTTTTGGCATTTCTTCTGTATATGGCCTTTTCTACCACAGTAGAAGCATTTAATGTTGGCAAATTTGTTGGGCCTGCTATTGGATCTACTTTTCTGGCCTAGATCTCTGCTTTTGCTTCTCCCCCTTGTCTCCATGATTAAGACATCAGACTCGGGAGATAAGCTTTAAGTCTTTCTTCTTAACTCCTCCTCCAAAAGGCTACTTTTAACCTTTTCCATCTAGACTATGCCTTCAGGGGTTGAGTTGAAGAACATTGTTTTGAATGTCTTTTAGGAGCTTGGTAAGGATCCAAAAGCCATAATCTAAGCAGCTCATCATCGTAAGTGAGCCTCATGGTGCCCATCTGATTAATGATCCCTTGATAAGTATTCAAGTGATCCATCATCGATGTTCCATCTTGGTATCTTAAGTCCATGACATATTTAATCAGGAACATTTTGTTGTTGTTAGACTTACGAGCATAAAGGCTCTCGAGTTTGGCCTATAATTTGTCTGCTTCCTTGCTATCGGAGATATGATTTCAGATATTATCATTCACCCAGTTTTTGATGAATCCGCATACTTGTCTATGTAACAGACTCCACTTAATGTCGAATTTGCCTTGGGGTTTGTGATATTGAATATCGATTAATGGTATCCCTTCACATAAAGGATATCTTCCATCTTCTCCTTCCATACTTGAAAGTTGCCTCTGTTCAAACCGATCATTCTACTTGTGTTGAGTTCCATCATTTACAAAGGATGACTGACTTAGTAACCGTAAACGTGAATAGTGACCGTACTTGTAAATAGTGACAGTACATTTGAATAGTGCCCAGCATCTTCAAATAGTGGTCTAACTTATTTTCTAATGTGGAGGATCCACTATTCAGTGGCAACCACATAGTTTATGATAAGTAGACTTACACACCCAAATTGTACTTTGATACTAGTTTGATGGGAGGTAGACACACTAAAGTAGCGAAATAAAATCTCTTCCGTCTTTTGTAAACCTACGAGGAAATCATCAAGTGGAGAAAATCACATAAACTTAAAAATAAAATCAAAGAAAGGCATACTGAATTTTTATATGAAAAACCTTCCCAATACGAAAAGTTAAAACTATGGGACTATAGTCCAAAATATCTCTACTATTTAAAATAATGGATGTAACAAAATCTCTCTAGATAAAACTTGAGGTAATACACCAAAATACTTTGGAAATACAAAGAGAGTGCAAAATATCTTACAAATAGATGAACAATCTCGCCAAATTATCAGGCATAAAACTGTGATCCACAATAATCTCAAGACCTAAGTCTTGGAATATTGCTGATAAAATATCAACTTAATCAGATTACTAATAACTTTCGTTTGAAAGCTTAATCGAAGATATATTACTATCTATTTTGTTAAGCGTGCATTGCTCTGAATACTTTACTTAAGACGCTTAAGTCTTTCTTCTTGGAGTTTGTTTATAGGAAGAAATCTACTTATCACCAAACACTTACGAGTCTTTGGGTGGTCCTTTGTTGATTACATCAAATTCGGACACTACTGCATTCCCAGTATGTAAAAGTGGACTAAAGTTGAGTGCAAAAGAGGCATAGGGAGCTGCCAGGCATTGTCTGGCATGAGTGAACTAGTTAATGGGTATTTGTAATGATGGTTTAAGTTTTTGAAATGAATGTTTTGAGGCTAAGGGTGGTGGCTTTATTAAGAGAGATTGCCTATGGTCTTGCTTGGAGAGAATGTGATTTTGGAGATGAAGGTCTTAATTTGAGGAGAGGAGAGAATGTGTAAGAGGAAAGTAAGGCTTCCATGGGTGAAGAATTATTCGATAGTTTAAGAACGTTGGATAAGAGAGTGAGAGAGTTACTCCAACAATTTCCTACGTCGTTTTCAGACTTCATCACTTAGGTGGCTTGGAATTTGTTTCTTTTGGATTAGCGGTTCAATATTGAAATGGGAACGTTTTTAGGCTATAAAATACTGTGATTATATGGGCCAATTTAACTTATTCATTAAATAGCAACATTTTCAAAGTTTTGATAATTTAATGATTAAAAATGAAGTTGATTAAATTAATTTATTATAAAAATTTTGAAATAAATTAATATTAAAATTAAAAAAATATATGGTCTATTGGTCTTATGATAAATAACTTTTTGTTTTTTATCTTTAAAAAATACCACTGAAAACTGGAAACAGGAAGCGGACATTTTCTTCATTATGTTATGCCCAAAAATGCCCTTCCATAAAATGATGGCAAAGCAACAAGCAGAGCTCTTTATCTTTTCCTTCCATTTAGTATCATGCAGTTTAAGCTTTCTTTCTCTCATGGCTGTTCTTCTCTCTCCCTCTTTTCACCCTCCAAAACCCCCTCTAAACTCCGGCATTGCAATCTTCATCGCTCCCGCGTCCACATCCCCCACCCCAACAGGATCTCTCCTCAATACTATCTCCAAAAGACAGTTCATATTGAAAACTACTTTAATGGGTGCCATCTCATTAGCTACTCAAAACCCACTTGCACAGTCCGTAGCTGAATCTCCTCCTCCTTCAAGACCGGCTCTTTCGGGCATTGCCAACACCAAATCTTGGTTCCAGTTCTACGGTGATGGGTTTTCCATCAGGGTCCCTCCTCAGTTTCAGGACATCATGGAGCCAGAGGCATGTTTCTCTCTATATTTTGACTTCTTAACGTCTTTGATTTTTAAATATTCTTTTTATCGGTTTTCTTTCAAATGTAAGAATTGAAGTTCTTCCTGAGGATGAGAATTAGTTTTATCCTTTTTCGGGATTCTATGATGGTTATATATATATATATCGGATAAAATCTATCAATTTATACGCCTTAGTACCATGAATTAGAATATTCGTTAGGACTTTCGACATTGGTGACCTCGAGTCAACGTCCAACGGTGCCTTTTTCCTTTTTCCTTGTTCCTTGTATTACTAATTGGAAAAATCAAATGTACACTTTAAACATTCGAAACTACTTGACAATAATTCAAAACATATCTTGAAGACTATATCTGGTCTTAGGAATTACGAACTGTGGTAACAATTTTGCAGTATGTGAGAGATGATGACTATTCTATTCTTCACGGTCTTAGGATTTCAATGCTGGGATGTCATTGTATGGAGATAAGGCAAAGCCAAAGACATTTGCCGCTCGTTTTGCATCCCCAGATGGGTATAAAGTTTTACCCACTGTTCTTTCTACTTTCATTTTAAATGTTAAAATTTCAGTTCGAAGTACGAGGATAACCTTATTACCTGTGGCTGTGGGCTACACTTTCCTTGCTTCCATTGGGAGCTAAGTTGTTACAGAATGATTTACAAGATGTTCTAAATAATGTCCTACTGCTGTTCTTTATTCTGTCATAGTTAGAATCATCCTCTTTCTTTTGCTTCTTTGATTTTGCTTGTATCGTATAATGATGCAGATCTGAAGTCCTAAGTGTTGTCATTCGCCCCTCAAATCAACTAAGGATCACTTTCTTAGAGGTTTGTGTAGCAACAATCTCTTTAAATGCTATTAGATTCCTCGCAGCTGTTTTCTATTGTTTGTTGTCATAATACTTTTGTTAGTCTATATAATATCCTTTTCTTCTTTTATTCATCACAAAAAATTTCAAGATTGAAATTCTGCTGTATCCTTTTTAAGTGTTAACCATTTGTCATGCAATCTGATGACATCTAGAACCTAGTTTATGTAACACTTTGACTGACATCTGAGCTTTCATGCGATAATGTATCGTTATTTGTGAAGTAAAGCTCTGATATCAATTTGATAAAGAATTAATAGAAGAGATATCAAATTACTAATTAAAACTCATAGAAATTAGGAATTTTGAACTTGTTACAAATTGTATAGATTATAAAAACGATTATATAACTTAAAGCTTGATTATAGGGATTTCATTACCTAATTAGTTGTTGATTAGCTAGTATACACATATGTATACTTTATACAAAATAAATAATACATATCTATACGTTTCTTTGCAATTTTATGGTATCAAAACTAGGTTTTGCCCAGTGAGCAAAAATCTAGGCTTTTTTCTTTCGCTTGAGTTTTGTTTAGAGAGCAAAATGTGAACCAATTCGGGCCCAGATACTCGGTGGCATCGAACTCCCCTCACTCTTTGAGATGTATTCACAAATATCTTGATCCTTGAAGGAGCCAACACAAGAAAGTGGTGACAAGTTTGCTCTAATTGTTCATAATAGTAGAAGGGGTAATGGAGACCGAAGTAACCATGTGGCCATGGAGGAAGGGGTAGAGGAGGCCAAAGGAAACGTGACCATTGTGGCAAGGATGGGCATGTTCGGGACTATTATTAGGACTTACACCCATAATTGAGCCTGAAGCCCTCATAGTCTGCTAATATTGTGGAGGCTTCTAGTGGTTTTGCCTCAACTAGTGCAAACAAGGTGGTTTTTGAAGAAGAATATGTAGCTTTTGTCCAATATCAAATGGCCAAGTAAGCAACCACACCAATTGCATCATTTGCTCATTTAGGTAATTACATAACTTGTATATCATCCTTTGTTAAACCTTAGGTTATAAATTCAACAGTCATTGACCATATTTCAGTTAACTAAATTTTTTGGTAAAGTTACCATTGTTGCTAATGGTTCCACTACTAGTATAATTGGGGTTGACATTGCATTTTCTTCTCCTTCAATGATGTTATCAGCAACACTATATATTCCAAAATTTCTGTTCAACTTAATGCCTGTTAGAAAACTAACCAAATCATTGAATTGTTTTGTCTCCTTTTTCTCTGATTCTGTTGTTACCTGGGAGCTGAAGACAAAGAAGATGGATTGAGGAACGTGTGAATGTGAAGGTCTCTACTATTTTGACAGTTGTACAATCGCTTGTTTAGCTTTTGCTTCACCCCTCTCAATCCATTGTCGCCTTGGTCATCCATCTATCCAAAAATTAAAAGAACTGATTCCTAATTTGAATTCAGATCTTCATCTAAATTGTGAGTCTTGTTAATTTGGAAAGAATCATCATGTTGCTTTTCCATCTAGAGTTAATAATAGAGTCGAAAGCTCTTTTTTGTCAGCTCATATTTGATATTTGGTCCATCTTATGTTACCTCGAAACTTGGCTTTTTGTTACTTTGTTGTTGTCGTTGATGATTGGTCTAGAATGACTTGGTTATATCTAATGAAAGAACTTTTTGAATTGTTTTCTATTTTCTAATCCTTTTGTTCTTAAATCAAAGCTCATTTGGTTATCTTGCTCGTATCCTTAGAAGTGATAATGCTAAAGAATATTTTTCTGAATCCTTAAGTTTTACATAAGAATTGTGGTATAATTCGCCAATCTTTTTGTTCTCAAACACCACAACAAAATGGTGTCGGTGAAAGAAAAATCGGACATGTCATAGAAGTTGCTCAAACCTTACTAATTGAGATGAAGGTTCTCAAAGAGTTTTGGAGTGATGTTGTCCTCACTGCTTGCTATTTGATTAACAGAATGCCATCCACCACTTTCAAAGTTCAGACCCTCATATCCTTTTGTTTCCTAATAACCCTTTGTTTCTCCTTTTGCCTCATATATTTTTTTTTATCAAACCTAGATTTTGTGTCTATCCCTAAGAATATAATAGAGGCTATACAAAACCCTATGTGGAAGCAAGCTAAGCAAGAGGAAATAGATACTTTATGGTCAAATGACACCTAGAAGCTTGTTACTCCTCCTTCTGATGTCTCAATTGTTGGTTGTTGATGGGTATATACCACTAAGACTCGTGCTAATAGATCAACCGAACGACTCAAGGCTCATCTTTTTGCTAAAGGACATACACAAGTCTATATAGTATTGATTATTCTAAAATCTTTACTCTTGTGGCAAAAACAATGTCAGTCTATTTTTTTTTATCTCCTTAGCTGCAACTTATTCTTGGCCTCTCTACTAATTTGATATTAAAAATGCATTCCTGCATGGTGATCTAGAACAAACAATTTATATGGAGCAACCTCTAGGGTTTGTTGCTTAGAGGGAGTCTAAGAAAGTGAGCCTATTGAAGAAATCTTTATATGGTTTACGACAATCTCCTAGAGCATGGTTTGGACGGTTTAGTCCAGTTGTAAAGAAATTTAGTCTCAAGCAGTTTGGAGTAGACCATTAGATGTTCTATCAACACATAAGATTTGGTAAAATTCTATTGATCGTATATGTTGATGATATTGTTATTACTAATAATGATCAAAATGGAATTCACAGATTGAAGGAAATTCTGCAACAACATTTCCAAACAAAAGATGTTGGTCTACTGAAATATTTTTTGGGAATCGAAGTTGCAAGATCTAAAAGATGGCACATGTCTCTCTCAACACAAATATGTTCTTAATCCTGTCGAAGAAGCTGGCTTGTTGGGATGTAAACCGATGGATTCTTCAATGGATCTGTAAATCAAACTTGATGCAGACCAGGGAAAACCCTTGAAAATTCAGGAAATTATAGGAGACTGATTGGGAAATTAAACTATCTTACAATTACTAGGCTTGACATTTCATTCAGTACAAGTGTGGTTAGTTAATTTATGCAATCCCTTTTAACCAACCATTGGAATGCGGCTATTCGAATCTTGAAATACCTCAAGCACAATCCTGGCAAAAGACTCATATAAGAACCATTTGCATTGTTTAGTTTAGGCCTATAGTGATCCTGATTGGACTGGTTCTAAGACTGATCGACTATCTACTACAGGGTATTGCATGTTTGTTTATGGCAATCTAATTTCATGGAAAACCAAGAATTAGACAATGGTTTCTTGTTCAAGGGCATAATTATAATATAGTGCCATAGCTTATGCAACTCGAGAATTTCTTTAAGAAAACATATGTTGCAGGAACTTGGATTTCAACAAACACAACCTATGGAGCTATGTGTGATAATCGAGCAACCATTTGCATTGCTTTTAATTTTGTTTTTCATGAAATGACAAAACATATTAAAGTAGATTGTCACTTTGTTAGAGAGAAGGTGCAACAAAATGTGATAAAAACTAGTCATGTGAAGTCTAAGGGTCAGTTGACTGATCTATTTACCAAGTCTTTGGTTGGAAGTCGTGTAATACAATTGTATAACAAGCTTGGAGCTTATGATATTTATGCTCCAACTTGAGGGGGAGTGTTAGATATTATGATTTGACGAAGAGGATTTTTAGGAATTATGATTGTGATTTGATTATTTTTATAATTTTAACTTACCTTGTGCGAATTAGATAATCTAGTATATAAAGGGAGTGGGAGCTACTAATTTTAACAAGCTATCGCAAGTCCTCTTGTCTCTTCTTAATCCATATCAATTGGTTTACCTATTTTATCTCTATGAACAAAAAGGTCTGACTGTGACTGATGTGATTCCTGTAATGTTTAGTATCACATAACATAAGTTGACTAATCTCAATTATTTAGAGTTAGACTATTTGGATTTATCTATGGAGCATTTCCAAGGTCAATCACCTCACTCATGATCTAATATTAAACCATACTTGTAAGGAAATGCCAAGAAATGATGTTCAATTAATCTTACAAATTAAGAATTCTATCGAAAATAAAGTCTTCAGTCTAATTAATCACATAAATCAAAGAATTGGTGAAGTATTAAGGGATTTTTTTCATGCCTGATAGCAAAATCAGTCTTTTGAAGCATATTTTATGATTTTCAAAAGGGCTTATGAAGAATTAAATGTTTTGCTACCTTTTAGTCCTGAAGTCAAAGTTTAGTGACTTTAGCAAGTTCAATGAGAACAAATCTTGATGGTGAGCTTTTTATGTTGAAATAAAGACAAAATGCTTCTGTCTATACTTTGTGAAGTGATAATGTTAAAGAACATTTTTTCACATCGTTCTAAACATACATGTTTAGAATATCATATTTTTCCATTTCGTTCCAAATCTACATGATCCAGAATGATATTCTTCATCGATTCTCGTGTTGACACATCTTCTCAAAATGGTGTGGCTGAAAAAAAATTGACATGTCCTTAAAATTGTTAGGGTACTTTTATTCCAGATACACATTCCAAAATAGTTTTAGGTTGATGTATTCTCCATAACCTGTTTTTTGATCAAAAACATGCCTTTATCTGTTCGTCATGGTGGGATTCCTTACAATATTCTTTTTTTTATTAAACCCTTGTTCCCTATTACGCCACAAATATTTGGTAATATTTGTTTTGTTCTTGATGTTCATTCTCAAGTAATTAAGTTATATTCCAATCTTTAAAATATGTTTTCCTGGGCTACTCTCGTTTACAAATAGGGATCAGTGCTATTGTCCTAATTTTAGCAAATATCATGAATTAGTTGATGTTATTTTTTTGGAACACATTCCTTTCTTTCACACTTCTTCAATTTCAGATAAGGAGGAGTGTGATCTATTAGTTTATGAGATTATTTATCAAACCAATAATATTACTTGTACATATGATATATAACCACAACCACAACCACTGCCTATTCACTTGGTCTATTCTAGAAGACAGGATCATTCCGATACAAGTTTGGTACTTAACTCTTTGTTGACATCAAATCCAACATCCGATGATCCTCACTTATATTATTTTCTTTTTTATTTCTTATGATCACTTTTCCTCTTCTTGTTATTTTGTTGCGGCACTTGATTTTGTGTCTCTTCTAAAAACTGTTCATAATACCTTAACCCATCTTTGCTAGTGTGATGCTATAATAAAGGAGATAAATGCTTTATACGAATGTTTTGTGAGATTAGTGAACTTACTTCTAAGAAAGAAGGCTATTGGATGTAAATGGGCTTTGCAATCAAAGTCAATTATGATAGATATGTGGCTATTTTAAAGCTCTCCTTGTGCCAAAAGGCTATGCTCAAATTTATGGTATGAATTATTCTGCTACTTTATCTCTTGTAGCTAAATAGACCTTTATTCATCCATTCATTTCTATGGAAACTACTTATGATTGACCCTTACATCAATTAAACATTAAGAATGCCTTCTTACATGGTGACCTTCATAAGGAAGTATATATGGAGCGATCATTTGGGTTTGTTGCGTAGGGGGAGTATGGAAAGGTTTGCCATCTTCAGAAGACATTATATAGTTCAAAACAATGTCTCCATGTTTGTTTTGAAAATTTTAATCAAATAGTGAAAAAGTTTGGCTTGAATAAAAGTAAATTTGACCACTTGATTTTCTAACATTATGTATGTGGTATCATTCTCCTTGTTGTGTATGTGGATGATATTGTTATTAGTAGAAGAGATACTATAGGCATTTCATCTTTGAAGTCATTTCTTCACATTCAATTTCATATGAAAGATTTAGGGTTTTGAAATATTTTTTACGAGTAAAGGTAACAAGAAACAAGAAAGATATGTTCTTGTCTTAAAGGAAATATGTACTTGATCTATTAACAAAAATTGAAATGTTAGGAGCTGAGCCAATCAGTTCTCTAATGCTCCCTAATTTACAATTCACCAAAGTTGGAGACTTTTTGAAGACCTTAGGAAATATAAGAGATTGGTTGGATAAGTGAACTAGCTTATAATAACTCATCCAGATATTGCATACTCTGTCAGTATTGTAAGTCAATTTATAGCTTCTCTAACCATTAATCATTGAGTTGTCCTAGAACAAAATCGTTTGTTACTTAAATGGGCTCCTAGTCAAGTTATATTGTATGAAAATCATGAACATATTCATATTGAACATTTCTTAGATGTTGATTGAGTAGGCTTTAAGGTTGACTGAAAATCTACTATTGGCTATTCTGTTTTTGTTGGAGGAAATTTAATCTCATGAATAAATAAGAAGTAAAATATTGTTTATATATTCAATGCAAAATCTAAATATAGAGTTATGACATAGTCAACGTATGAGATAATGTGAAACATCATGTTGCTTAATGTTGTTCTCTAGAACTTTTGGTAAAAAATTATTGCCAACACAAGTTTAGAACACAGTACTATGTTTAGGTATTGTTGGATTAGTAGATCCTTTGTCTCACATTTGAGGGTTTAACTTGAGAATATGGGTCTTAAAGGCATAAGCACGATTTTGCATACAAGCTATGTTGGGGAATATGAGTCCTTATTTGTCCCATATTCTTTATATAGCAAATTATCTTGAGAAGCATAATGTAATTGGATGGAACAAAGGGCCATGTTCGGGCCGTGTTTCTTCGTATGCCAAATTGTTGAAGAGGTAGAATGCATCAGTGTGCTACATGGGTCAAAATATGATCTTATGTTTAGGCCATGATACTAAAAATGAGACTATGTTCAATTTGTCTTCAACCAAAACCATTCCAACTTGGCTTCAACTTGTTTGAATTCGTTCTTTCTTTATGGGGTTGCTATAATAAAGCTTAAAAACTAAATATAAATCATGTTAATGCTAAAAACACAATGTAATTAACACTTATCAAATTCCTTCACACTTAAGTATTTACTTGTCCTTAGATAGATTAGTCTCAGCACTCTTTAACGTATAAGTGGTAATGGCAGGAAAGAATTTAGCAAAATAATCACATTAATCAAGATTTTTATCATTCATTCAATTGCAAAGTTCATCAAATTGCTAGGCATTTAGCTACTTGCATCAAGTCATAAATTATTTCAATTTACTCTACAATCGTCCAAACTTTAACTTACCTATAAATGTCAACCTAATGCATAAAATTAACGTACATGAGAAGATACTTCAACTTTCAAATATTTTTATATCCCTTATTGAAAAAAGTTACAACACAAACTTTAAATTAATGCACTAGTATTTAGAAGTTTGTTTGGAAAGTCACTTAACCTTTTAACATTAAAGTAAATATCTTGTCATGCATACCCCTTATTACTCAATTAGGTGACTATTTCAAATAACTACTAGTATCACTCTTTAACTCCAACTTTTTGGCTTGGTTTGAAGTCAGCAGTATTTAATGCTTACTTATTCAAACAAAATATTTTTCTTTTTCTTTTTCTCTTTTTTGTTGTGAGATAATGAAATGCTTAAATAATTCACTTCTAACTCAATTATATATATAAATTATGAAATAGGTATCATAGTGTAAACCATGTATCAATTTTCGAAATTAGTGAAGCACATTCAAATTAACTTAATCATCAATGTGATGACTATTTGCGTAAACAAATCAAATCATAATCATAACAACCAAACTCTTATAATGAATTCAAGAATCAAGATCAAAGAGAATAAATAAAATCAAGCCGTATTTCACATAAGTTACATCTCTAACCCTAACTAAGAATTTAGTTCGTACTAGAAATATGGAAATCAACGATAAAGAAGAAAGAAAACAAAACAAAAAGGATTCATTCTCATTGTTCTTAAAATCTTGATGTTTTTTTATTTGAATCTTGATGAAATCTTGAATTTTTTACAAGGTTCTACCTTTATTGTATCAAGAAGTTCTAATTTGGCTCCCTTTTTCTTCTTTTTTGACTCTAGCCCTCTTTTTTCCCTTTTATAACATGAAACCATAGAATTTTCGTATTTTGATGCCAGCACGGTATTGTATTGCTTGACGCCTCTATCTGAAACTTTTCATAAAAAATCATTGCCAACACAGATCCAAGACACAATACTATGTCTTGGGTTAGCAGTTCCTTTGTCTCGCATCCTAGGACTCACGGGAATACAGGTTCGTGTATAGGCTGTTTGGAGGAACATGGGTCCCTATTTGACTTGTATTCCTCATGTGGCAAATTATCCTAAGAAGCAAAATGTACTAGGGTGGAATATGGGACTGTGTTTGTATCGTGTTTATTCGTGTACTAAGTTGTCGAAGAGATAAATGCACCATTAGGATACACAAGTTAGAAAACAGTCTTGTGTTTAGGCCGTCTTATTGAACATAAGACTATATCCAGCTTGTGTTCATCTAAAATCTCTAACTTGCTCGAATTGATTCCTTATTCATTGGAGTACAACAATAAGGCCTTTAAACAAAATACAAACAATGTTAATTATCAAATCCAATAAAAATCACATAAACTCAAGCAAAATAATTTCATAGTACTTATCAATCTAAATGTTGCTCGAGTTAATTATATTTGTAACAAGTTGGCAATGATTTATCTATACTCTAACTTGAGGTGGAGTGTTAAAATTCTATAGATTGTATAGATAAGATTGTATGAGTTAAGCTTGATTATAGGTGCGTCATTACCTAAATTAGTTGTTGATTAGCTAGTATAAATATGTATATTACATAGAAATACCTTTCTTTATGTTTTAGATAACTGTTAGAATTTCCTAAACGTTTTGGAATTTTGAGTTTCAGGTCTGAAATTTAAGTAAAAGTTGTTGAAATCGCAGATTTGGATTGATGGAAACCAAGGCTGGAAATTTGTTGGAATTTTAGTAAAGAAAAAAAACAATGGGTAGTTCTAGAAACCCCTCTTAGGATACGAAACTAGAAATCATTCCTAGGCTTAAATAATTACTTTTAGAAGAAAGTATTATACCTTCTAATTGAAAGCCCAAAATTTATAGAGAAAATTCAGACTTAGTAAATTGAAGTATTTTGTACATAAAAGTTCTTGAAACCATTAGTTTAGTAATAAATCCAACATACAATTGAATCATACTAAGATAAGGATATTTATCCTAAAATTAGTTTAGGGTCTAAATAAATTATGATAGTTAAATGTTAATCCCTATTTAGTAAGGAATACCTAGTATAAAATATAGCCTTTGTTATACTTGCCTACACATCAATTCTCACTATTCATTCCACGAAATTAAAACTTATGGTGGAGTAATTTTTCCTTCTATTTTGTTTAGAAACTTGCTATGATCTTTTCTGATGAACGTGACCTTTGGTTCTTTCTTTTGTTGGGACATATAGGAGGCTCTTACAGTGTTGTCATGATTGATTGAGAAAGATCAACCCTAAATGCAAGATCCATGACTTGTTAGGGAAATCTACCAGACGACCTTTGCAAAATACTCAATCTAATTGTACTTGCCTTTTCATTACCCTCCCTCACTCCCTTCCCCTCGACATGGGAGCATGTTGATCTATTTGGATAAAATAGAATTTTCTAGATTGCTTAGTACTACCTTCGTTGATGATAACTTTGGTCAATTTGAGATCTCAGATAATAGCTGTCTGAGGAACTCATCTGCTTATGGAACCTTGGACAGGCTAAAGATATCACTGATTTAGGTTCACTGAAGGAGGCAGCAAAAATTTTTGTCCCAGGTCTGTTTATTTTTCAAATACCAGAACTTCTGCAATGTTAATCCTCGAAAGGAGAAATTTTATGAAAAAATATGGCTTTCTTATGGTTTACAAAAGATTTACACACTCCACCACTTTCTTGCTTTTCAATTGTTGCTTTGAAGGGGAAAAAAAGTAGAAGGAAGTGATTTGACTAAAAGTTTATTTCAAATTTGTTTCTATATCTCTGGTTTCTAAAATTGCAGTATGCTACAATTGCAGGTGGTGCAACTATATACTCTGCCAGAACTATAAGGATCAAAGAAGATGAGGGTTTCAGGTAAGAATTACATAATGTTCATTCAAGGTTTGCTGGAGCTTTTAAGCGAACTACTCTCTTCAGATTTGAACAGCATGGTCAGAGATATAACAATATAGAAGACTTCCGAGTAGGATCTATGCTTCATAAACAGAGATGCCTGCTCTGAACATAACACTGAAAATAATTTACCCCAAGTAAACACAACAAATCAACGACTATTAATAATATATCTTGTTTGAAAAGATTTGTACTTAAAGCAGGATTATAAATGCTAACTGTATCGAACTTTTCTCTCATATATGCATTTTTGTGGATTGATTCATTTCAGGAGTTACTACTTTTATGAATTTGGTAGAGATGAACAGCATGTGGCATTGGTAGCTGCAGTCAACAGCGGAAAGGTTGAACTCAAGCCCAATTATGTTCTCGCAATTGTCCCTGGTTCCACTTCTAAAGAGTTTTAGCGGTTTTCTTGTAGACAATTATTGCTGGAGCAACTGCTCCACAGTCTAAATGGGATGATGATGGCGTCAAGCTTCGGTCTGCTGCTATATCCCTCACAGTTCTGTAGTTGCCTACCTGATATCTTATTTTGCAGGTTTGTGAATCATATGGTTTCCATGCTAGCTGTGCACTTTATACAAACATATATCAGGTGACATAATTTTGTTCTTGTAGTTACTGATAGTTGATGTCTCCTAAGAGAAGTTTAGGTTGTCACTCATTTCAGGCTTTGTTTTACTTTAATATTTTTTTTTCCTAATCGGTGTACTGTTGTGCGGAATCAAACTAAAATGTAGTTCTATGGCCCCCAAGAAATGTCCTTGTTCTGCTGGTCTGACTTTGAAACTGAGCTATTATATGGATGATTTTCTCTAGGTTGACGCCAAATATGAAAATGTGGATCCTGATTGCTGCTAAGCTACCAGCCTTCTTTTCATTATCTTTTGGTTAAATACACCAATTCTTGTGGTATTATGGATCTCAATCTAGCACCTTATGCTACCAAGTTACTTTTAATGTTTATTGTTTCAGCTTCATGCGACTTATTTGGCAGAATTCTGAATATAAGATCCTCATGCAAGAAAATCTGTGCTGTTGGTTAGTACCATTCATAAACCAATAATCAGAATTAAGTTACTATAATTGATATAGTACACTCATAGGTACCAATTTTGTGAATTTTATAGCACAAGGATCCTTAAAGCTAATTGAGATGATCTTGTACTAGACAAGTCATTTGGAAAAACACATATCACTCTGTTTATTTTATCAATTTATTCTTGTAGACGCATATCACTCTGTTTATTTTATCAATTTATTCTTGTTATTCTTTTTTGTCCACGATTTGAAGCCTCTAGCACTTTAATGTTGTTTATACTGCATCAGGTTCATCTAAACGCAGAACAAGGTGTATACTGGATTGGGTTTGAAATTATTTGTTATTTGCTCAGAATGGCATTGCCAGCTTAATGCTGCTTGCTCCGTTTAATGACTTAAAAACCAGCCAGAGTGAGTGGAAGCTTTGATTGAAGAAGTTGTAAGTTTTGTGATTGTATACAGGAAATGATTGGTCAGATGCTCGTGCGATTTTGAATGGAAAACACTGCCTTAGACTTGCACGCCATTACTTATCTCTAACTAAACTTGGTTCCTGACATCATTATGCAAATTATACACACCATCAACACAATCCAAATTTCAATGTTTCATATCATTTTCTTCTATGCAATCCTGATTTTTTTACCTTTCAATCAGGTAATTTTGGTAGAAGGTTGTTACCATTTAAATAGATCTAAGTTTGAATGCGTCTGATTTGAGAAATTTTACCCTCAGAAAGACAATAACGAGAATTTGTTAATGTTATTGTGGAAGTATTTGTACAAAAATGAGTAGGTTTTCATTAATTTAGAGTCCTTTCTTTCTTCCCGATGCTATTCTAGTTGTATTACTATTAAGACAATTCTTCCTAATGTTGACTCCATTAAGACAATCGTAACTAAGACAAACATAATCATGAAAGCTTTGAAAAGACGTGAGAGGATAGTGATATCTTGAGGTAGTCAAGTGTTTTACTGCCCAAGTTTGGACCCTTGAAAGCGTAGGGTGTTTGATTGACAAGAAGATCATTTCCATTACTGATATGCTCTTCATAATAGGTTATTTTTTTTCTTTGGTTGAAGAAAGCATATACAACATATAATCCAAGCTACATCTTTATTTCTTGAGTTTGGGGGAAAAAAAAAAAAACTCATCGGTCCTTTATCTTCATTTATTTCACGTGAGTTGGAAACAAATTGAGGATATGCTATCGATGCCGCTCAACCCTTTTGACTACAAGTCCCATCTTGAGTTGCAGCACTTCAGGATTGTTAGGTGTGAGAAGTTTTTAGAGATTTTTGCGAGAGAAGGATGTAGGATGGTGCCAATGAGCTGTGTGGAGCATGATAGGTACGCTGCGGGTTGGCAGTTGATCACTCATACAATGGGTTGTTTTTGTTTAATAACAATGCTCTAGAGCAATTACAGAGATTGGATATGACGTTTGAGGCGATTAAGGAGGAGTTGTTTAGTAATTTGCACAAGTATTACAGGAAGCAATTGTTTGGGAATACGGATGAAGTTGAGGTCTTGGATGGGGGGAAGTAGAAGCTGTAGAGGTTGATTACTAATGGTGCTCCTTCAGATTCTCCCCGCGGTATAGTGAATTGATGAGTAGCTTGAGAAGAGGTGTTTGATATCCATGGTATGAGGTCCTTTACTTGTATGTTGCTGCACGAGTTTCAGAAATGACACCTTTCAAATTTTTGCTTAATTCAACCTAGAATATGTTGTTAGAAAGAAATTTTGTCAAGCAGCTCTGTTGCAATCCATTCTTTCCTAGCTTTGTACTCATGCGAATGTTGTACTTGAATAGAAGCTATTATTATCTTTTTAATTGCTCCAAAAGATAGTTTTCTTAGAATTGCCAAAATTCCCTTGAAAATTACTACAATTATGGTGGAGGCATCTAAAACTATTGAGCACAGCGGATTTAGTGCCCTCAGCAGTGCCCTAGACTATATCTTCAGACACTCTTTATATGATCGATTTGATTTGATTTGATTTATGAATGAGTTGTGTATTTGTAAATTATATTTTGTTATTCTTAATATTAATTTACTTATGCTAACATTTGAAATGATCATCATTGACTTGTGTATGGTTTAAAAGAACTTGCTTGTAAGTGGACCATGATATAGACATACAGATCTTTCTGTGTTGAGGTTAAACCTTTTATGAAATCTGAAAAAAGTGATCCAAATTCTTAAAAAACCTAAAATATAAAAAGTCGATTATCTTCTAAGTAATTAATATCTGTCTTCATCTATTTAGTTAGTATGTCCGATTTTGTAACTAATCCTCGTTCCAATGTATCAAGCATGGAGTCAATACGATTTTACGGACAACATTGACATTGACCTGAAAATATATATTTTGTGGGTATGTATTGTCTAAAACAACCGCATTCTATCTAGTACGACTGTTTAGAGAAAAAAACAAAACTTTGGCTTAATTCATTATAGGTTGAAAGCAAGCAGCCAGGCCCGCCATGACATCAATTTGTGACGTGTTAATAAAATTATAAAGGGTCAATGCTCTACCAACCGAATCAATGAATTTGTATGCATTATAATATATAAGCTCTTTTAAAGTCATGATTGTGTTTAGAATTTATTAACCTTAAACTAATTTATGAGGAGTCATAAATCATTATGGTTTATGCCCCTTTTTTAAACGATATTAAAGGTTATAAAAAGTCAAATAATAACTATTTTTCTATAGTTCAACAACTTTTCATCCTGGAAATTTTTAGAAGTGCTATGGACCATATCTTCATTAAAAAAAACATAATTCTTTAATTACCACGCGTTTACAATTTTTTTTGTAAAACTACTGATTGCTAAGCAGGCTGATTTGACTTGCTGATAATATTAACTGTTTATTAAAGATATTTGGTAAAATTAATTGTTTAGTATTAATTGTTTAAGTGTAAAATGACTCATGAGGGCATGAACTAAAAAAAATTATAAGATCATAATTAGATATTTAATTTTACAAAAATTAAGTTTTTAACTCTAATAAAAAACATAGAACATTCGTCCAGATTTTGTCACCGTAGCATATTTTTTATTTTGTAATTAAAAAACTTATTTTATTAGTAAATTTTTTTGTCACTAGCATAATACATACTCCCAAGTTTTGTAACTAAAAAACTTATTTCATTGTAAAAAAATTTATCACTTTAGAATACATGCATAGCATGGTGGTTTTGCCTTCATGTAAGTTCTGATAAGAAGGCTCAAGACTGGGACAAAGACAATCACAGTGGCCAAGAAGATTGTGTTTTGTTCTAGAAATGTTTAGTTTGTTTTTGAGTTATTTTTCAATGTAATGAGACATGTATTTTGTGTCTTGTTTAATAGTTAGTAATAACCTTAATACAATTTGGATTTAAGATTTAAGGCTTATCTGTAATAAGTACTATGTGCATGTTATGTTCTGAATATGACCCAACCATTGATGAATGAAATGTATGTTCCTTGAGTTTCTAAAAATGCTTTAGTATGTTTGGATTATTTTGGTTTTGTTTTGTGTAGAATCTGCATATGCTCCCAAGGGGTATATGGGTGTTACAGTAAGATATTTAACTATATCTTTTAGCGATGTACCTAATTTAGAATAAGAGGTTTATGACCTATATAGGAAGTGTTGTACAACCTGTAGTCTATTTCGAAAGTAGTTTCACTGCCTATTCCCTCTATAAGATAGGTTCGAATGATCTCTCCAACCTAGGTTATATGATTGAGAATATGGCCTATGGGCAAACTATTTGTCAAAAGCATTGACATACCCCTTTCATAGTGTCATTTCAATTTTGGGATCAAATTGTGGGGATCTTGTTGATAAGATCTCATCAGTACTATACGTAAACATGTACAAACATGAAAATATAAAGAAATAACTGTAAAAATTGATTATAAACAAATATATATACAAAAAAAACCAATAAAAATCAAAAGCAAAAGCTAAATAACTTCACTCCCCAACAACGGTACTAAACTTCTTAATGTACATCAAACAAACCAAAAACTAAAACCTAACTCTGCACAACTAAATTTGTAGAGGTGGTGAGTTGGGATAGTATCCACAGAGAGTGCATGTCTAGCTTTTGTAATTAATGAATGGTTGTTTATGAAGTCCTCTTGGGAACCTTAATATCCTTTTCGCTCCTCAAAAGTTATAACACTAATGTTCTTTGGGTTTACGTTGAGTTGAGAAGGCAGTTTTCCTCTACATTGTGATTTTAGACAATTGATCCTTACTGCCATCTGACCCATTTGGTTTTCTATGTTCTATATGCTCGATTTGACATCCTCCTAAAATTAAATAGTGTTAGTAGTAAGAGCATTGAACAAGTCTTCTAGAGATGTATCTGAATTGGAAGAAAAAGCTTGTAGCCTTGGTTGGAAGTGTTGTGTTCCTTGTGGCTTATTACAGTTGCCTATCCCCCCATAAGTTAGGATGATCCTTTTAGCCTGGGTTATAAATTTGAGAGTGCAGGTCGTACCGATTAGGAAAATTCCCTCCTGCAGCATTCATGTGTTCCATATTTCCCTCTTACAATGTCAGACCCTCATAAGTTGGATGGCTCGTCTTTAAACATATTCTGCATCCTTTACTTGTTCTTGTCCAACTGCAATTTGTCTAACTAAAAATGTTAGATCATTTAAATGATGTTCGATAGATGAAGTAATTGCTTTGTTTACCTAACAAACATCATTTTGATTGCCAAATTGTTGAGTATTAGTAGCCATATGCTTAAGTAAAATCCTAGCTTCGATGTTAGTCTTCCCATACAATGCCCTACCACTAGCTACATCAACTAGACTCCTCTCCATCGGTAGCAATCCTTTGTAGAAATAGTAGATAAGAAGTTGCATAATTATAATATGATGAGGACAGCTAGCATACAATTTCTTAAAGCGCTCCATCTATTATGTTGCTTTATGCCATAGATTTCCTTCCGTATACTTACTGTCTTTGATACGGGAAAGTATTTTTTCAAAAATAGCCATTTCATTTCTATCTAAATGTTCACGCTCTCAGCAAGTAGATCAAACAACCAATCCTTTGACGCATCTTATAGCGAGAATGGGAAAGCCCTCAACATGATTTGCTCGTCTATCACCCCTGGAGGCTTTATACTCAGACATACCACATTAAGCTTCTTGAGATGCTTATGCATATCCTCACCTATAAGACCATAAAAATTAGGTAAAAAATGTACTAACCCAGACTTAATCTTAAAAGTAACATGCTCAGCAAAATTAGGAAATGTAATGTATAAATGCCTTTAGGATAAGTCTGGTGCAACTAACTCCTTTATTGTTCTTAGCTTTGCCATTGATTCTTTGAATTCAAGTTCTAGTTCTACTTCCAAAGTTGTTCTTGCTTCTCTTCTTCATCTCTGCAATGTCCTCTCGATATGTGGATCAAATTGTATATGTTCTCTATGAGGAGATCTGGTAGCTACCATACACCAACATTATTAAATGTTTAAAGATTATTAAATAACTAAAAGAAATAATATATATATACATAAAACATCAATTAAAATAAAAAAAATTAAGTCACCATACTCCCTGATAAAAGTGCCAAATTTGATAGTGTGTATCGAGTGCACTGCAAAATTTACCTAACTCTGCACACTAAAAATTTATAGCTGTGGTGAGTCTGGTTTGTATCCAAAGGGAATATTTGGTTAATTCTTTTAATGAAAATAATCGATGCAAAGGGAATAAAAATAAGGGTTTTGAGTTGGTGCAATTGAGAAAACAAAATACAATTAAACTATATAAGCAATTTATATAAAATAGTCAAAAGTGAGAAAAGTGTCAAATATGTGTAAAACCATGTTCTTAGATGAATCTTGACTAACACACAATTAAACACATCTCCTCGTTATAATGCTTTCACACCTCTTTTAGGATCATTGATCGTGGACTAACAACACATTATGCCAACCCCATTTTTCCCTTAGGTCGTATTTAATTAAGATATACTCATTAATTAAACCTAACTAGTGAATAACCTAGAACACGCTATCTAGATTTAATAATCGCATTACGAAATGGAAAATGGATAAATGTAGGAAGTAACCTCACAAGCTTGGGTTATTTTACCTAAGTTACGTTGTTCCTAATTCAAGGTCATTTTGACTACCAACAAATCTCAAACACATTAATTACGAATTATATTCAAGATTTTAGCAATAAGTTCTTAATAAAACTATCCAATGAACACGTTAAGATCATCTTTACAATACCCAAATCATTCAATGTAGAGCAATAATCCTTAAAGAGAGATTCAACATTAAACAAAGATGAGATAAGCTTAATCGTGACTCGACCATTGATGTCACCTTCAAACTGGTGTCGGGAATTTAGCCTTCCATCTTCTCCATTGGTCTCCAAAAGATGAGCTTCTGACGCCCTTTTCTTTCTTCCAAAACCCAAAAACAATGAAGAATAAATGAAGAACGTTTTCTACTACCACAATATATTCTATTTATAGTGAAAACTAGGTTTTTGAGACGGGTGGCACAAAACTCACAGGCATGCTGGAGTGTCTCATAATTGTGAATGGTCTAGACGACGCTTACGGTTGTGGGCCTACATTGGGTGACAAGGAGTGTCATGCCCATACAAGTTGTGTCATGGGCATGATATAAGTCTCATATCCATGACATAATTATCATGGTCATGAGAGATGTCTCACGGGCATGACAATTGATGCATAGTCAAGGGCCAGTTTTTTTTGTATTCTTCATCTTGATGTTTTCATCACATATTGTTATCTTCCTTGGTTTTTCTTGTCTTCTCTTACTTTAATCCTGCTCCTTCTTGTTCCATGAAGACAATTGAATGTGAATCACAAGAAGATGGCTCAAAGAGTACTTTTAACTCACTTTAGCTATTATGCTTCCAAATTATACCTAAAACCAAATATGAACTAAAGTGAATGTCTTAAGCATTTGAAAGCATTAATCATTAAGTGTAATGGATTAAATGTATCAAAAATTAACCACATATCACCTACCATGATAAATATCACATCATATCACTTGAGCTAATTGAGCTACTAATCCCTTATCATTGATCTTCATACTCAAGTCTTATAATTTGACCTATAATGTTGTCACCTTATCAACATTACAGATGCCGCTTCATTTTTTCTTCAATATCAAATTCCCTTAATATTATTTAGGGATGAAAAAGTCCAAGCACCAAAGGTGCAGCTCGAGCTTAAGCACAAGCTTACTTGGGTGCTTAAATAAATGTCATTTTAGGGAAATATCCTAAAATGACAGATTTCCCTAAAATGACGTCATTTTGACTACTTATTTCTTAAACTTATGACGAAAATAATGTTGTTTTATGGTGGTGGGTGCATGTCATTAATTCAGGCCTCAAAACGATCCCCATGCTTGAATCTAGACAGAAATCTGGATTAACTAGGCCAAGCTATGTGTTTTCATCCCTATTAGTAAATTTTCATTTTGGATTGCTCATTTCTTAAACTTATGGTACGAGGTGTAGGCCGTTGAGTTAAGCCTCAAGATGATCCTCAGGTTTAAAATTAGATAAAAATTTAGGCTGACCAAGCTACACTAAGCATTGTCATCCCCACTACTAATTTTTCTTTAAAATATTTTAATGAGTTCCTCACAATTTATCATGAGTTTAGTCCCTTTTGAAGATGCACTAATCAACTACTTAATTGGGTAACTCAACCTACTATAAAATGTTTGCATTTATAGCCCCAAGTCAATTCTTTGGTATGAAAATTTTCGTATCAGCTCATTCCATCTCTTCCATGTCTCATACAATATCTCACCTTATAATTGTTGAAAAGATAAGAATTCATTTTTTATTCTTGTTTTTCGTGATATAGGAAAATACTTGGCTTAAAACTTCTTAACAAGCCTATTTTAGGTGGTAGTGGATCTAAAAGGTAGAGACTTCAATCACAATTTTGCTCTATCCCTCAATATAAAGGGAACAATCTTAATAAAATGGCATCCTTCGAGGCTCTATAACTCTTGAATGTATTATAAAGCTCAAAAAATTTATAATATGTGAACTTGGATTCTCATACAATAACTTATCAAATTGTACAAGTTATTGCACTATCTGAATCACATTGTGCTTTATCTCAAAACTTTTGGCTATACTCTTGACCTATTAATGCTAAACTACGTCTTATTGAATAATAATCTAACATAATCCCCTGTAGTGCATGGTCCTCCTTGCACTGCCATTATGTTAGGTTTATGTAACATCAAGTACCTAAATCGTGAAATTCAACTAATAAATTCAAGATGAAAAAAGAAATAAATAAATAAATAAAAGAAAATTGATTAGACTAAATAAACATAAAGCTTTTCTAGTATTCTAATCCTTAACAATAGTGCTAAAAAACTTCATTATGATGAAGTATATCATATCAACAAGTATACTAAAGATCATTAAGTAAGTGTACTATGTATTCATCTAGTATAACTTACATCCTCAATTAAGTTCAGTTAAACCATTATTACGTTTCTTAACCTTATATAGTCCGACAATTGTCTAAAACCAACATTTCTCCTTCCTAAGTACTACCCACAATCATAGGGTACATTCCTACGATCGTGAAAAAAGCTACTGCTTCTGTCATGATCATGGGATGAGTGCCACAATCGTGGACTAACCATTTTTCTTGTGAATTTCCAGATTCAAGACCTTCATTCCAAATTCCAAACACTTTCATTTCAATCCTATATCATATCTCAATTATACCTTAACTAGATTTCAATTCCTTATCAAATTCATGTACAAACCCAATTCAAAAATCATTCATTAGAAAACTCACAACTCATTATCTTACATACACCAAATCCAAAACAGAATTTGCCAATCATGAATTGTTTTTCTAGCACTCAACACCATAACTCATATTTCATGCAAATTCAATTATCACAAAACTTGTATTAATATATGCTATAAAGTTTAGAAGTCCTTTACCTATTTAACTTCAAATTTCAACTCCAAAGAACCAGCTAATCAACAAAACCTCAAGGTGAAGACAAGGTTATTTTTGGACAAGATCAAGGACAATAATCAGCTGATTTTCTTGATTATTTTGTGAAGGATTAACATGTATGTTTCAAGCAACAATTTGGCTATGGTTTAACCGAAATTCAGAGAGAAGGAGGAGGAGTTTCGGTGGTGAAACAAAGGGGAAAGACAACAGAAACTTGCTGCTGGGATTTACGTCTTCAACATGATAGGTGTCTTCAAATTACTTAAGCATGTGTCAATTAGCATGTAATACCATGTATCAATTGATTATACTGCCACTAATCTCCTTAAAATGATGCCAATTGTCTCCAATTAATTAGTCCACATGTCACATAATAATTGGTTTATTTGTTAATTATTTCCTAGTCTACTTATCACATATTTAACTATATCAAATGTCACTCAAAGTATAGGCTTAGTCATACTAATTTTCATGTACCAACTTGTCTTTCCACTTGACAATTTTCCTAGTCCAAATGTACATTTTAATCCCTTAATTCTCTAATGGTATTAATTAATTCCAATTTACTAAATATGATTCAATAACCAAAATTCAAGACATATTCAATTTACAATCATATCACAATTTTAACACCTATCACGTTACTTTCATATATGTAACATTTCAACTAGGGTATAATTTAGGGCCTTACAACTAATAGATAAACAAGATTCAAATAAGATTTCCCTAAAACCTGTCTATGATTTAATGACTAAACCTAGTTAATTAGATTGGTAAAAAATTGTAATGTTACAACCATATTCTTTCTTAAGACGTACAACCTGTACTTTAAGTTGATTGATTGAAATCTTTTTCTTAATCAAAACTCTTAAGAACACATTAACTTGTTATATAAATCCTTACGATATATTTGACTCTAATTTAGAAGGTTTATATGATCATATCTCAAACATTATATACAACTCTTAACTTGTTATATAAATTCTTTCGATATATTTAACTCTAATTTAGAAGGTTTATATGACCATATCTCAAACATTATATACAGCTCTTATAATTAATGCCATAATTTATTCATACATATAATTTCTTAGCCCCTATATGTGACATCTAAAATTGAACCAATACATTAACATAAATATGACTAATTCAAAATATAACTTAGATCTTTTATTAAAAATTAATCCAAAAACAATAACTCTAAGGTTCACTTTATATAGATCTATATTTAAATTTATTTCATGTTCAAATGAAGAAAAATAATAATAAAGAAGAAAGAATACAATATAAAATTTCTCATTCTCATATATCTTGAATCTTGATGTTCTTTTTATTTTTGAAATTTTGAATCTCGATATTCTTGATTGAATCTTGATATTCTTAATTGAATCTTGATAGAACTTCTTTCTTTGCTCCAAAGGTTGCTTCGTTCTTATGTCAAAACTCTCCAATTTAGTCCTTTATATGGATGCTCTCAAGTCGTCCAAGACGACTTCCCCTTTATTAGAATTTTTATAATTGAAGTCCCACGCCACGCGAGTCCGTACTCTGTTATCATCAGTCTTAACTACCAGTCTTCCCTCCATTTAAGGCTTTAAACTCAAGGCTGAAGAACAGTCACTCTCAGTTCGGTGTAAACTCAACCCACATAGTTTTGAATGCCAACCTTAGCTACCAGCATTCAGACATGGCGTCCCATGAAACCATCCCCCTCCTTATTCCGCCACAAATTGATTCATCAACATCATCATATTTTCTTAGCAATAGCACTATAATTTCACTTTGTGTATTCGTTGCTCTTCTTTGTGCTTGTATAATTCTTGGTCACCTCTTGGAAGAGAATCGCTGGGCTAATGAGTCCATCACCGCGCTTATTCTGGTATATAAAGTTTCATTCTTCATCGCGGCACCTAGACTTGGTATAGTGTGATTTGCTTCACGGGATTGCTTCTTTTCAGGGATTGTGTGCAGGTGCCGTGGTTTTGCTTGTTAGTAAAGGCGAGAGTTCGCAAATATTAGTGTTTAACGAGGATTTGTTCTTTCTTTATTTGCTCCCTCCAATCATTTTCAATGCCGGGTATTCTCTCTCTTTTTCTCCTTCCTCGTGAATTTTGATCGGGCTTCTTAGATATAGCCGTGATTACATTATTTTTCGGAGCTGCTGAGTTTGAGATTCGTCCTTTTCGCAAAGTTTTAACTTTTCCTTTAGTTTCCTTTGTGTTTGGATGTAATTCCACTGAGCAGCAGCAGAACAAGATTGAAATTTGCCGTATGGAATAAGTAGTTATAATTTTATCCCTTGAATTTCAAATACCAATTCTTTGGCTATTGTCTCTTAATCTAAGATTTTTTTCTAGATTCCAGGTCAAGAAAAAGCGATTTTTCAAAAATTTTTCCATAATATTAATGTTTGGAATATTTGGCACACTGATTTCATTCTGCCTCATATCACTAGGTAAGATCCATCAACTTCACAGTACAGCTCAAACACAGATCACATACATAGAAACAGAAGAATTCTTACTTTTTTATCGCTTTATGATAATTTTGTAGGTGTTTTTGGTCTTTTCAATCTGATTGGTGTTACATCCTTGACAATAAAAGACTACCTAGGTGACTTGTAGTTGCTGTGCATTTTCTTCGTTAACATGTATCTGCAAAGAGTTCGCGTAGACCTAAGTATAACTTCCGTGACTTGCAGCAATTGGTGCTATGTTGTCAGCAACCGACTCAGTTTGCACATTGCAGGTACTGTTAAAAAATTGACTTGTACGACTCATACTAGTTTATAAATTCTAATTTGCGTATTGTATTAATAGTATTTCTTCTTATCATGTGAAAGGTTCTCAATCAGGATGAAACACCCTTTCTTTACAGTGTAGTTTTTGGGGAAGGAGTTGTCAATGATGCTACCTCCATTGTCCTTTTTAAGTCAGTCCAATCGATAGATTTCAGTAATGTGGATGCTACAGTATCCTTAAGATTGTTCGGAACCTTTCTTTACCTCTTCTTCACCAGTACTGCTCTGGGTCTAGTAGTAAGTATAGCTGCAAGTCTTCCATCTAAATGAATACATCATTCCCTTCTGCTACGTTAAGCTGCATGTCTGATGCTTCCATTCCATTTAATGTTATCATATCTTGGCCTCTGTTTAATTTGTCTTCCTAAAGTTAAGAGTTTTTGTTCATGGATTTTCATCTTTCATTTCTTTCTCTTTCATTCTCCTTATATTTATGTACGTATTTTAACACTATTCTAAAATGGTATAACAATTTCAGGTGGGCCTTTTAAGTGCTTACATCATAAAAACACTTTATTTTGGAAGGTAAGATATATTGTTCTGTTATACTCTCTTTCAAATTAATGCTGCCTCCAATCAATTATTGCATTGCTAAAGGCTGTACATCTTGCTGAAATTCCAAATCTAATCTTATTGGTCTAGACGAATTGCCAAAAAAAAAAAAGTATTCATTTATCTGCAGAACCTACAATGGTGGACTTGAAATTAATAAAAGCTTAAGGAAATGAAGGATGAAAAAAATCTATCATTGTATGTTCAAATATTTGAGTGGTTGATAGATTTATGATTTTGCCTGATCCCTACAAGTATTAGCTTAAGGCACAAGGAATGCTTACTTTTTTTATGCAAAATAAAATTGAATGCTAAAAGCATGTGCATTATTTACATGGAAGAATCTATAAACTTCATCATGCTTGTGGTTAACAAGTTGGGCTCTGAGTAGAGTAGCTTATCAACAACATGAACGATGAGCAAAGCCAGTTTGTCCATCCTAAAGGAAACCACTGACAAGGATGGACGACGCTGGAATAATTCAACAGAAACATGTACACCTTTGAGCTAAATAGCTAGTAATTCCTACAGCTATTGCCATCTGAGACTTCAACAGTGCAATTTAGGAGGTTATTTTAGTCATGAGTTCTGTATGCTGCAATTCCAATGCATTGTCTGATTTTTATGCGTATGGTGTTTCATTTGTTGCGCAATGAATTATTTTTTCTTTTCCTATCAACAGGCATTCTACTGATCGGGAAGTTGCACTTATGATGCTTATGGCTTATTTATCATACATGCTAGCTGAGGTACTAAAATAAAAATTGCAAAGATGGCCAAATTAATTATTATTGACAAGCTTCTGTTTTCCGTTTCACCATATACACACTAGTAAAAATAAATCCATGCTGAATCAGGTAAGCTTTTCCATTCATCTATAGTCAACAGATTGCTTGACTGCACCATGGTTGATTTATCATCCAAGTAGATAATTTAGATCTTCTGATCAAGTGAGATTGTAAACCTCTTCTTTCTATCATATTATTGCCACCAGAATATGGTTCTGTTTCTTCTATTTTAAATGGTAGAATCTACAGCCTGGATTAATAGGGTATGGTAGAGATAAGTTCAAAAGTGACTAATACATGAAAACAGAATAAAAGCACACATAGTTTACATCATTCTGATAAGTAAAATTTTCCCTCAAGCATCATGCTTGCTAAGATATGATTATCTTTTACTTCTGCAGCTTTTAAGTCTCAGTGGAATTTTGACAGTTTTCTTCTGTGGTATTGTAATGTCTCACTATACATGGCATAATGTTACTGAAAGCTCAAGGGTAACAACCAAGTGAGTCAATCAGGAATGCCTTTCTTGTTTCCTATTTTATTAATTTTCACTGTTTTTCTATATGTCCTCAAATGTAGATTTGTTCTCGATTGAAATGGACGATAAAGAAATTGATCATTTTAGATGATTTTTCTTTCTATGGTTCAGTGAGAAGTTCTTCTGAATGGCAACTCATAGATGCCTATTATCAAACATATATCTTGAGCCAAATTACATGTTGATAAGCAGTTACGCTTCTAATTGTTCGATCACAATATAGTTTATGAGTTTGCTACATATTTATGTAAGTCAAGAAACCGACTGCTGTTAGGAAAATTTACCAGAGACAAGTTTGTGCCCTGAAAGCCAGAAGTTTCAATATGAAAAATATAATAACTATATTAAGATCTTATGATCAACACTATCAAAAATGAACATGGCTTCAGAAGTGTCATAGGGAATTCAGCATTTAAGAATGGGGCTGCGTAAATGATGGTAGGTTAGTGCTCATAAAGAAGCTGAGGAGTGAACTACGAAGAAATTCAATTACAAAGAGGCTATATTGGTTTGTTTCCTCAAATTCAGTCTTCACAAATTTCTTCACTCTTGATTGTTTAGTGATGCAGTCCACAAATTGCTAGTAGTTGTTGTAACCAATCCACGTTTCTAGAGCAAAAACATTGTTTTCAAAGTATTACTTGTAGCTTCTTCCTGTCTGTACACGCTAGAAGATACTTTGAAATAGCCTAGCCGATCAGTTGATGAATGAATTATGATGAGAAGGATCTAATCTGATGTTGGTTGATTATTTCAGGCATGCTTTTGCAACAATGTCGTTTATTGCAGAAAATTTTATATTTATATATGTTGGTATGGACGCCTTGGACATTGACAAATGGAAAGAGAGCAATTTAGGGTAATTTTATGCCCTTTAACTGGTTGACAGGCAGTTACATCCATTTTGATCATACTTCTGGATTGTTTTGCCACATTAATGGGCATTGCTTTTCCTTCCTGTTAGGAATAAGTCTAGCATCCAAAATTTTCATAGGAATCTTAATCTTCAATTCCTGATTTGTTTTCAATCACATTCAAAAAAAAAAAAAAAAATGATTCAGTGCAGGAACTTCGCTTGCTGTAAGTTCAACATTGTTTGTGTTAGTGTTAGTTGGCAGGGCAGCATTTGTGTTCCCTCTAACAAATATCCTAAACTATCTTCGGAAGAGAGAGAGTACGAGAATTCAAATTAAAGAACAGGTGATAGACACTGGAGTTTAGGCAATATTTCTTTTTGTATATGTCCTCCCAATAACTATGCTAACCATTCAAAATCTCAGTTTATTATATGGTGGGCAGGGTTAATGAGAGGAGCAGTTACTATTGCTTTGTCTTATGATCAGGTATTTCATGAAATATCAACAGAAATACTAGCTGAGATGCTTGACTATTTGATTAAAAACTGCATTTTCTGCAACCACAGTTCAAGACAGAGAAGACAAATTCAGATTCTGCACTAATGCTCACGTGTACAATAATTATTGTTCTCTTCAGTACAATTGTAAGCCATTGCCTATTGAATATTATATGCTAAAGTTACATAGTAAAGAATACGCATGATTGTTGGGTTTTCAAACAGGTTTTTGGGTCCATAACGAAACCTTTAGTTGAAGCAGTGTTGCTAAGAAGCAGAAAACAGATGGATTCAGATACAACAGATTTTCCAAGTCTAGAAGACATAAGACAGCTTTTCCTTGAGGATAATGCTGATCCAAGCAATGAGGGAAACAGCCAACGAGCTCATAAGTCTAGCAGCTTCAGGTTGCTAATAAGTCATCCTACTACAACTGTTCACTATTATTGGAGAAAATTTGATGACAGATTCATGAGACCAATGTTTGGTGGGCGCGGATTTGTTCCATATGTACCTGCTTCACCAACTGGAGCCGTTGATGAAACTTCTTCACCAAGAAGTTAAAATACACACTCCCTTTTTCTTTTTTCGTTAATCAAACATCTCCACGATAGTTATTCTAATACAATGGTAAATGGCCGTAGCAAATGGGCTACGTTGCCACTCTGGTATGGCTGTAATATTGTATATTGCTCCAGTTTCATTTAATGTATGTAATTCAAATCTTTAAGGTCCATTAATAAAAAGTTACAGTTCATTACTGTCCCGTGTTAACCTAGAAATTTTGTTCTGTATCTAAAATGTTAAACATGCCCTTGTAGTTACAGGACATATACTTGCTAAATTAGTCAAAAGCATATGCGTAAGTAAAAGTCTGTCGGGAGATAATTATTTGACTCTTTAAAAGATCAACTAAATATTAACGAGAAGAAATATTAACGAGAAGGACAGTAGCTATGGATTGAAAAATGTGGTTCATTGTGCAAACTTTAACAACGTTATCCATGCACCACAAAATGAATAATTCCTTTACAGAACATTTATTGTTTTTCGATTTATCAAACATTGTTTGGCATATGAACTTATGCAATAACAAATGTCCAAGAGTTAGGATGACATTATTATGTCCATTTCTAACATTAAAATTATCCAAGCCTGTTGGTTGTGTTCAATACCTCTTGGCATGGAAATCATCATGTTTTTTTTATTATATTCGACCTAGGAAATCCAACAATTTTTTCCATAACATTGTAATTCAAATGATATGTTTGACCTCTCAATCGAAACCAAATTTAGTCAAATCTCTCAGCTCAAAGTATAGAGTAGTATAGAATTCAAGAGTTAATTCTTCTTACACATCATAATTAAAAGTGATAAATTTGTCCCATTGAATCCTATTACTCAAATTATGAACTTTATCCTTCAACCTAAGATCATCAAAAATATCAAAACTGAAAAATCTAGGTGCACTAACAAATCTAGATTGAAAGGTTCGAAATCGAATACCTTCATCTTCCTAATAAATCAAAAAAGGAGCTCCAAAATCCGTAGCCCTATTTTATGCACCTCTCCTTGTTACATGTGTTTTCCCTTTTGGTTGGGAGCATTTACCAATTTATTTAATCCTCGATGCCATATGTAAATGTAAACATGCAAAAATAAGATCAAGAACACAACAACATGCACTAACAAAACCCAAAAACGTGAATAGAGAAAAGTAGCACTTAAAATTTGTAGAAACCACTTAAGAATGCAAGATTTGTGCGCAACTACAAAATATGTGTAGGAGGAATTAAAATCTGGTTAAAATATGCAAAAACTAAGTGAAAACTAGAGGAGTGTAGAGAGAAGTGAGAGATATGTAGTGGTGGCTAAAGCTTAGAGAGAGAAGTGGTGTGTGTAAAATTAGTAGAAGGATGAAGATATAAGGTTAGGGTTGAATAAA
The DNA here is from genome assembly GCA_027575705.1 of Erythroxylum echinodendron. Classification (NCBI taxonomy): domain Eukaryota; kingdom Viridiplantae; phylum Streptophyta; class Magnoliopsida; order Malpighiales; family Erythroxylaceae; genus Erythroxylum; species Erythroxylum echinodendron. The sequence continues at coordinate 5,243,296 of JANZXR010000007.1, forward strand.
GAGGTGTAAAATAGGGTTTGTGGGGTGAAAATAACATGTTTGCACTTGATCTGTTGCCTGTCACTATCATATATTTTGAGTCACGATTGTGACAGAAGTAACTTGTACACCATGCACGATCGTGACATAGGAGTCACAATTGTGTCATAATGAATTTTGTCATCCATGTCCCGTTTCATCATTTCTTTGGCATGTAACCTCCGAGCATGCTTCCCTAACACATATTAACTTCAAAAACAAAAATTTAAGCCATCTAAACCACTTCGAAATTATTGAAATTAAAACCATAATACTAGAATTCAAAACAATCCTAACTACCAAAATTTTGCTAAGTTATGGACGTTAATCCTCATCTGAGATGTTGTCAATAGTTGGAAAGGAAAGAAATTACTTCCCTATCTTATGAGACCACTCCTCTGAGATATAGTTTGTATCGATTCCCGTTCACTTTGAAGGTTTCCTTGTTCGAATTTTCTAATTTGAGAGCTCCATGTGCGAATACGTGGGTTATCGTAAAAGGTCCACTCTATCTTGATTTAAGCTTTTGTGTAAATAACTTCAGACTTGAATTATATAATAAAAACGCATCTCCTATTTTGAACTCTTTCTTTTTAATATGAGAATCATGCCACTTTTTCACCTTTTCCTTATATAATTTGACATTCTTATATGCATTAAAGTGAAGTTCATAGAGTTTATTCAATTTCAGAGTCCTCCTTTAACACTTGCTTCCAATCAAAGTTTAAAGATTTTTTCACCCAGTATGCTCTATGCTCAAGTTCCACAGACAGATGACAAGCTTTACCATACACGAATTCAAATGGAGACATCCTGATCGATGTTTTGAAGGTAGTTTGATAGGCCCATAAGAAGTCATCCAGCTTTAAAACCTAATGCTTCCTTGAACCATTGACCGTCTTCTCCAATATTCATTTAAATCAACAATTTGCAACTTCCACTTAGCCACTTGTTTGCAGGTGGTACAGAGAGGCGACGTTATGGTGAACTCCATATCTTTTAAGAAGAGCATCAAAAGATTTAATACACAAATGTGCTCCTCCATCACTTATTATTGTTCTTGGCACTTTAAATTGGTTGAATAATCTTTTAATGAATTTATGCACAACTCTGTCATCATTTGTTGGAGTTTCCATAGCTTTAGCTTGTCGTGATATGTAGTATAATATGCCAGTTTGATTATTGTACTATGTATTACATTGTACATGCACTTCATAGAGTATGCTCTATTTATGGTATACTAGAGTATTTTAAGCATTTAAATGTATTACTGAGATTATAATAGGGATCACGGATAGACTAGAAATGGTTCTAGACTTGATCGAAAATTTTTTAAAATTTTTTTTAAAACTCTGAAAAGATACGGAATAAGTCCAAATGAGCTTTAGAAGCCCTAAAGTGTGCTTTGAGGATTTAGGTGATACTTTTGAATGAAATCTGAACAATTTTGATGAATAATGTTTTTAAATGAATAGCAAATTTAAGTGAGTAGTATTCTGCTTAAATAGTGATTTTGAATAGGTATTAATGTTGAATGACACTGAAATGGATCAAAAATAAGCCTGATCGAATGAATTTTGGGAGTTCCGAAAATTTAGAGTTAAAAATCCCACTTTGAAAAATAGTGAGTATTGACGATTTTAAACCCATTCGAATATTTTTAAAAAATATTAAGTAGTGACTCTAATTAGAGTATTTCATGGTCAATTTGATGATAAGACGGTTCTGGAATAATTTTGGAATTTAATCCAGTTAATTGGCGAATTAAATGCATTAAAGGGCAGTTAGTCTTTTTACATAATATTGGTGGATTGATGATTCACTAGAGATGACCAATAAGAAAATGGCATTGGTGTGATGAGTCACTAGCAACAACTAATAGGAAATGAAATGTATAAAGCATTAAAGAGTATAAAAAGCATGAATTAAGACATAAGTTGTCATTGGTGAGTAGTCGTGAGGGAGCATTGTTAAAAAGACTAAAAGAAAAGAAGAGAGAAGCAAGGATAAACGTCAAACATTGTTGGAGAAAGGAGGGAAGAGAGAGAAAAAGGAAAAGAAAAGAAGAAGAAAAAGGGGTTGCTTTGGCTATGACATGGAGAAGTGTTCTAAAGAGTTTTCATGCTCTTCTACCTCCAATGTAACATCCCGTTTCTATACAAAGGGTTGAATTATAGAAACGGGTACACGAGAGATCAATCGGAGAAATTAGAAAAACACATCTCATGCTCATGCATTTGTGAACAGTGATTTTTGCACATGAAAAATGTCTGTACATGCATTCATGACA
>JANZXR010000007.1:5245703-5271848 GCA_027575705.1 Erythroxylum echinodendron
ACTTCACTAATTGGTCTTCTCGTAGACCCGTTTCCCTGATCCGACCCGTTAAGTGGGACCGGGATGTTACAATGAAGGCCTTAATAGAGTTTTAATTCTTTTCCTTAATTTATTTTATTATCCTTGATGTGTAATTTGAATTCTAAGATGTTAAATATGTTCATGGATTTCTAATTTCAGATTATGAATTATTCTAGAATTATTTTATGACTTTTATTGAATTCAATATATTCATGGATGTCTGTAATAATTGTTCATGCATATACTTGATAACAAATCAAGATAATAATAAGCAGTGTTAGGTTGTACAACGAGAGTTGGTAATTTAATAGACCTATAATTATCAAATTAAGGATCAAATGAAGAGAGATCTTGGTTGTGAAATTAATTATCTAATAGATTGCCTTAGATTTAATTGAATAAGTTATGAATAGTTTTTTGAATTGAGAGGTTACAAATCTATAAATTCTAAATTCAATTAGAGTTAATTGATTATATCTTGAGAGAGAATAATCAAAACCTTAAGAAATCCAAAAACAAACACATAAGTTGAATTAACAAGATTAAAGGAATTAAATTAAGGAAAGAACAATTCCTAAGTATTCAATCTTGATTAATCCTTAATTTTAATTAATATCACTTAGTATTTGATTACTTATTTTATTTATTTGTTTCAATTTATGTTATTTAAATTTAATTCAAACCAATTTCTGAACACTTTAGACTAAGTTAAGTTTAAATTGTTAGCTATTGCATAATCCTAGTCTGAACATTAACTTCTTATACTACAAAATACATTCCTAAATACTTGCGGATATTGAGAATTTTATTATTAAATATAAAACTTGCTCAACTGATAGCTTTGTCAACAGTTTTTGAGGATTTTTTTATTGTATTAACATTATTTGAACAAAAATATTGATAAGATCAATCGGGTATACAGCCTTAACATCGTTCTTTGTCTCTTTTCTATAAAGATATCCTCTCTTGATCTGTATTAAAAAGGACATGAGCGCCCATTCTAGCTTGTCTGAAGCATAACGACCCGGTTACATGGAAATTAAGTTGATTGAAAAAACCTTCAACTTAGCTTGCTACGTCATGCCTTTTATACTCATTCTTGAAATCATAGTGCTAGTTGGTTCTAATTTTAACCGGCTTTTGAGCAATTTAGTTGGGATCAGTCTAGGTACATACATCTAGCTATGGATGAGCGCAAATACTAAATTCTCTTCTCTAGGGACAGAAGTCCGAGCTTCTAAACAAGCACCTTACTGAATCCGGATAATGCTTCACTCTTCAGAAACTGCTGGCAACCGCTCTTTGAACCATGTATATAGTCCACCTTCTAAATGGAAGACATTCTTATAACCATTTAGTACTAGCAAGTAGGCTGCTATAAGTGATCTGCAAAAGACAGAAAAGTGAAGCCTTTAATATATATAGATATAAAAAGTGTCAATTAGATTAAACTATATGCGGCAAATTATATGGATATTTTTTTATGATCAACGGACTAAAGAGAATAAACAAAATTTCCATTATAAAACAGACCTACGAGATAGATTAAACAGGCAGGTTTTAGAATGAGAATTGGTTAGACCTGGACTGTTGACCTTCAGGGAGATTCTGGGATGGCTTCATTGTACCTCCGGCTGTGCAAGCCACTATGATCTTGGCATTTTTATCTATCTTTGATTCCACAGCTATTACACAATGTAGTTTCATTGGTTAGTTATACTACACAAGAAACTGAGAAACCAATGTAATTGTCGTAAAGAATCAGGGGTATTATATGAATCTCACTTTGCATGAATTCTGGATTTTCTTCAGTGCCTGCAAAGATGCCAAAAAATGCAAATGCTGCACGCCTAGCAATATCCCATGCTGTCCACTCCTTTATAAGCCTATAAACTTGTACATTGATAGCACCTGGTGGATGACCCTACATGGACAACATAATTCATGGAATGAGACACACCTTCATCTTTCTTTCTCCGCATACTTGCTTTGCAGTTTTATTTCTGAAGACTAACCTCTTTAAATTCTGCCTCTGGACGGACGTCAAGAATCACAAAATTGTTCTCCTTCTGAAGACGCAAGGCTTCATTCACGTCTACACTTCTGACCTGCAAACAAGAACTTTTCTTTAGTTCCTACATTGTTAAAATTAAGAACCCAGCATTTGTACAGCAATGGCTGAGCATAAGCTGAGTTACATAGTCATCCAATGAATATATGTATAAACATAGAAACACCTTTTTCTGTAGAAGAAGTTCCCTCTTCACTTTCCAGTCTTCTTCAGCTAAACCCTCCACAACAACAACATAAACAGAAAACGGAAAATGAGCAAGTTCATAACAGAGAATAGATTGCAGAAAAACAAAAGACTTGCTTCATTTTCTTTCTTTATTTTTCTGGAAATTACGAGAATATAATAGCCACAAAATAATTTTCAGGTGCAATACCCTAGAGGAACTAGGTCCATAACAAATCAATCCCAGAGCTACAAGCCGTCTGGGCGAGCAGGTTAAGAAACCTGCAAAGGTACAACAATTTCTTGCGCAAAAAGTGCCTCATATATGAGTACAATGATTAAAGATTCAAGTTGGATATTATGTTTCGATTTAGAGCCCTTTGCAGCCCCTTCCAAAATAAGATTATTCTTTCAAGAAAGCAGGCTTCCAAATTTCTTGAGCTTTGAGAAAAAGCCGAGTACCGGGTGATTTTGTAGGTTTTGTTGCTGCGCACAAGACTTTTAGTCCTTTCATACTTTCCCGGGATGACGACCTTCCCTTTATGCAACCAATTGATCTCACAGTGAAGAAGTGCAACCTGGATTCTTCTGCCGATCTTAACAGGAAATTCGGAACTGATGATTGGAAGTTATGATAAAAGGAAGCAGAAGAAGAAGCTGATGATGAACGCGAGCTAATAGAAGGTAGTGCAGCCATTTTTGAAGCTCTGTACAATACAACCGAATAAGAGCTTCAATAACTAGTAGCACCCTAAGCAGCTAAGCTGGATATTTTCAGTGAATGATATAGAGGAGTAATAGCTAACTGGCATTGCAAGATCACAATCTCAGGGAAAATCCAGGACATGTGGCTCATGTTGCAAACTGGACTAGGGGATATCTTTGTTCTTGTCCCATTCTTGTTTTTTTGCTTTTTTGTGAAAAATTAAATACTTCTACTAATCCAGGCAGACTGTGCCCATAACTTGGACACGAGGTTTTACATAATTTGTCCCGATCTTGTTCGAGTGTCACTTCTGATTAATAATTCTCATATATTTATCTTGAATGCCTTTATTCTAAAGTATCAGCTAGTTAGACCCTTAATCAAACAAACAGTCCCTTCTTGATAATTTTTTAGACCTAACGTTGGCTAACCCATCTACAACTAGTCAGTGAATAATGCATTTGCTATGTCATCTTTACATACTTTTTTAACCATTCAAGCTGTTTGAAAAATTAAAAACTCTCTTCCTTGAAAATTTTAACTTGAAAATTATTTTTAAAATTCTCATTCTTTTATTTAAAGATCAAGTGGATTTTATCTTAAATTCTTTCTAAATTTTTTCTTTACTATGAAAAAGTGTCTATAATGTGATCTACGTGTCAATGATAATGTAACGATTGAGCCCAAATTATTGAAATAATCAAGACAAAGATACAAGAAAGACTGCAATTGCTATTACGTATGGAATGACTTCATTCTTTTTTACTCATTATCTACTTAAGTTGAATTGCTATAAACCTCGCTTTATACTCTACTTTGCATACTTACTCCGTCTTTTAATTGCTCAATTTATTCCTTTTATTCTTTGCTAACTTTGCCCTTTCATTGAACGTGATTTTTCACGCATTGAATAATTCCATTATAATAGAGCTAGTAATATCATCAAAAGTAAACTCATTAATAATAATGTATTTGTTTATTGTTAAGACTTCACTTAGTCCAACAACAACTCCTGTACATTTAGTGTTATTTTAAAGAGGAGTGAAGTTGAACTTTATATTTAGTAAATTAAAATTTTCTTTAATAGCTTAATGAAAATTTAATGTTTTTAAATTCAACATACTCTCGATTAATGAATCTAATAAGCGCATTTAACCACAACAAAGCAAGAAAAATGAAGAAAAGAGATATATATACTATTTATAATAGTTCAATCTCTTTAATCCACCTTACACATTAAGTTTATTTTGATAACTTATAATTATTGATAACTATAATAGTTCAATCTCTTTAATCTACTTTACTTTTCGATTCTCCTTGAGAGTTTACTATCTTCTTTCTTTGTGAATTGAGAGAAACTAATATAGTCTTAAATTCAAAATACCATATGCTTTCATCACAAAAAATCACTGATAATCTTGAATCACCAAACTAAAAGAAATAATATACAATGTAACTCAGTTATCTTAATGCTGTTATTTCTTTCTTATTTTTCATTAGTACAAAATTATTGAAAGAATTTCATACCATTGATTTATGAAGTTAGCATCCTCTCTGTTCAAAACTAATCAGTAACTTAATAATTATATAATGTCTTATTTTGAGCTCTTGTTGTTCCTATTAGATGTCACTCTACAAGAGTTTGTATTGCTTTGGACATTTAAAAGAATATTCAAGACAAAATTGCCCTTATGAGATTGGATGAGACTGGAGTACCTTTTGAGGACTTGGTCTCTATTTCTTATTCTTAAAGACATGATCAAGCTAAGCAAATCAAAATATGGAAACTTGTAGGTAGAAAATTCGCAGCAGGCAAATGTTAAGAGCTCTTTAATTTACATCTTAAAGAGACTACCACCGATAAGGCTATGAATGTTTTTTTTTTTTTTGAAAAACGAATGATGATTTTACTATAGTTGAAAGTAAAAACACGTTATAATGAGTTCAAGGCATTAGGCCAGCATCATATATACAATATACCAAAATCTAGCTTACTACAGTACAATCATCAACAATAAAAGAAAAAAATCTGTTGAAGATTCCATCTACACTGCATCTCCATAGAAAGATTGACCTGCGCATTATGAGCCATCATACAGACCCAAATGTGGGTAGCTATTCGATTAGCCAGCTAGTATTTTTCTTACTTCATATCGGTTAATCATCTTCTATTTCTTTCTCTCCAAATGTTGTAAATGGTGATGGTGAAAACCCCTTTGTAAAGAATGGAGTTTGTTTACCTATGTCTAGAATATCTGAGGACCCAAATTAATACCTACTCCCATCTATAGCCACTGCTATTTCTAGGTCGCATGTGTAACATACTACTTCAAATAGCTTTAGAGAAATTAAATTGAAAGAACAGATGGTCTCTGTCCTCAATGGCACTGTTGCATTGCAAACACAATTCATCTTCACTTCCATGCCACTTATTCTTAGTTCTAAGTCTATTCTTGATCACAAGCCAAGAAATAAAAGAGGCCTTAGGCCATAGGGTATTTTTCCATATGAGGCGGAACCAAGGAACTTCCATGGTATTAGAGGTAAACAATTTGTGGCAAGAGTGATTAAAACGCTGATCGTTTGAAGTCAATGTCCAAGATATTGCATCTTCATTTTGAGCTACAACTAATGGAAGAAAGTAAGCAGCAAGGGACTGGAATCCCCTAAAATTACCATACCAGTTCCCTTCCACAATCAATGAGAAAACTTTGAGATGTAATGGCATTCTATTTCAGAGGTGTTGAAATTCAACCGATTACACCAAAGGATTGATATCCAGGTAATTATCAAGTCGAATAAACATCCTCCCACCATTCCTAACTTTATGTTTGATACATGGATAAATAATAAATAGAAGCTTCCTTAACTTTATGTTTGATACATGGATAAATAATAATTAGAAGCTTCATCATTTGTCTAAGTATCCAAGTGCCTTCCTTTGAAAAAACAAGTATCCAAATTTTTGTGTGCTGCTATGAATGTTATTGTTGTTAAAGTAACCAACACAATACTAGAAGAGATCCATCAAGAAGACTATATAGTTCATGAGGTACCAAATGTGACTACACAAGTGGTTGATACTTCCTCTCTACATTGAACTGCTCTCTATCGATTAAAGAAGGAGGTAAGGAAAACTAATAAAGGGAAAGGGCAATCTAAGGAAACTTTTCCAAATGTCTTAGTGGAGATCTATTAATGAAACTTGATAGGAAGGTGATTGTAATTATAAAAGCACAAGAAAAATTCACAAATCTTTATTTGTAATCTTAGGAAATTAATTGTTTGATACAAATATTTGGTTTATGTATAATTATTAATGATTTTAAAGTAACAAGTGTTCGAAGCATTTTACGTATGCTAAGTTTTAATATTTATAGCTTCGATATTTTCGCAAGCTCACATGTCGTTTGCGTAATACCTAAGATATTATTCCCACGAGGAGGGTAAATCTAATCCTAAAATCTAAGGCTTGACTAAATTTTGCAATAAATCAAAATAAATAACTAATGCAGAAATTAACCAATAAAAAATTAATATCAAGAATTGAACTCATAAATATAAACAAAATAGCAATTTTGCACAACCTAATCCAGAATCAACCTAGAAAACACCAATTGAGAGAAAGGAGGTTTTAATCCGAATTTAATAAAAATCTAATTGATTACGTAATTATCGAATTACTAGGTCTAGACGATCCTAAGGTAGATTGCTCTCTCTCAAGTTATAATCGTTAACCTTAACTTATAATCCCTAATTTAAATAATGGAATTGCAATCACTCGATTTCCAATTTACCCAAAACCTAAATTAATTATGAATTTGTCTAATAACCTACCGAAAACCTATGCTCGATCACTCATTACACGATTTTGATTCAATTCTTATCTATCAAACTACCTAACTCTCGTTAGTTCTAGTTGATGATATTCACTCGGTTCACCCTTTTAGTTTATTACCAAATTCTTAAACATAGTTATTGAATCACAATTAACTCAATGAAAACACAATAAATCAAACTTCATTGATCTTAATAATCAAAATCTTAAGGGGGAGTTTGGAAAAAAATCGACATTCAATAATAACTATTCTCACGATTATCCCAATTCTATACATAAATAAAATTGAAATAAAAATGAAAAATATTATCGAAACGGACTCGTAGAGGCAGCGATTGTGGGAAACCACTTGCTCCAGGGAATACTTCACATCAGGCTTCTTCTCCATGTCTCTCGTCCTTCATATCCTTCCTCAAATCTCTCGGTATGCTCTCTAGGGTTTTGGAATTGACTGATGCAAAAAGGTTTCTTTTTTGTTATTTATTTGTTCTATTTATATCTTGGAAGCCCTAGGGTTGATTCAGGGTCCAAACGGTCTAAAACATCCCGTGAAACTTGACATTTTTAGCTGTTTTGTGTTTGCCCAATGCAAGTCACGATAGTGGCTCTGCCTGCCATGATTGTGGCCAGTATCTAACCCTCTTTGTCACGATCATGATCGTGGCCTAGTTCAAACCTCTTTGTCACGATTATAACCAAGTTTCACAATCATGGCCTGAGGTATGTTGGCTCATATCTCTCTGTCACTATCATGGCCTATTATGCCACGATCGTGGGCCACGGTTTCGACCAAAAAGTCTCTGAAACTTCTTTGTTCCTTATTGTTGACCTTGAAACACTAACAAACACATCAAGATACCTAAAAAATATAGCATTTGAGCTCAAAGACTTATATTAACCTATAAAAAATACTTAAACACATAGACTAACACAATTAAAACCGAAACACACACTAGATGCTCAACTTAACAGTAGATACATAACAAATTAACTCTAAAACATGATGCAAATCATAACTATCAATAAGTAAAAGGACAACAAATAGGAAGAAAAAAGATCATTAAAGCCACCCTATCAATGACTATTAATAAGGAATGTAAGGGGGTTTAATCACACCAAGAAGTTGAACATCTTCAACAAGCAATGATAGCTAATTTGTAACGTAACATCCCGTTTTCCCATGCTAAGGGTTAGAACCTTAGAATACTATACATGAGAAACATTATTGAGAAGTTAAGAAGTGCATTTCATGCTCATGCATAACATAGCATACATACACTTGAATTTTGATTTTTGCACACATTATAATGACTGTTCATATACTCAATTGACACTTTTCAGGTATAATTGATTTTGAAATGATTATGATGTGAATTGTGGATTGTATGTCTTGAAATTTTCTGTGGTGAGTATAAATATTGATTTAGAATTTATAGTGAAATTTTAGAAAAATTTTTAAAATTTTGATTGTATTTGTGATTAGGAAAAATGTCAAGTTGCAAGACAATTGACAAATAGTAATAGAAATAAGCGACGAATTATAATAGAAATAATTGGCACATGGCTTTAGGATTTAATGACAATTGTCATAGAAAATTAGGAGACAATTGGATTAGAAATTAGAGACAAATGGACTAGTTATTAAAAAGGACCAAGTGGAGCCATGGGGAGGTGACAAGTGTCACTTGCCTTACCACACTCACCCATGATTCTTTTAACACATTGAAAGACCATTTTAACTGTTTTCACTCTTGCTATATGCTCTCTTTTCTTCATCTTCTCCATTTCTTCTTCTCCATATCACGACACTCTCTTCTCACCCAATCAATGTTGAATCTTACTCTCAACCTTCACTTGCTACTCCCATTTTTGTTTTCTTCTTCATTTGTCACTAAAATACCTAACCCTTCCACCTTGAATGATGATGATCGTATGATGCTTGGAAGCCAGGGTTAAGTTGTGATTTGAAGATCTTAAAGTTAAACAAGTAAGTAGCATATTATTCTTCATGATTTGTTGAATGAAACATGTATGATGATGGTTCGTGATAGATTGATAAGTTAAATGGAGTTGATCATATGCTATAATGTGAGTAAAGAAATGAGCATATGGATGTACTAATTTTGTGTATATGATGATTAATAATTAATAAGTTATTGTAGAGATGATTTTGAGATAAAAAGATCATTATGATGGTGTAGAAAGAATTCATAAAATTTTTATAAAGAGATAATATTTACATGTTCTATTTTTAATGTATAATCACATGAATTTGTGGTAGTTGTTATTAAGGTAAACTAAAATGAATTTAAAGCTAAAGAAAAGGAGTAGTGTGGTGTCTTAAAATGAGAGGAAAATTAGGGTGATAGTTTAGAAATGAAATGAAGGTGATAATGAAGTTGAATATATGTTGAAACGTCATTGATGAATGTATATGTATGGATGTTCTCTTTTTGTGTTTATGATTAACCGTAGATTATGATTTGTTTGTGATTGATATTGAGCTAAAATGGAGGTAAGAATGAAGAGGAAATGATGAGAAACTAAGCTAAAAATGATACACTAAGCATAAGATGCTTTGGATGTAACTTAAAGGAGCTGGAAAAGTTGGAAAATAGGAAGAAGATTACTGGGATTTTTGAATCTAAGCAACCCAAAATCGTGGGAATACATCCACGATTGTGGGAATACATGAAGGAGCTAAAACTTTCTGTGAATGAAACCCACGATTATGGGAAGTCATCCACAATCATAGGAATGGTTATTATGTGAATTATGCTTCTTTTATATGAGGTTTGAAACAACAAATGGTAGGTACTTTCCTTTGATGCATTTAGGCTTGAATGAAGTTAGAAATGAACTTAGTTTAATGATGGATTAAGTGACTAAATGTGTGATATGTTTAGGTTGATAATTGAGATTATAACTTAAGAATGGATTTTTATACATCAAGTATTCAAATATGAAAATTTAAAGTGTTATAAGAATGAAAGTTAACCTATGAAGGCTAATGTGATTCAAAGAAGATGAATGATGTGTATTAAGTAAAGATGAATGAGAATTTAGATGTTATGTGATATTATAATGCTAGAATAACCTTAGTGAATGATTGAATGATTAACTTAGAACAATCTTATACAAATGAGGTGTACCCTGAAGCTCAAATTAGATATATATGAGTTTTGAAGTATGAATGATCATAAGATGTGAATTAAAGAAATATACCTGGGATTGTCATTGAGCATGTATTATACATAACACATATACATATGCGTATGAATGAGTATTAATGTGATTGTGTAAATTAGTAATGTGTAAATCTGTATGTGTTGCATGATATAGATATGTGTATGAATGAGTATTAATGTGATTGTGTAAATTAGTAATGCGTAAATGTGTATGTGTTGCATGATATAGAAGCACAACTAAAGCGACAGCATCTAAACATTACCGAGACATCAAGGCAATAGCTATCTGGAGCATACTACGAGTAACTTAGATGGTCTCACATTGATTAATTGTTGTTTAAAATTCTGTATTGAATCATTATTGATGTGAATGTGTTCATTCCGAACATTTATTGTCTGAGGCGCTTCAAGCATGAAAATCACATTGGAAGCATTCATTGTATGGGAATTTGATAAAAATAAGTTTACTTAACATATTTTTTGAATGCCAGACTTAGGTACGATGATATGTGAAAGTGAATATAAGTGATTGACTGAACATATGTGATATGATGCTTTCATTACATGATATGCATGATATGATAATGAAGTTGTGACCGTAGTCACCAGCGAAAAAAAGCTTAAAGCTCATAATGTGGTAAGAGCCTCTGGCTCATTACATATAATGAGCTCAGTATCTCCAACAAATACAAGACAGTTACTAATGAGCCCGGTATATACAATGGATATAGGACAGTGAAAAAGACACTCGGTCACAACAACGTCATAATTAAATGTGAGTCACATGTGCATTACATATAAATTTGTTATGTATGTTTTAAATGATTGAAATTAATTGTTTTAACTGTTCTGAATATGAAATGTGGATAAAGTGAATACAAATTGTATTTGCTTCAGTATGATGATTAGTGAAGTGATGTGTACTATATGATTATATTAATTTCCTAGCTCGCTCACTGAGTTCGCAAAACTCATCAAAATTGCAATGTAACTTTTCAGGTACGAGAGAAGAGACTTAATCGCTAAGACGCACTAAAACAAGAATAGTTCTTGTGTTTTAGATAGAAGAAATGGCTTAAAGGTTGGTCAACCGAGACTGAAGTGATAGATAAAATTTTTGTATAGTTCCTCATTCATGTAGCATATTTTTGTAAATAGAGCTGTAGAGTCTAATAAGTTTTTGATACTGTATATATATGAATGATGTATATAATGCTACAACGTACATTCTATTTTGTGAAATGAAAATGAGGAATTGAGTTTTAGATATTGTGTACTTTTGTTTTATATTATGATATCACGATAAGTGATGTGATTGCTCTAGCGCACTGCTTCTCTCGGGCATACGCTCGAATGTCAGATAAATATACGGGCACATGTTGGATAGGAGTGGGGTGCTATAATTTTTAGTATCAGAGTATAGTTTGGCATCTTTAGGGACAAATAGGAACATTAGACATCAAAAATTGTGAGAAACTCATAAAGTAATCAAAGTTATTGTCTATTATATGTCATCCGACATAGGTGTTCAAGTAGGACAATCAGCTAACCTAGAATCAGTAGGAGCCAATAGAGAGTCTTCTATACCTCAACTTGAGAGAATGCCTCCAAGAATTTTTGAGAGAAAGGAAAGAAGGTATGTTAATTGAGAAAGTAGGGGATTGTGGACTTCTACAGAAGTACAAACCCTACAAAGTCTAAAGGATAGCTAGAGAGAATGGAGAGAGTCTTTGATCAGATGGATTGCGAGTCGGAAGAAAGTTTGACTATGCAATTTCCTTACTACAAGGTCTAGCATACCAATAGTGGAAAACTATGTCAGGCAGTACCACCAAGCCTTCTACTTTAAAGTGGAAGACTTGAAGCAAGGAAGCTTACAGTAGCTAAATATGACATAAAGTTCAATGAATTGATGGGGTATGCTACTGCCTTGATTCCTATTAAGGAAGACAAGTGTAGGAGATTTGAAGATAGGTTGAATATGAAAATTCAGACGAGGTTAACCATTTCTAATTTGGGTAGTTTTAAGGAACTACGAGCTGCCTTAACCTAAATTGAGCAATTGTTGAATGATGGTCGAGCAGAATATAAACAAGAGTCCAGAGTGAAGAGGCCTAGTGAATCTCAGGGTGGTTCTAGTATATAAGGTTTAGTAAGAGCCAAAACAAATCTTTTCTACTACCAGCTAGATTAAGACATATAAGGTTCAGACAGAGGGGTAGTTTTGTGTAGTCTAGCAATGGAAGAGGTACAGTATCGGGAAAATTACCTAATTGTGAACATTGTGGGAAGAAGCACAGTGGTAAATGCTGGAGCTTGCCTTCGATGCGGCTCTTTTTATCATCAGATCAGAGACTATCCCGTAGTTTATGGAGCACAATCTAAAAGGAGAGGAGGAGTGGTAACTGAGACAACTGTCCAGCAGAGTCAAGCTAGTGGATCTGGACAGAGAGGCTGTGGTAGAGGCAAAATGAGTTTTGGGAGTCCTAGATCTGGAAAAAGAGGCTGCAGTAGATGCATAATGAGTTTTGGGAGTCCTAGTATCAGGATTAAGGTGCAGACCAACCAACCTTAGTCTCAAGCCTAAGTTTGTGAAATGACCATACAGGAAGCTCAGAACTCCCCAGATGTCCTGCAGATGTGTTGCATATCCTTACTTATGAAGCTTTTTTAATGCTAGATCCTGGATCCACACATTCTTTTATCACACCACATCTGCCATCTAGGCTACAATGTGATAGAGAACTATTGAAACATAGCTTAGAGGTGAGTACACCGATAGGTAGTACTACAGTAATAGAAGAAGTTTGTAAAAGGTGTTTGATTAAAATTGATCAGACAGAATTGGAAGTAGATTTGATTGTATTACAATTAGAGGAGATAAATATTAATCTAGGCATGGATTGACTTACTGCTCATAAGGCTATCATGAATTGCTACAATGAGGAGGTAATACTAGAATCTCCTAATCAACCGAGAGCAGTATTCCAAGGTGTTAGTTAAACAGTCCTAGCTAAACTGATTTCATTCATGAGTGCACTGAGATTGATCAGGGATGGATGTGAGGCTTATCTAGACCACGTAGTCGATAATGGAAATGAGCAGAATGTACAAGACATTCTTATTGTTAGGGAATTCCTGGATGTGTTTCCTATAGAACTATCTAGTTTAACTTCAGATAGGGAAGCAAAGTTTAAGATTGACTTAGTTTTAGGTGCTACTCCTATATCTATTCCTCCATATAGGATGGCACCTGTGGAACTAAAGGAATTAAAGGCTTAGTTGCAGGAGTTTTCGAAGAATGGTTTTATCAGACCCAATGTATCACTATGGGAATCTCCAATCTTATTTGTGAAGAAAAAAGATAGAATTATGAGACTATACATCGATTACAGGCAACTGAATCGGGTAATAGTGAAGAATAAGTACCCATTGCTTGATCAGTTGCAGGGAGCTCGAGTGTTCACTAAGTTGGACTTGAGATCTAGGTAATATCAGTTAAAGATAACAGAGGTTAATGTACTGAAAAGTGCGTTCAGAAGCATGTATGGTCATTTTTTGGGTTAACTAATGCCCCAGCTACATTTATAGCTTTGATGAATAAGGTGTTTCAACCCTACCTGGATCGTTTTGTGATAATGTTTATACATGACATTTTGGTGTATCCAAACAATAGAGAAGAGTATGCTGAACATCTGAGGTTAATCATACAGATTATGAGAGAGAAACAGTTGTATCTCAAATTCAGTAAGTGTGAATTTCGGTTGAATCAAGTTGTATTTTTGGGTCACATAGTAACTAGACAAGGCATAGAAGTGGATCCAAAGAAGGTAGAGGCATTAATGAAGCAGGAAGCTTCAAAGAATGTATCAAAGATTCAGAGTTTACTTAAATTAATCGGATAACCGGAGGTTTGTTGGGGGGCTCTCATTAATCACAGCACATCTAACTAAACTTATGAGGAAGAATGTGCCTTTCAGATGGAATGATGAATGTTAGAAAAGTTTTAAGGACCTGAAGCATCGGTTAACTACAACACTAGTGTTAACTATTCCATCGGGAACTGGAGGTTATGTGGTGTATAGTGATGCTTCGCATCAAGGATTGGGATGTGTATTGATGTAGCATGGCAAAGTGATACATATGCATCAAGACAATTAAGGTCTCACAAGATTAATTATCTAGTACATGATTTAGAGCTTGCTGTAGTGGTTTTTGCTCTAAAGATATGAAGACACTATCTGTATGGAGAGACATTTTAGATATATATTGATCATAAAAGTTTGAAGTATCTAATGAGTCAAAAAGAGTTGAATATGAGACAGAGGAGATAGATAGAATCACTGAAAGACTATGACTGCATGATTGAGTATCATCCAGGAAATGTGTCAAATTCCTAAAATGAACTAACTAACATTATATCCTAATTAATATGCTTATTTAACCAAAGCAACCTAGAAAACTAATTTCATAAGCTAATAAATCTTAGCAACCTAAAAGACTATGTTAAAAGCTAAATCGATTCTGTTAAGTCTTAGCCATTGACAAATTCACACGAGTCACATCATGCAAACCTAAACAAAACTGACATATAATATGCAAAATTTACACTCAACATAAAACATATATTGCATATAACGCAACCCTCCCTACATTTGGATAACAAGTTGTCCTCAATATGAAAAGGAAAAATAACAAATAAGGTGGAATCAAAATAAACTAATACGAAAACGTAAGAACAAAATAAAAACATAAATGAAAAGATAAGGGTTATAGCATAAGAACCTATAATGGTGATTGAGGTGGTAATGATGATGGTGTTAGAGGTGGCATCTCCACGTCTTAAGCAACAAAGTATTTATGAATGCTTCGTCTATCTCAGTGTAGTCTTCATTACTTCTTTTTTAGTTCCTTTAACACCTTGGCATTATCTACAAAAGCTTTGTTAGTGTTTGAAATGGCTTCCATTACCTTCTCCCATACAGTTGGCTCTTCCTCTTCTGACTCTTCACAGGTTGATTCCTCCTCGTCTTGCGATGGTGCCGAGCTCGAACTAACATGTCTTGCATGGTCTTAACATGAGATTTTGCACTGATATCTTAAAGTTCCATATTATGGGACTTTAAAATCTTAGCTCTTGTCAGGTGGTGAGTGTTAAGAAACTCAAGAAGATGTACAGTTAGTCCATTACAATTGACACCATAATACTCCACAGTAGCTGTAATCAAATACCTCATGCCCAAATTATTGCTTCTTTTTTTCGAAGTAGCAATAATAGCGTTAAGGATATGGGTGGAGGTGCAAAGTTGGACATTATGGTCCATGCACCACAATAGGAGATGTTCCTTAACCAAAAGCTTGTTGGTTTCTGTTTTGTTAATCACTATTTGACACATAACCTTGTGTAATAGTGAGTGCTAGGGACTACAAATTATGTTATTATGGGCATTTTTAGAGTCAAAATTCTCCAACCCAGTTAGTTCATTCCAATGAATGACATATGGCACGAAAGTCATCGTGTTGGTCTGCTATAGTCTATTCAAGGAACCCACCTATTTCACATAGTGTCTTGTAGTTCAACTTTTACAGTTGAACCCATAATCAAAACCATAGATTCTTGGGTTTACTAAGCTCGTATCAGAGGGAAGTGAAGAATTCTAGGGTAAGTTCTGTATATATGACATAATTAAATCACATGAATTTTTCCCAATGAATTCTTCCCCTTAAACTTTCAACCTGTTCTCTCAAATCAATAGTTTCTAATATGTCAAAATCCAAATATTGAGGCAGAATAAGTCTTTTTATACTAAGGCTTTGGAAGCGTTTACCTTCCTCTTCCAAGTAAATCAGAAAGGATGCTTTGTACTCCACAGCCTAGTTCCTTTGTTCACGATCCGATACTTAGACCTTACCCTTCTGTTGAGATCTCTTGATCGTTTGCTTAATAGACGATCCTATTGGAATGAGAGGTGTGAGGAATTGAGAGAGAAATAAAGACCTTAAGGATGGTTGTAGAGAGATGTGACAGGGAATTGACTTCCTGACTTTAGAGAGAGAGTTAGAGAATGAGATGTGTAGGGAAAAATGAGGATGAATGTAAATATAAAGGTTGGGAAGAAGTAGGGGGTAACATTAGGAGAAAATTACAGAAATTTGCGTATTTTTAACTTGCCCCGCTATAGGCCACAATCGTGGCCTAGTGGGCTAGGATCGTGGCCCTGGAAATTTCTGCATTCCTCCTGATTTTTTGCTTCTTTTCCTCATTCCATTGCGTAAGTGCTTCCATAACTTATAATTGCATCATCATCTCATTGTTTCCCTTGCCAAACTATTCCATCCATTATGAAAAAGAGAAAAGTAAGAATTCCAAGGTCTTATTTATGCTTGATCTCTTCCAAGTATTCTACTTATTTCAAAAGCACACACAAACAGAATTGCAAACATAATATAATACAAATGATGAACAACTAAAGATTTAAAATCATGGGTTGCCTCCCATGAAATGCTTTATTTACCGTCACTAGCTTAACATTCTTTGTTTCCTCATGGTGATTCAAATGATTTATGTAATGGTAACGCCACTACAACTCTCGTGAATTGTACTCGAGCTATCAGACTATGTTTCTTACCACCTTCCTTTTTCGTTTTCTTCTTCTCTCAAGTCTTTTACCTTATTTGTGGTCATTCTAATGAGTTCTAATGAGTACTTACAAGTGTAACCTTGCTCGACTTCTTCACAAGATTCATTGTGCTTTATAGCATCCATATATTTGAGATAATTGCTATTAACATTAGAAACTTTAAATAACATCTTGTCATCCCTTACTCTCAGTGTCAATTAGCCCCTATCAATGTTTATGACTGACCAAACGGTGGCTAAAAATGGTCTCCCTTTGATAATAGGTGTCTCCAAATCCTCTTCTATGTCTAAGATTACAAAATATATAGGAAAAGTGAACTTGTCAACCCTAACCAGAACATCCCTAACTACACCTCTAAGCTGGAGGATTGATCTATCAACTATTTGAACATGCATCCTGGTGGATTATTTCGCCTAAGTCAATTTTCTTATACAAGGTATAAGGCATCATACTTATACTAACTCCTAAATCCGCAAATGCCTTATCCATTATAACACTACTAATAGTACATGGGATGTAAAAATGTCCCGGATCATCTCACTTTTATGGTAATGTTATCACTTTAGTGGAGTTCTTTGTGCTTAGCAATTCATTTTTCAACTTCCCTTTTATAGATTTCTTCAAAGCAAGTCATGCTTTAAATTGTTCTATTATATACAGAACTTCATTTAGTTCAACTTCCTTTGTTTCCTCATTGCGTGAATAGGGTATGGAATCGGAGGTTGATATTTCTTGATTTCAATTAGGTTATTTTTAACGTGCAAGGAACTTTCATTAGTCTTTTGCTTGTCTTCTTCCCCATCGTCTTTAACTTGATTGGACTTTTCTTCAGTTAGCCTGGGTAAGTACCATTATCCTTTCCTTCAGATTCGTCTTGGTATTGTTAGGAAGGGTTCCCGCACTTCATGTCAACAACGCGTCTGCTAATCGGCTCATTTGGACTTCCAAGTTGTGTATGAAGGAGGCGTAGTGCTTTGTTACTTGTTCAAATTTCCCTTTCAGCGTTTTGTGAGCATCTTCTATGCCCTCAATCTTTTCTAAAATTTTATCCTACTTAGAGTCTATTGAGTTTGGTTTCTCCTGTTAGAAACCAGATAGTCCTTGAGGTTGGAATTGACCTCCTGCATTTTTCAACCAAGAAAAGTTTGGACAATTTTTCCAACCAGGGTTATGTGTGTTTTAGTACGGGTTGTTCTCTCCTCCTCGACCAAATTGTGCTCCCATATATTTAACTTGTTTCAATTCATAGTCTTTCATCAAAAAGCAAACATTATCATAGTTATCTTGTCCACATAGCTCGCATCTTTATCGAACAGCTTTCACATGAGCTGAAAAAGAAGCTTTTATATTATTTAACTGTGGGGTCAAATTATCAATCTTAGCTTGCACTTTAGTAATTGGGTCTACAGCTAAAGCTCCTTTTTGCTCATAAAGGATCATATGTTGTCTATTCATATCTATTGTCCAAAGACAACTCTTACTAACCATTTTCTCCCACACATCTTCCACTTTACTGAAAAATGTAAGTCTCTACAAACTATCATGAAAAATGACGTCATCAGAAAGATAAGCAGTTAATTAAAACCTTGAATCTTCAATATCCATCCAGGTTTGGATTTATAATACGACAAAAAATCGCACTTTTTCAAGATTATTCGAATAATAATTATATTAAAGTGGACAAAATACAAACAGAATCTATTTTAATTTAATAAAACTCGTTCAAAATAAGATTCAATTTAATTCCAAAGTCAAAAGTTAAACTTTGTTTAACCTGGTGTTCATAAACCAATAAAGTCCAACTCAACTCATCACAAAACAAGCCGAAGCCACTAATTAAAATAATACTTTGTTGAATGACTTAAAACAGCTAAACAACACAATATTGTTTTGTCAAATTAACAAAACATCATTTTGTTGAATGACCAAAATGACATCATTTTATGAGAACTAATCAAACTTTTAGTGCTGCCTAACTCCTTTCAGACTTTGAACCGCCTGGATGCTAAAAGCTATGGCTCAAACCCGATCCATTTTCATTCTTAAATTGTACCCTTATGGAAATGTACTATGAGTACATCTTAGTATCAATCTCATAATACTCTCGCACCAATATCATCTTAGTGCTTGCGAATACCCCAAATTCCAGAACCATAAATATAAATAATGTGATTCCTGCTTCACTAGAACTGAAAACATCATTCCATGCCAAGAGTGGTTTTAGAGATCTAAAACCACCCTAACCTGCAGGTAAGCTGTTAATTTGTAGTCGAGAGTTTCAAGATGGCTTATTTGTTACATATCAACGGCCTCTGCACCTGCCCCTCTCACCCGCATCTTTTCTATAATGAAAAATAAACAGGAAAAGTAAGCTAGAAAGTGAGAACCCCAATGAAGGCAGGTCGATACCAATCCAATTTTATCGACGGACAAAGAACTCTTATGCCCTTGTAGAACATGCTGTGAGCATTTTCAACAAGACTTCATTGCTAGTCAGATGATTTCACTCCATGGCGCTTGAAAAATTCTCTGAATCCATAGACACTGGTGTCATAATTGAACTGCGCAAGT
This sequence comes from Erythroxylum echinodendron, assembly GCA_027575705.1. Taxonomy (NCBI): domain Eukaryota; kingdom Viridiplantae; phylum Streptophyta; class Magnoliopsida; order Malpighiales; family Erythroxylaceae; genus Erythroxylum; species Erythroxylum echinodendron. The sequence goes on from JANZXR010000007.1 coordinate 5,264,905, forward strand.
GCAGAAATAGGCAAATTAATGGCAGTATTCAAAGAATGAAGATATGAAAAATCAGAAGTTCTGATTAGATGCAACTCCTCAGTCAGCAGTCAATTACGACTATTCTAGCAGCTTAGGCAACTATTCTTTAAATGCATAATGCTCTAGGAATTATGCTTTATGCAAGAAACCCGAAATAAGATCACAGAAAATTACTCGTTTAAAACACACCACCCAGAGAACGACTGTCTAAATATACCTTTCCCATCAGCAAATCAAAATCTCTATGGTTGACATTTGGAAGGACACAGATTAGAACAATTTCTCATCAAAATTCCACACTATACCATTGTGATAAAAAAAAATATACATAAGAAATAGAACTCACAGCTAAGACTTTTACTGCATATCTTGTGATATTTGGATCACCAGTCCTTCCTTGATTAGTGGCCTGCATAAGAAAAAAATGAATCTAAGCACTAAACATCGTACCCAGTGCAAACCTGGAATCTGAAAAAGCAAGCAAGAATATACAAGCTTCAGTGACATTTGAATAAAGCCGGATCAAAGCTACAGGAACAAGGTTTCAGCTGATACAAGTGAACATGTTCTGTTCTGATTGTCTTCATTCTCAAGGCATCAATATCCGATTTTCATGAAAACAATAACGAACAGCAACGATGAAGCATTTACCAGCCATGGCTCTCCCCACAATGGCCCATCTAACGACAATAAGACTAGAATGAGAGAGATTATAAACAACCAATGGCAACTGGAACTAGGTGACAGAAATATGAGAGAGAAGGATCTGATGAATCGAGAGAGAGAGAGAGAGAGAGAGAGAGAGAGAGAGAAGAGAGCAGGAGTGACCCAGATCTACAAAGAGCATTAAAATATGTGGGAAAGATTGATGGATTGATCTGTCAAAATTTTCCGTATTGAAAATGCTCTGTGTATTTTGAGAACACAATAACATAATGTTGAATGAGCTCTATAAAAGAATGTTTCCAAGATAAGAATTTTCAACAAGCCTTTATTACTATGTTCTATCAAAATGACAAAGGAAGCTCCTTTATATGTTACAGACAGGCTAACTCTAATTTGTTGGCTACTAAGGCAGTAATATGTTAATTCCATTCCTCTAATTACTAACCAAATGGAATTAAAAAAAACCTTTATTTCTTTCAATGTTTAAATGTAGAATGGTAAAATGCAAAAAACCAAAAAAAAAAAAAATCAGCACACTGTTCTTGCAAGTAGATTTTAAACTAAATAAAGAATAATGTCAAAGAGTAATAAACATCATTTTTTTCTTTAAAGGTAAATAAAATTGTATTAGAACTCTTCATGCAAAATCAAGAGTACTATAAACAGTATTGTTGTTTTCACCACAACAAGAAACAATCCGTACAATATGATTTAACAGTGTCATTACTGCCTGGGCATGAACATAAAAAAGGTTTTGAACATCACTGCCTATGCATGAAGAAGAACCGGTAATAGAAGGCAACAAAGGCTTTACACAAAAAAGTTACAGTACTGTCAAAGATAATGAATCTAAATAATAAATAATAGGGAAGATAACACAATCATACACATATACGACCAAACGATGATTGACATTAAAATATCATGAAGCAATATAAACATCAGCACCAACATAAATCAGTAAAGAAGACCCATAATACCCGCTCTGGACTATGGAACAATTCAATGAACGGATACTCGTTCTTCTGGCGTGTTATGCAGAAGCCAGGATATTTTGGACATTCAACCTGGAACAGCAAAAAATTTGCAGTTAACAACACATTAAACATGGTAACACATGTTGACTGGAAAAGACTTTATTAAGAGCATTGCATGAATAATTGTACGAGGGAAAGAGTTTTTATCAGGGCCTTAACCTGGTGAAGAATCTCTGATGATATACAACTGACAAACCCGCATTTAGCATTCAAAAAAAGCTTCAAAGTATCATTTTGTACATGCAGAACTATTTCTAGAAATTTAAGTACTAAATGTTGTTAACCATATGCAGTAAGCTGTAAGGATTGGGCTTGAAACGATGACTATTTTAGTGCCACTAAAAATATATATATAAAGCATTACTTCAGAAAATTTGACTTTCAGGAGACTATTACAGTGATAAATACTCCATCTTTTTTAGCTGCTACTTTCTGAAACTATATAGCAATCACAAGCCTTCAGGAACTTGAGTCACTTTTGTGTAAAATTCTTTTCAGCACAAAGTTAACCATAATTAATTTGTGAAACAAACATACACGCATAAATTTCACAGAAGGATAAAATTCAGCAGCTGCTTCCTCAAGAACTCGATCAAGATGCTTTGTGTGATTGCACCTACATTATAAACAATAAATAGTTGCACATGAAGCATGAGCAAAACACAACACTAAATAGTAAGTGTTGGGTTTAATATAACCTGATGGTAAAAGCAACAACCACAGGGTGTCCTTCATGAAGAAGCTGGACAAATTCTCGTTCGGATGTAAAGTGGATAATGCGTGATTGACCAATATCTTTTGGGTATCCAGTATAATACCTAGACAACAAACCAAATCCACACAAAACATAATTGTTTGTCAATCAAATTTGCTACTATAACCAAACACAAAGCAATATTATTCAACAATGAGGAGCAGAAACTACACGGACTTGCATGATGACCGAAGATGTGCGATCATTCTGTCAAAAAATGACTGTTCCTCCATTTAATCACAAAGCAACTAATTCAAAGAATCTAAGTATCCTGCAACAAAGATACCTTCTGTGTGTTAAAACTAGTTTACGACCAGCAATTATAGAAGTGAAGAGTGCGCAAGTGATTATGAAGAAAACCAATTTGAAAATGTATATCAGATTTTCCAACAACTATTAGATGAGATTAAAACATATTGTAAAACTAGATAAAGTGTAGCTAATAATGTTAGGGTTGTATTGATGGGCAACCTCAAGCAAAAATGGACCTAAATAAATGTACATGACTAAAGTAGATTTGATTAAAACGAGACCTAAGGCAAACTAATTGCATTCTCATCTTAGTTACACCCAAAATAAACATACAACAGGCTTCATCCCTTGCTTCAATCTCCAACCCCTCCCCTGCCAGCTCCTTGACTGCTCTTACAAGTGCCTTTGAGTTTAGAGGTTCTCTGACTGCTCTCCTTCATATCATTTAAGAGGTTCTCTGCTGTTTCCTAATCTAATGCCTTTAAGCAAAGGGATATTATAAACTTAAGTGTATTACTACATTAGGTCAGACCCATATTTCATCTCTCTGAAAAAAGTCCAAAGCCTTTTCAAATTGTACAATTTTGCAACACCCTCGGATATTGTATGGTAAATCACAGGATTCTGTTTGGTGAGCTTCTTTTTGGCTTCTGAAGGAATCTTACAACCCTCCTCCATCTGAAAACCACTTGCAAAACCGGTCGTAAAAACAGTATAAGCATATGCATCTGGTTTTAGAACCCTAATTTCCAAAAACTTCATCATCTCTATCAACTTTTCCATATGTCCACCTTTTTAAGTAGTAATCTCTCTATTGAAAACAGCACTTCCAGGAGAGGGCCTTCAGCAATGATTTTACAAAGCAACTGCTTGGATGCATCAATATATTTGATTCTAATCGCATACTTTCTAGCTTCTCGAGAAAAATCATCCAGAATATCCAGAGATAATTCATTAGTTTCATCATCTTGACAGAGCGATACTATCAGAAACCTGACGTCAGACAGTATAATAATGAGTATCAGAGAAAGGAATGCACCCGAAATCACCAAATTTGCGAAGACCTGCAAAGCAGCCTTGCCTTCATCCAACATGGAAAGCAAAGCAATTAATTGATTAAGAATCTCCACATTGACATCCTTTCTGACCTATCTCCTGCACCATGCTCCACAAAGAGATCATAGGATCACTGCATGTGGCCCGAACAAGGGCATCAACAACAGGCTTGATCACACTAATATCTGTATTCTTATTTTTAGCCCACTTGAAAAACTTAGTCAGATTCTCACCCGAAATAAGTAGGGTTTCAAGCACTTTAACCAGAAAAACCTCATATAAATCTGAACCCATACCATTAAGAGTTGAGGCCAAGGACCCTTCGGTAGTCAACAACAAAGACAAACAGCCTCCAACTTCTCCTTATCAATCACATAAACTTCTTCATCGCTCTCTTACTTAATAGTTCGAGCATCGTCTTCTGCAACATCATCCCAGGAGCCCTGCTCTAACGCGGCAATAGTCTCATTCCCCAATTTCAACAAAATCATCCCCATATTCGGTAGAAGAAGCTAGGGGAGAGTGGTCTGTTTCATTTTCACTAATATACGATCTTGATGAATAGAGAGTGGTCTGTTTCATTTTCAATAATATACGATCTTGATGAATAGAGAAAACCAGAAAGAGAAATGCTAAGGAGTTGAAGCAGGAGTAAGGGATTGAGCCTAACTGGGTACCTTGATGGTTTTGGCTTGTGGCAAATCTTCGAACGGCATGTATGGATTTTGAAGCTATGGATCTCAACGTAAGAACGCTTGAGCATCAGCGGCAGCCATAAGGAAAAAATGAAGTAGCAACTGAGTACATGGCACGCGTTATCCAACCACAAAATCAAAGCTGATAGGTGTCTTTACAAGTTATCCTCTAAGGGTACGTTAGGAAACTATGAATAGTTATGTAGTTCAAGTTACTTAATTTTTGCTTATTTGGTTATTGGTAACGGAAAAAGATAAGGATTTACATATTTGAGAATGAAATTTAAATAATTCTTAATTTTTATTTTTGGGTATATTATCATTATCAATATTTAGTTGTAATCTCCTTAATTCACAAAATTTAAGGAAGTTCTATAGTTAAATCTTCTTTTTTTCTTCTTGTTTTTTTTTGTTTCTTCTTAATTGAATTTCGCTTTTCATTTATTGTGCTTCTTTTAATTTTATTCTTATTAGAAAAATTATATACAATTATTTAAAAATTAATAATTTATTGAATTATTAAAAATAATTTTAATTATTTATTTATTAAATACAATTTTTATTAATTAATAATGATATAAAATATTTTAATTAATTATTTACGAAATAAATTTATAAAATCTTTTACCATGGTTGTTTTTGTTCAAAAAGATTTGGCTCACGCGTCTGCTCAATATTCTTGTTTCTGGAAATTGGCTTGCCCTTGCACATACTGGTCCTTGTGTTTTTGTTTTGTGTGTTTGTTGGAAATCACCTGTTCTGATTTTTCTTGCGTTTCTAGAAATCAAACCGTCATTGGTGATGGCTGAAACCAGTGGCGATCCGCCCCTGGTGAAGGGCGTTTAAATCGCCCATAAACAGAAGCAACAGAACACTTAATGGTGGGGTGATGGTCACCAACGTGCGGGGGTGAAACTGGTGTCTCAGGCAAGGGCAACAAGCAGATGAAAGGGGCAGCAACAGCGTAACAGAACACAAATACCCTGTCTGTGAAAAAATGATGGTGTGTGTCGTTTGGGAGCATGTCTGGAGTAGACGGGCGCGAGTGTGCTGCACGTGCCTCGTAGAAAGAGTTTTGGCGCATGCACGCATTTGTATTTGATTTTTTATCTTTTTAAAATCCTTAATTTCAAATAAAAGTTTTAATAGAGATTAAATTGATTCTACTTTTAAAAAAAGAGATTAAATTGATTCATATTCCTAATAAAAATGAAAAAGTTTTTTTCTAAATATTTGAAAAAAATTTTCAAGGGTTAATTATTATTAGAAATATTTTAGAATTTATGTTAATTTTTCAAGAAGTTGAATTATTAAATTAAATTAGTTATTAAATCAATAATTATAATCAAGTAAAGGTTTAATGATTTCTTTCTTAATTAGATCATGTTAGAAATTATAAATACAATGATATTATATTATTTTAATGAAACCAAAAATTTTTGAAAATTTTAAATCGCTAAATTATATATTAGGTACACGTTGAGAATGTGATAGTTACCTTCTATTATTTAAGAGTAAAATTAGAATTTTGTTTATTATAAGGCTTGTTGAGCAAATTCAAGGCCACTTTAACCTAAATATGTTTTATCTTAAATTAATGGGTCTTACTTAATTAAATTTGTATAATTTAGATGAGCAAACTTATAATCATTGGATTTAAAAGCAGGGTTAGGAATATTATACAACAATGACAACAACAACATCAGTTTACAAGGCTTTCCACTTTGCGAAGGCCAGAGGAGGGTTAAGAATAGTATATATGATATATTTTGGCAAAGAGTTATCACCAAATAGATCAAGAAGTCACATAAGATGTGATTGATAAAGTTATTATTTATTTGATTTAAATTTAGTTGGTTTTTTTAGCAAATTCAAGATTAGCAATTTTTTAATGGAATCCTAGCCCGTTAGGAAATCATTTGATAATCTCTCGATATAATAATGAGGGCTATTATTTTGAATAAAATAGTAGGAGTAATCAAATATTTATTAAAGTCCTTATTTTATTTGACTTTTAGTTATAAACTAATACTTTCTCTTTTATGTCTATTTGTTATTGCATTAGAAGATGATTACCAATCTAACGTTAAGGAGAATCATGGATGCTAGCAAGCTGACTGGACCTAAATTCTCATACAAGTTTCACAATTTAAGAATTTTTCATAAGCAAGAAAACAAGTTGTATGTTCTTGATAATGTTGTTCTACTAGAGTTTGTTGGATCGAAAAAAGAAAGCATGTTATATTTGGAGAAACGATAGATTTCAAAACTTTTAAGAAATCATTTTTCCAGCAGAAGCAACAAATCCAAATCATCATGCCAATCCATATATGATATGGTATAAGGATAATATAAAAAAACATAAACAAGATGAAGAGTATTACCAACTCCTTTGCTACAGCTTTAAATCCTCGCTGCGCTATCCTCTCCTTCTTCTTGTATCCAAATCCTTTGCTTTTGAAT
>JANZXR010000007.1:5292581-5303018 GCA_027575705.1 Erythroxylum echinodendron
TAGAACCCATAATCATAAGACTAAACATCTTCGGGTTAAAGCGGCCTTGAGTTTTCTCAACAAGCCTACAATAAACAGAACTCTGGTTTATTCTTATAACAATGGAAGGCAACAATCACGTTTTAAACGTGTAATTAATATTCTAATGAGGGACTTTAACTTCATTCGTCTCATCAAACATAAAATTGCATGTAAAATATCACACATATAAAACTTACAATTTAACATACGTATAATATAAATATCAACATATAAATAAAGTATTCATCTTATGCACTCATAATCAAATCATATGCATAAAACATCAAGCTTCGTTTCATTCTTGTTATTGATCTTCATAATCTAAAATAATATTTTCACTATTAGGAAAAATTAAATTAGATTAAACTCATTGATTCTTAAATAAATTAAATTCCTATTCCAACTAGAAATTTATTTTGATTTGAAAACAATTTTCAAATCCAATTGAAAACTATTTCCAATTTATCTTAACTCCTTTAATAAGTATATTAAACTTAATTGAAAAAAATTTCAATAAATTATTGCACTGATTATAATTTAGAAAAACTCCTTTTCAAAATTATATAAGTAGCACTTTCTAATTTAATTAGAAATTTCTATTTCCAATCTCATTAGAAATTACTATTTCCTTAACTAGAAAACTATTTTCTAATGTTAAAAAGGAAAATACTTTCAAAATTAAATAAAACACTTTTAAATTTAATTAACAGTCATTATATATTATTTATTTAGAGATTTATTTCTTAACTAATTAGAAATCTTTCTTTTATAAGTTAGTAAATCATTTTTCAAAATACAAAGAAAGCACATTTTTCTTAATTAATAAATGAAAATATTTTTCAAAATTTAATAAAGAAAACTAATTTTCTAAAAATTAAGAAACTTATTATTCATAAATAAAGAAACAATTTCTAAATAAATTAGATAATAATTCTCTAAAAAAAACAAATCATAAATTTAATTTATCTCAATCAGATTGAGATAAATAAATTTAATTAAGAAACATTTTTCTCAATTACTTAAGAAAACAATTTTTTTAATTTTAAGGAGTCTAATTAATTAATTTCAATCTAATTGAAACTAATTAATCCTTATTTTAGAAATTACTATTCTAATTAATTAATTTCAATATACTTGAAAATAATTAATTCTAATTTTAGAAACTATTTATCCAAAATTAATTAGGAATCAACATAATTATTAATCTTAATCATATTAAGAAAAATACTTTAATTTTAGAATTAAATTTTATATTTAATTTAAATTAATAATTCAATTCTTGCAAAATTTAACTAAATTTATCAGGATTTAAATTTCAACAATTAGAAAACTCTTTTCTAAATTTATCAGGATTTAAACATAATTTCATCAATTAAACCAAATTAATTAATGAAGGTTTAAAAAAATAAAATTAAATAAAAATCGTCATGCACAGCAGCTCCTGCCATAGTTGTTGTCTTTTAACATCGGGCACGCGTTTTCCAGAAAACTTAATTTCTAGAATTTTCTCATGCCGTCGTATGCTTTTCTACTCCCACCGCCGTAACCAATTGCTGAGTCTCCAACTGCCATGCTTCGGTCTCATGCTGCCTCCACGCCTGGGTCTCCATCGTGACATTTATCGCGCCTCCTCGTCATCGATCGCGCCACCACTCCATAGGCGTAAAGCGTCATTAGTGACTCAGTGGCATAGCCAGCAATGCCAACTAATAACCCAATGGATTCGCGAGCTACCCAGTGGTGTCACCGACGATGTCACTGGTTTATTGCGTGAACCAGTAGTAATGCCGCTGGTTTTGTGGTTGAACTAGCGATGGTTCGCCGCTGGATTCAAACCTTCAACACAAGCAAGGGTAGAATAAATATAAAAGACCCATAACAAGACAAAAGAAAAACACCTCTTACTTATTCTATTACCCAGCAACCGCAATAACAAAAGGAAACACAACCGTTCCTCAACAACCGTTTAACAAACGCAGAGTTAATTTTCAGAACCCACAGTCAAAACATAAGCAAAATCAAACGTTGATGTTGAGTTTCCAGAAGATTGAAAAGAAAGGGGAGTTTTCCAAAAATAAATAATAACAGAGGCGTGCACTTTGTTTTTTTTTTTTGGGTAACTTATATTTCCAGAACAAAACAATTCCAGATTCACAAACTCAATCATTTGGCATCTCCCTGCCTCACTTGTTCCCGAAACAAAACAATTAGAGGTGTGCTTATTTTGTATTTAGAAGCATACAACAACTAAAAGAGACGCGTAATTAAAATTTCCACAAACCACTTTCGGAAAGCTAGAACAATGAGATGCAGTTCTATCTTTTTCAGAAACTCACAACAACATCAAGAACAATTCTAACTTCAGAATATGAACTGTTTATATTATTATTTAATTCCAAAATTATATTATTGACAACAATCAAATACTTTTAACCAAATCATAGAATTAAACTTCGACTTTAATACCACTATTAAGAAACCGAGTCAAAATTTGATCTTGATCGAAGCAAAATTTTTACGAAACTTCTTCGTAACTTTTGATTTCTTGAAAACCAAGATCTCTTATTAACACAAGTCATAATAAAGTAAAAACTTAATTCATACCTTATTCCGAAGCTTGATCTTTATTTTGTTGTATCCATTTTCAACCACCGTAACTGCACAAATGTTCAGCCTCTAATAGTTTCTACAAAATGAGTTGAGAGACATCTGTAACTCTTACAGATATGGTTAAGCAAGTAGTGTTAGTTCTATAGAGCTTAAGCTATTTATAATAAGTTTTAAACATTTTAGTAATTTAATTGAAATTAAATTCTGATTTCAATTAATCTTTAATTAGAATTACAAATAATTCTAATTAAATACCAATTACGCCTAAATTAAATTCAATATCTCATATTGATCCTTATTTATTAAATATCTTATGTTTAATCATGAAGTTTCTCAAACTTTACAATCAAATCTAACTTCATTAAATTAACTTTGTTCTTTTCAACCCATTCTTTACGTGAGATACATTAGGTTTCCAAATACATTGGTAATGATTATAAATTATAATTATAATTCGTAATTAGAATTAGGTAAATTAAAACTCCTTTTAATTTATCTTTAATTCTCCAATTAAACAATTTATAATCACAGCTCAAGATTGACGTTTAGCAATACGTCATGATCATCCAAAATATTTAAAAATGTCAAAGTGGCTTTGACTAACCTTTCTGTGCATGATTTTTTCATGTAATTCAATTCTTTCATCATACAATGTTCTGATTAGACAAAGAGCACGAAATTAATGTTTACTCTATTTAGAGTCCAATCATATTAGTTCTCTGTCATTAGCTATCGATTCAATTAATGACATTTGTAAACTATTTATAAAACGATTTCCACTATAGCCATGCATTTTCTGAATCAATACTAATCGAGAACAACAAAACATTCTTCCTAATTATTTTAGGGTGATAAATCATATCTTCACCACACAACTACCTCCATATATTTCATACTACATCCAATGACTACCGATTAAATGACACATTATTAAATAGGTCACAAGTAGTATCAAAACATAGCAATCCTTATACAAGATAACTTTGGTGATCTCAAGTCAAAGGATCACTTATACAATCATCATAATGAGAATTCCATAGATATATAAGTAATGTTCTAAATAGATTTCTCATGTCAGGTCGATTAATTGAAATTGTTCTCTAACAAGCACCCACACTTTGTTTAAGTATCTTTATATTTTAGCCTATAAAATTAACTACGTCCTTTATAAGCAAAAATGTAACGTGTGCTAGTCTTTTTACATTCTTTTAATGTTCAGTCTTAATAGAACTATAACTATAAACAATTTAGGGATAATACATAAACGCAATATGAATCTCATAATTATAATCTCATAATAATTTCATTTGCAATATACAATTATCCCATGGACTTTATCATATACATCTAAACATATACAAGATAAAGAATGCCTTTAAATAATTTATCACTAAACTACAACCAAAGCGATTGACTATAGGGCATAAACCGATAACAACATGTTGGGATTGGTCGTCAGTCATAAAAGTAGGCTATTGTTATTCTTAGCAGGGCAAATGAGTTTGGAAATGTTTCAACCTAGTGGAGTATTTATGGGGTGCTTGGATAATAGGTTTGGGAAGATATTAATGTATAAGGAATAAAAAGTAGTTATATAAAAAGTATTTTTAAATCCAAGTTTCGAGGATTACTCCATACTCTTGAATATGAGAGGAATGAAAGTCATTCTTGTGTAATGTACAAATGTCACGGACAAGAGAGCTCGCTACCACGCCCATGAGAGGAATGTCACGCCCATGATAATTATTTTTTCTTTTTCTCCTTTTTTAGAAAAACAATATAATTATTTAAATATAATTAATTAGAATATATTAAAATTTGATGTAAAACAAAAATTAAATTTTTTTTTTCCTTTTCAGCAAAAAATGTAATTAATTAAATATATTAAAATTAAATGCAATTAATTATAATATATTAAAATTTGATGAAAAATTTAACAAATTTTTATTTTTTATTTTTAGTAAAACAATATAATTAATTATAATATATTAAAATTAAATATAGTTAATTAGAATAGATTAAATTTTGATGTAAAAGCAGAACTTAACAAAATTTTATTTCTCAAGATTTTTATCAATTCAACCATTATCAATGGTAATAATAATCGTTCTTTCATTGTAACCAACCATCATAATTATAATAATTATATCTATTCTTATTTTTACTATATTCATTATTATGTGAACTAAGCACCTCCTTATTTACTTGTATCTACAATCCAAATGTTTTTATTACAATAAGACCCCGAGTAGCTGACTCTATTGACAATTCACTTCATCATCTATATCATCGCTATATATGCAATGTGGAGGCTACTTTTCAATTGAAGAATGTATCTCTTTTAAAGTTAAGGTGGGGCCATTTTTTTAATCATGATTGAAATTTTACTAGCGTTGATCTTGAAGTTTTGACATGAAAACCACATATGTGAATGATGGTTAGGCTGTTGGGTTGAAAATGAGGATTAGTCATTATAAACCTATAGACTATTAATCGTTATTATTATTTATTATTTTTTCTATTATCTCTTGACTAATTTAATATTTTATGTTTTTATTTACCTCACTTATCCTTCGGTCCGGGCATGGGCGATGTAAATTTGTTTTGGAATATTTATTTTCTTGGGTGATTTGATACTTTATTATGAATGTATAAATTTTATGACTTGATACTTGGACCATGAATGCTTAAATTTTATAATTTTGTTACACAAATGACTTAATTCCTTAATTTGCAGCTATGATGATAGTAAGTCCAAAAGATATTCAAAGAATAAGGAAAACAAATACAAATAATAACCGACAATAAATAAGTCTAATAGTCAAAGCTAAGTCATTATTCTCGCATCTATGTCAAATAGTCAAATTCTGAGAGATAGGCTAATGTGCTCCAAATGACCTGATTCTTATTTCTTTGGAAAGATGAAAGTGTCCTGTACAACTTTATAGTCAACTTGGAATTCTGTCATTTTTCTTGCAACTTTTAAGAAAAATATTTTACTGCTTTATTTACTGAATTATGTTAACTAGTCTTGAATTAAGGATTGACTTAATTCTTTAGAGCAACTTGCACCTATATATCTTCAATTAGACCGTCTAGAACTTCTTTAATCTTCTTTGCTCTTGCCCTTGTGATTGGACCTCCAATAGATCGTAATTTGGTGTTGCAATTTTAGGGTCTTTAGGGTTCTCACAATTCTCTCTCTTCTCAAAAGAATTTGTCCTCTAATCATCACTTACTTCAAAAGGAGATAAATCAATAATATTAAAAGTAGCATCCATATTATACTCATAAGGCAAAACTAGCTTATATGCATTATCATTAATCCATGAATTCACTTGAAAAGGATGATCTCCTTTTAGATGCAATTTAGAACACCTTTGAATTAAAAATATCTCCTTATGCATATATAACCAAACCTAATCATTGTACTCAAAAACTTGTTTTCTCCTTTATTAGCTTGACATATTGATCTACTCTCTTTTAAATTTTTGTCTTATTTTCTCATGCATTTGCTCAATAAAATCAACCTTAGTTTGACCACTAAAATTTCAATGCTCATTATTCGATAAAGGTGATAAATCCAAAGTAGTTAACATTCATAATTTCAATAAGTGAAAATTTAGTTGCATTATGAATACATTTATTATAAACAAAATCAACATTTGGTAAACACTCTTAAGAAGAAGATAAACATATATTAACTACTTATGTTTGCCCATCTGCTTAAGGATAATATGTACTAGAAAATAAAAGCTTTATAGCAATTTATTATATAAAATTTTCGAAAATATCTTAGGAGCTTAGTGTCATAGTTAAAACAATACTTTTAAGTATGTTATACAATCTAAAAAAAAACAGAAATATATGATGCATTATTGGTTTTTTGGGGATTGAATAAAATGTGCCATCTTAGAAAACCTATCAAAAACCACATATATAGAATTAGTACCCCTTTTAGACCTAGGTAAACCTATCACAAATTTTATAAAAATATCAATAAAAGGATACTTATGTATAGCCAAAAGAGTATACAAGCTATGAGGTTTACTTTAGACTTATGTTATTTATATGTGCTGATATCTTCCCAATTTATTCCGACTATTCCAAGTGACATTTCATTTCATCTTTATTGTTCTTTCTTTTGAATGTATAAGATGGATTTGATAGTGATGGATTTGAGTTTGATGATGATGTTCTAAACTTCTTTAGGGACTTGTTCTTGAATCAATGTTAATATGATTTCTTTTGATGTTAATACATTGGGTGCTGTAATTTTTTGTTGTATTTGTATGCTTTGGTAACAACTTAAGAGAGTGAACCGATAGCAAAACAATTAGATTGGGTAATGAAAGTTAAGCAATCTAATCAATCAAGTAAATAATCAAATTGGGAATTTAGATGAAGAGAGATCTTATGTGCGGACCTGGTAGTCTACTAATGTTAGGTTTCAATCATGTATCATATACATCAACCATTAAAATATGTATCAGAAAATAAAACGAAATCGAGAAAATATAGAATCAAACATGTTCCATTAGATGTAGTAAAGAAAAACATGAACTTAAGATGTGTTCCTTACAATCTCCTTCATTCTTCGTTGTCTTCACCTCTTCAGGTTGTCGTAAACTACAATGACCAAAGGAGGACGTCTCTAATGATATCCATATGAAGAGTGAAGCCTAAAACCTCTTAGGAAGAATGGCTAGAACAAACACAAATTGCTAGCTTTGTGGTGTGTTCTTTGAGAGAGTATTTTAGAAGATGGTGAACAATTTACAAAATGACACTTTGTTTTCTTATTACTTCTACACGAAAATGGAGTTTCTTTGACACCCTTTGGCCTCCCTCTAACCCCAAACATCAATGAAGAGTTATTTGGAATTAGTGGCTTTTAATCCCACTTAATTTAGCATGAAAACATTCACCGCTACTTTAAAGGGTAATTTTGTCATTTTGCTTATTAAAGGGTAATTTTGTCATCTTGCTTATTAAAAGATAATATTGTCATCTTTCCTAATAAGAAAGAGTCACATGTGTCATAGGATTCACAATCAAATGACCCTAAACTACCACACTTTTGTAGCTTAGTTATGTATCTCTTATATTTTCGATCCCTATCCAAAACCATTTTACTCATTCTTCGCATCTCCAATGTGCGTGACCCATTAAGTTCCTGGTTATATTGGCCACTTGAATTAATACTTAATTGAAGCAAGTCATGAGTGGTATCTAGCAATACACCATGACCCCCAATTGATCAAAAAGTTAGTGATTTGACTATGAACCCTTCTATAGACAATGTTCCCATGCGAGTCGTCCTTTCACTATTTTATACCCCACTTGGTTTAGAGTATGGTTAAAGTGTCAACTCCCACTAGACTATCTGTGTCACATCTAGCCTAAATGATGTTCTTATCCCCAAGGATTATTACTCAATTGGATATGTCATTGAAGACTATCTTTATGACATTTCCACTCTAGCTAGAGATTCTCGAGTAATAACCTCGACATGAGGCTATGGGTATCATCTCCTCCTATCAGGAGTGGTGAATCCTTTATTGGCTACTTAATTGCCTTCGAATACCTTAATCTATACCAAATCACCACCATTTTGGCAACCTGTGAGAGGCAATGAGGAATGGAATCAAAGTACAAGATCAGTTGTGTAAGGATACTTGCACCATTGCTATAATGAGACTATTACTGACACTAGAATAGATTATCCACATGATTATCTAATGGAAGGTTATCCAATTTACTTAATACTCTTAGCAAGCATCTATATGTTAAATCTAAACAACTTATGCTTACAACTTATAAGATCCACTGCTTGATCTAATTAAGGTGTATAACATGTTCTAATATGTCTAGATTAATAATGACCTGTCTCATTAATCCTATGACTAGGGATAATTTAAACACTAATATAATTACACATGATAGGAATCTCATTATCATAATCTCATCGTGATTTCCTTGATACTATGTAATATATCAAGGATTTCATTAATTTGATTTAAGATCACTATCGATTCATAAAGAACATGAACATCAAATTAATAAAAAGCCTTTTTGTTAATCATAAATATTTGCACAATAAGTGCTAAAGGCAATTGCCTTTAAAAATCTTCTCTAACAACCTCTCATTTCCACTAAAGCTAATCGCCTTTATATCTAATACCATAGGCAAGTGCATAAGAATGATATCTCTTTTTAGGAATCGGCTTAGTCAAAGGATTAACAATACTCTGATCAGCTGGCACTCTCTCTGTCTTGACACCATTTCTACCAATGATTTCTCTAATCAAATGATATCGCCTGAGTATATGTTTGGATTTTTGATGAGACCTTTGTTCCTTTGCTTGAACGATAGCACCATTGTTGTCACAATACAACTGTACTAGGTCAACAATGCTAGGAACTAATCCAAGTTCTATGATGAACTTTTTGATCCAAACTGCTTCCTTTGCCGCTTCTAAAGTGGTAATGTACTCTGCTTCAATTGTTGGATCTGCAGTTGTCTCTTGTTTGGAACTCTTATATCTGTTTGCTCCACTATTTAGTGTCAAAATATCTCCTAACTAGGATTTGGAGTCATCTTTGTCAGATTGGAAATTAGCATCTGTATACTCGCTCACAACAAGATCTCCTTCTCCATATACCAAGAATACATCCTTAGTTTCTATTATGTACTTAAGGATATTCTTGACAGCCACCTAATGACCCTCACTAGGATTTGACTAGTATCTGCTTATAAAACTTAGAGCGTATGATACATCGAGTCTCATACATAATATAACATACAAGATTGATCCTACAGCTAAAGCATAAGGGATCAAATTCATGAGAGTCCCTTATCTTGAGTCTTTGGACACATGGATTTCGAGAGTGCAATCTCATGCATTATGGGAAGATAACCTCTCTTAGACTACTCTATGTTAAACCTTTTTAGCATCTTGTCTATATATATAGACTGATAAAGACCAATCAACTTCTTAGATCTATCTATATAGATTCTTATCCCCAATGTATAAGTTGCTTCTCTAAGGTCTTTCATAGAGAAATTCTAGGACAACCAAATCTTGATTGATTGTAAAGCTAAGACATCATTTCCTATTAGTAGTATGTCATTACAATTGCACTCCTACTAACCTTTTTATACATACAAGGTTTATTTGAATTTTATGAGAAATCAAACTCTTTGATTGTCTCATCAAATAAGCTATTCCAACTCCTAGATGCTTGCTTTAATCCATAAATGAAAATTTAAAGCTTACATACCTTTTTGCCATCTTTAGATATGAAACCATCGAGTTATGTCATGTACAAATCCTCGATTAGGTTTCCATTATAGAAACCTATTCTCATATGCATTTGTCATATCTCATAATCATATTGAGCATCAACAGCTAGGAGTATCCTAACGGATTTAAGCATGGCTGTCGGGCTAAATGTTTTGTCATAGTCAACTCTTTATCTTTGGCGATAACCTTTAGCTACAAGCCTAGCTTTATAGTTAACTACAATACCCTCTATGTCAGTTTTCTTCTTGAAAACCCATTTGCACCCTGTAGCACTCCCTTACCGTAGGGTACGCAGCGGGACGCCCGCAGGTCATTCCGGTACATATCCTATGATAAGGGTGAACTACTTACGATCACTACATTCACTCCACATGGCATTATATAAATTTTAAACAATAAAGCATTAATAGAAAACCACAACATTTTAAAATTAACTTCTTCCTCATTTCATTCCATCAAAATCAAAAGTTTACACCTTTATCATCCTGTACTGTCTGTA
>JANZXR010000007.1:5303118-5314673 GCA_027575705.1 Erythroxylum echinodendron
TTGAGAAACTAATGAAAAGTGAATTTGAAATGAGCATGATGGGTGAATTAAAATTCTTTCTTGGATTACAAGTTATGTAATCCAAAGAAAAGATTTTTATTCATCAATAGAAATATATAAAAGAATTGTTGATTAAATATATAAGAAAGTTGATCAGACCCTTTTTAGAGGAATTATTTGGTTCTTTACTTTACCTTATAGCAAACAGACCAGATATATATTTTGTTTAGTGTCTATTTGTGTGCTAGATTTTAAGCATATCCTAGAGAATCTCATTATATTACTGTTAAAAGGATTTTGAGATATCTATCAAGTTCTACTGATCTTTGCTTAATGTATGACAAAGGTAAAGATTTCAAGTTAATTAGCTACTGTGATGCTGATTATGCTGGAGATAGGATTGATAGGAAGAGTATATGTGGAGGCTGTCACTTTCTTGGCCATAATCTAGTTTCATGGTCTAGTAAGAGGTAAAGTTCAATTGCACTATCTACTGCAGAAGTTGAATATATGTCTGCTACAAGCTGTTGTTCACAGACGTTATGGATTAAGTATCAGTTAGAGATTATTCAGTAAAAGAAGAAAAAATCCCAATCTTCTGTGACAACACAAGTGCTATCAAACTATCAAAGAATCCAATACAACACTCAAGGGTGAAGCATATCGAAGTTAGATATCATTTTCTATGAGACTATGTACAGAGGGGAATCTTTACTCTTCAGTTTGTTGAGATAAGTCATCAATGGGCAGATATCTTTACTAAGCCTTTGAACGAAGAAAGATTCAAAAAAATTAGATGAAACTTGAATATGGTAGTCTTTAGAGACCAATCGTCTGACACGTCATGACCCAGACAATTGTTGCAAAATGAAGATAAAAAGTTTTAACTCTTCAAAATCCAATAATTACAAGTTACAGACGGTAACTATATTTGGAGGGAAATATAAAGGAAACCTCTCATACGGTTCAGAATATCTCCTACTCTGGAAAACTCTTGAAATCCTCTGAATCGATTTTTACAGTACTCTCAAAAATAACTGTTCCTTTTGAGACCTTTCGGTTATGCTTTCATTTTCAGAAACTAATCTCATTACTTTTAGAAGTTGTTACTGTCTAAAGAACATAATGGAGCAAGCAATGATTTACAGAAAGCATGTTGATTTTGAATCCTTGAAGATGAATCAGATGGACATTGAACCAGAATTTGATGCAGCCAGATGGAAAAACTTCTTTCAGGTTGGTGAATCAGTTTATCTGAACGAAGTTTATGAGTTTTGGAAGAATGTAAAAGTAGTTGATGATATAGTAGTATCACTGGTGGATAGACTGTCAGTTATTGTGACACTGGAGCTAATCGAGAAGATTAGTGGATGTCCATATGTTAGAGAAGAAGTGGCCTACAACCCTAGATGGATGATTGAAAAACATCTAGAGAAGGCACATGTAAATCGACAACTCTATGGGTGTAGTGATCTAAAGGACAAGAAGTCGTCGAACCTTGTTCCGAAGGCTAGGGTTCTACACAATATAATTTTTCACTGCATTCTACCAAGAACAGGATCGAGGAACGTTGTGACAACAATAGATGAGCAATGCCTGTTCTATCTACTCAACCATAAGGCTGTAAATCTTCCACACCTAATTATGAGATATATGATGAAAACGAAGAAGGATTCCAATGCCTTTCCATATGGCATGTTGCTAATAAGAATCTTTAGAGATTCTAGAATTCTTCTTAACAGAGGAAACATGATCAAGATAAACATTAAAAGCGTTATCAATATGGTAACTATTGGAAGAATGGGGTTGAGTACAACTTCTACGCCGAGAGCAAGGATTAGGGGGAGCATACAGTCAAACATAATATGAGTGGGAATGTTACTCCCAAAGAGAAAAATAAACCTCAAACTTTTGGAAGAATGGCTGTAGAAGAAAAGAAGAAATCGTCAGAAGTAGCAGCTGAAGCTAAGAAGATGAGGCAAAGAGAAGAAAGCCAGGTGAATTTATCTGAAAAACAAGTTTCGTTAAAAAGAAAGGCAGAGGCACTTGATTTTGAGAAAATTAAAAAATCAAAAAGATCACCAAGGATATTAACTCTTCGACAAGGAGAACAGCAGAGAGGGAGAGGAATAACTCTTGGTGAAGAATCTCAACAGATAGAAAAGACACAGCAAGCTACAAGATCTCTAGTCTCAATTTTGCAACAAGAGCAGACAAAGCCAACCAATGAGACTAGAATTAAGAAGAAGTTGGAGTTTGAAAGGAAGAGAACCCAACCATAAAAGTAAAAAGTTAAAGACAAGTCAGAAAGAAACTACCTTAACTGGTAGTCAACAAAAAGAAAAATCAATTGAAAACAGAGTGGTATCTCATAGTCCTATCAGAAAAGAGGACTTGAGAATAAAGGTGATTGAAGAAAAGGTACCTGCTAAAAGCAGGAGCTTAATTATAATCAGAAAACCTGTGAAAAAATTAGTCAAGGTACAAGTTGAGTCTATTTTGATCAATAATCGATCTATGCATCTTCTAAATCATGAAGAAAGGAGACTATATGGGATTCTGAGGGATGAGAAGTCAGAATCATATCCTCTGAAGATGACTAAAGATCGGTACACTATCTACCTAGCTACAAGTAGATCATTGATCAAGGTTGTACCTGACATACAACCTAGGGCTTCAAACATTGTACGCAATATTGAAAAAGTGAAATAGAAGATATGCCCTGAAAAGACAACAGGTGAACTGACCCAAGAACAGATACATGAAGCAGTGAGAAATATAGATGAGGGATGTAATGCAAAACAATCAAGTGGAATCTATGTTTCAGATCACATTTCAAAAGCATCAGGTAGTAATTGTGGATGCTTCACCACATATGGAACCTCTCAGGTAGTTGGAAGAGTGACTAAAGGACAGTACAGATCTATCCAGGTTGGAGGTATGTTTGTCAACTTAGAGACTTTTATACACCTAATAATGCACTTTAGACCTTTGATTTATATACCCTCAATTAAAGATGTCCTTCACCTTCTTGGAAAAACTATTCCAAAGCTACCTAGACCTGATGACCTTGATCTCCCAGAAGGAAACCAATTCTTCAAACCTCCCGTTTTGAAAATAATAGAACTCGATGTCTTACCCTTAGGAACATCTGTTGCTACATACTTCTATCCATCGAGTCCAACTCCATAAGTCAAACTTATTGGAATGGAAGAAGTAAGACATTCTGAGCAGTGGAGTCAGTAAGCCTTAGTGAAGGAGATGAAAGAAATTCATACTAAGGTTGATGGTCCAAAAGACTCAGTGGGTGATCTACATAAGGAACTAGCTTATCTACGAGTTATGATAGAAGAAGATCTCAAGTTGATCAGAACAGATATGCAACACGTGTTTTCTGAAAAAATGAAGCATCTGAGGTAACCTTTTTGATTAATAACAAATAAGGTTAGAAAAGAAGAAAAAAAGGGGAGACAGGGGGAGACAAGATGAGAAAAGAAGAAAAAGGGGGAGACAAGTTTAAAGAAGAAGAGAAAAAGAAGAAAAGAAGGAAAAAGAGAAGAAGATAAGGAAGAAGAGAAGAAGATAGCATGCATATATGTATTCTTGGTTATTGTCTTCTTATTCTTTGTTTGTTGTTGTCTTATTCATTTGCTGTTCATCAATTGAATAAAAATTCATTCACTTTGATTTTTCTAAAATTATGATTATTTGTTATCATAAAAAAGGGGGAGATTGTTAAGTCAAGAGGACTTTACGATGATTAATTTTGATGACAATCAAATAATAATGTTAGAAACAAATGAACAGTTTTGACAAGTGTGTTAAGTGTGCAGACAAAGCACAGATCACAGACGCAGAAGGAAACAAAGAGGCAAACATAGACAATATAGACGCAGATGGAAACGCAAACATAGACGCAAAGTCAGCATAGACATAAAGTCAAAATACTGATGCAAATACAACAAAGACACAAACGCAGACACAAAATCAAAATATAGACTCAGACGTAAAGACAATGCAGACGCAGACGTAAATATAGACGCAGACGCAAAGGCAACATAGACGCAAAGAAGACATAGACGATACCATGAATATATATTAGCATGTCAGAACAGTTATTTAGTTAGAGTTAGTAACAGAACTCAACTAAATGATAGTTATTGCGGTTATCAAGAAACAAAAATCAGTTATCAAAGATCAAGAAGCAGTCAGAGACGAAGGCTATAAATACTAGTCATAGTCGCAGATGTTACAATCTTAGAAAAATCTTAGAAAGTTATAAAAAGTTAGAGAAATTCTGTAGTACGATACAAAGAGAGCTAACCCTACTGTAACAAAAGCTTATAACCTTTTTCTAGTGAGAAAAAGAAAAGGATGATAGCCTGGAGAGGCTAAGATAGCTAAAAGAATACTTTGTAAGAGACCTGAAGAGGCTCTGAAAGGAAAAAAGAATACTTGTAATCGTTTGAAGTATAGTGAAACACTCAGACGAACTCTGAGGACTGGACGTAGCCTACGGTTTGGGGTGAACCAGTATAAAAATTGCAGCGTCTATCCTCTATTCTTTACTTCCGTTTATTTTGTTGTTAGACAACTATACAAAAGTTATTTGCAATTTAACTATGTAATAATTTTCGTATCAACTTTTTGATATCCTTTTAACAAGAAAGAGAAGTTCTTAACAAGATTTTATGTTCACAAAAAGGATACACCATTCAACCCTCCCTTCTTATGTATCAAGTTTCTTGTACGTAAAGTCTATACTAACGTGTGATTTACTTCAAAGGTTGCTAAGGTGACAGGTGTAGGCACTGCTGGAGCTGGTTGGTCGTGCTCAGTTGGTGTATCGGCTGCTAAGGTTGTACCAACATCAGATACAGGTATAGGAAGGGGTGGTGGTGCAAGGGCAGGGTGTTTTAGGCGGTCATACCTAATGAGTGGGGCTGGTTCAAAATAGCTGTCGTTATTAAACTCAGGTATGTTGTGTGCAAGAAAAATGTCCGAATCAAGGTGAGGGAAGGCTATGCCAATTGTTAGTTTATGAGTTTGGATGGAGTCATAGAGGGTGGAGGCAATAGCGTCAGCTATGTTGATCGAGCAGCCAGTCACTATGAGGTAGATGTATAGAGTTTGGTGTTTAGTGACATTGGCTAGGTGGGTGGTGGGAACGATGTTGTTACAAGCCAAATACAAGCAAGGTCGAGCATCTAGTCATAACTCAGAGCATTTAAAGTATTGCTCGGTATATTGTGGGCGATGCCATTCAGCTCCCTCTTAACAGAGGGTGCGAGTAATATCGACCAGAGGATAATTATGGATTAGCTGGTCAAAATGATAGTTGCAACAGGGAGGGAGATCAAAATGGTGGCAGATGTTAGAGGTGGTGAAGGCATAGGGCTCCAAAGCATATGTGTAAAAATGATGAACGAATTTGTCATTACTTAAGGTACGCTTCTTAACCAAACCCGTCAATTGGGATGCATGTAGTTATTGAACAAAAGGGTTGTCTAGGAGGTTTTAGGAAAGGGTCATTCTTTAATAAGAGGTCTAGCATCAACTTTTCATATAATTCCTCAAATGTAAACTTATTGTCAAGTGAGTCAGGTTTACTGGAGGGGGAAGTTTTCTGGTTCGAGTCATTTGCTTATAGACGAACAAACTAATTAAAGAACAGAACAAATAAAACTTGCCATAGTGAAACATTACAGGACGGTATGTCCAACTGGTCTGCCCTAACTATCAATAACATATAAGATAAAAATGGAAGAAGAAGGGAACTGAGATACTTACAGAGACGAGGAGGAAGTTGCGCAGATAGAGAATCGAGAGTAAAGGTGAGTAGGGAAGAAAACAAAAAAGGGAAGAGGGAGAGCTGAGAAGATTGGCCATGGCATGCTAGGGTTGGAAAAGATAGAAGCGGTAGGTTTAAGAAATTATAAAAGTGAAAAGACGAAAAGAATATGAAGAAAAAGTAAATGATTGATGACATATGAGGGTAAAATGATAATATGATAAATAAAAATCGAAGACAAGAGAGGTTAGCCTGCGCAGATTCTATCTTTACCGTGGCAAAAGTTTGATTTCATTGCAGCAAAAATGTCTTGAAAGGAAAAATGGAAGAAATAGGAATACGTTGCTGCGGAGATGTGAAATGCATGTCGCATCAAAAATAACCCGAGAGAATATGGAACGAAACAGGAGTGCATTGCCGCAGTGACGTGGAATACATGCCACGGCGAGAATTTCCTGATAGAAAGAAACTAGGTGGAGACTTTTGCCATGGTGAAACCATAAGTTAGCTACGGGGAACGTAAACCGAACTCAAAGAGCAATAAACAGAAAATTTGTACACAGAAATGAAAAAACTGATAAAGAAACACAAAACACAGTCTAGATACTTAGAAAACCTTTAAGTGAATATGTAGAGTTGCAAGGTACTGAATAAGTTCAAGAATAAAAAAGTAAAACAATTAACAATACGCAACTTCTCCAAACTTGAAGATATATCATGCTTAAGAGTGATCAATCACAGCAAAATAAAGGCAAAAGACAGAACTAAAAGGGGTGTTATCGAATTGAAAATTACTATTAAGCTAAAAGCTAAACTACTTTTCCTGCTGGATTAGTTTCTCCCCCACACTTACTTAACAAACTAATGCACCAAACATGTCATGAACAATCACAAGGCAAAAGTAAACAGGTGAAGGAAAGAAACAACCTAAGATTTATGGAGGTTTCTGGTTCTTATGGTAAAGCTTCAAGAGATGTCCATTCACCTTAAGCTTAGCTCCAGTCTCTTTATATAGAAGTTCCACCATGCCAAAGTCGTGTACTTTTATGACTGTGTACGACCCATCCCAATGAGTATTAAATTTCCCTTGCTTAAAAGTGAAACGCGCCTTAAACAATAACACTTTATCTCCCTCTTTGAAGTCCTTCCTTAAGATTCCTTTACCATGCATAAATTTGGTTTTCTCCTTATAGAGTCTGGAGTTCTCATATGCCGCTAGCCTCAACTCTTCCAATTATTACAACTGCAACTTTCTCTCCATCCCAGAAGATTATAAGTCTATGTTGCACTACCTGACTGCCCAATAAGCTTTATGTTCCAACTCTACTAGTAAATGACAAACCTTGCCATAAATGAGGCGGTATGGAGACATCCTGATTGGTATCTTTTAGACTGTTTGATAAGCCCATAGTTCTTCTTCTAAGTGAAAACTCCAATCTTTTTTGGATGGTTTTACAATCTTTTCCAAGATATGCTTCATATCCCGTTTAGATATTTCAGCCTGACCATTGGTTTAGGGGTGATATGAGGTGGAGACTTTATGAGTTACTCCAAATTTTGAAAACAGATTATCAACTACCCTATTACAGAAGTGTGTACCCCTATCACTCACCACAGCCCTTGGAATCCCAAACCTACAGAAAATGTTGGACTTAAGGAATTTAGACACTGTTTGGGCATCATCTTTTCTAGTAGGCACAACCTCTATCTATTTGGACACATATTCTACGGCTAGAAGGATATATACAAAACCAAAGGATGGAGAGAAAGGTCCCATGAAGTCAATCCCCTAAACATAAAAGATTTCTCAAAATAGTAGAGGCTGCTGAGGCATTTCATGTCCTTTACCTAACCCTCCAAAACGTTGACACTTGTCACAAGACTGACAAAATGTAAAAGAATCTTTAAAAAAGGTTGGCCAATAAAAACCAGAGTCTAGAATTTTTTAAGATTTTCTCCTAGCATTGAAATGCCCTCTACAAACCATAGAATGACAAGCTGAAATAATGGCATCACATTCTTCATTAGGCATACATTTCCTTATGACTTGGTCACTGCATATTCACCATAAATGAGGAGCATCCCAAATGCAATGCCTTGCTTCACTCTTGAGCTTTTATGCCTGAGAATTAGATATAAAAGGTGGGGTGAGTCTAGTTATAAGGTAGTTAACGATATGTGCATACCAAGGCTCTTTTAAGAATAAAGCACATAAAATTGCATCAGGAAAAGAATCATAAGTAAGCCCGAAAGAGTCTATTCCCTTTGTATCCTCTGGTAGCCTACTCAAGTGATTAGCTACTTGATTTGTTGTCCCTGGTCAGCCCTTTATTTCAATGTCAAATTCTTGAAGAAGTAATGCCTATCTTATCAATCTTGGCTTAGATTGTGGTTTCTTGAGAAGGTATCGGACAACTGCATGATCAGTAAACAGTGATATAAGAATTTAACAAATCAGGCCTAAACTTTTTTAAAGCGAGAACTACTGCAAACAACTATTTCTCTGTTATTTTGTAGTTAATTTGAGTTGCATTCAGTGTTTTTAAGGCATAGGAAATTGCTCTTAAGATTTTCTCCTCCTTTTGGCCCAACATAGCTCCTACAGCAAAATTTGAAGCATCACATGAAAGCTCAAAAGGTAAGTTCCAATCAGGGGAAACTAGAATAGGGGGAGAAATGAGTTGAGATTTTAACTCATCAAAAGCATTCCTACATGAATCATCAAAGTGAAACTTTACATCTTTCTGTAAAAGACTTGAAAGAGGTAATGCAATCTTGCTAAAATGTTTTATAAAATGCATATAGAATCCTGCATGACCCAAAAATGATCTTATATCTTTAACACAGACAGGATCAGGCAATGAAGATATTAACTCAATCTTAGCGTTATCAACTTCAATTCCCTTTCTAGAAGTCAAACGACCTAGCACTATGTCCTTATTGACCATGAAATGACATTTTTCAAAGTTCAAAATCAAGTTCTCCTCAATGCATCGTTTCAAAACTTTTTCAAGGCTAGCAAGGCAATTATCAAAAAAAATCACTGTACACAGTGAAGTCATCCATAAAGGCTTCCATGCATTCTTCTAAAAATTCACAGAAAACAGTCATGATACAACACTGGAAAGTCCCTAGGGCATTATATAATCCAAAAGTACTAGAGAAGGTATCAAAAGGACATCTAAAACTGGTTTTATCTTAGTCCTCTGGTGCAATAGGCACTTGAAAGTACCCAGAGAAACCATCCAGAAAACAGTAATGAGATTTGCCTACAAATTGCTCTAGCATCTAGTCAATAAAGGGAAGAGGGAAATGATCTTTTCATGTGGCATCATTTAATCTTTTATAGTTTATGCACACATGCCAGGAATTTTTGCACTCTAGTAGGAATAAGCTCATACCTATCATTTTTAGTCACAGTAAACCCACTCTTCTTAGGCACTATATGGATCGGACTAACCCACTCACTATCAGATATGGGATAGAAGATCCCAGCACTCAAAAGTTTGGTTATTTCTTTCTGAACCACATCTAGGATAAGTGGTTTTAATATCCTTTAGGGTTGTCTCAAGGGTTTGGAACCCTTACTTAGTAGAATCCTATGTGTGCAAATAACTAGACTAATCCCAGGTATGTCTGCTATATGCTCTCTCAAAACAGTAAGGAGTCTATCTTCCTTACTGTTAGATAGGGAATTAGTAATTATAACAGGTAATCACTCATTTGACTCAAGGACAGCATACTTTAAAGTAGGGGGAAGAGGTTTCAATTTAATTGTAGGTGGTTGCGCAACAGAAGGTACTAATTCATGAAGCTCTAGAGAGAATAATTTCCTTCCCTTTTTGTCAGCCAATGGTAAACAAGGTTCCATATGGTCAGCTTTACAATCTTTATCAATTCCAGGCAGTAAACTTTCAGTCTGAGATTTTTATTATAGTGAAATGACTTCATCAAGTTCAATGTCGAAGTGACCCCCACATTGCCAGAATCACCTGAAACATTCATAAAAAACCTTTCCCAAAGGAGGTCATCACTGACAGTAGAATCAGGTGAATACAATTCAGAATCAGAGGAATCTTATTGCAGTTCGAATACAGAACAAACATTATCAACAACAATATCAGTCATGTTAACACCTAAAAGTGAGTAATCTTCATATGGATGTTTCATTGCTTCATACATGTTAAAACAAACTTTTTGATCACCTACCTCCATTCTGATGGTGCCTTCTTTCATACTAATCATGGTATTAGCAGTTCTTAGGAAAGGTTTACCAAGAATCAGTGTGGTGTCATGTGCAAGATCAAAAGACATGTCAAGAATATAAAAATTAGTAAGAAAAACCAAACCTTTAACCTGGACCAAAATATCCTCTATAATGCCCTCAAGATGCCTAATAGACCTATCAGCTAATTGGACTACTACCGTGGTAGACTTAAGAATCTTGACTCCCAATAAAGTGTAAACTTAGGCATGACATTAATAGCTGCCCCTAGATCTAACAAAGCTCCCCCTATGGTTACTTTACCTAAAGTACAAGGGATGGTGAACGATCTAGGGTCTTGGCATTTCACAGGAATTTGAGGTTTAAAAAGAGCAGACACATTTGAGCTAACTTGAACTCTTTCATTTAGCCTAAACGTCCTCTTATGTGTACACAGGCCTTTAAGGTATTTGGCATAAGTAGGAACTCGTTTCACAAGATCAAGTAAAGGAATATTGACTTCCACTCTACTAAACAAATCTAAAATATCCTTTTCATGCTTAGTGTCAGTGATTCTTTTGCTTATCAAATAAGAATTAGGAAGAGGAAGGTCTTTAAGATTTACCTCCTTACCATTCGCTTTATTGGCTCCATGCTTGCTTGACTCAACATGCTCCCTTGCTGTGGCTTGTTCATCTTTGCTCTCAATATTTGTTACCTTGCTATTCAAAATTGTGGACTTCTTTTCAGCCAATAATACTTTCTCTTTATAGCTTTCAGAATTCTTCATCTTTTCTAGTGTGGAAGACACCTCATCATATTCAATCTTTTCCTCAACTACTTCCTCTTCTGAATCACGGAACCTCACTTGCTTCCCATTTTGAAAAGTGATCGCATTCAAATCCTTAGGATTTATAATAGTGTTTGAGGAAATATTGCCCCTACTCTTAGCTTGTTGCTCACTCATTTTATTGGATAATAGAGTAAGATAGGAGTTGATGTTTTTAGTCTTTGTCTCCCATTGCTCCATTCTTTTCTCTAAGGAATTGAATCTAGTAACATTCTTGGATGAGTCTTGTTGAATCAAAGAGGCTAAAGAATTGAACTGGTTGTCATTGGAAGTCCTCTCGTCTTACATCAATGCCATCATATTATGCAAGAGTTGATTGGTGTCTTCCTTTGGTGGAACAGTTAAAGCTTTCTGCTGGTTTTGGAACTGGTTAGTAGATGGACCGGCCCCTCCACCTTGCGGGAATCTCTTTGAAGGTACACTCTCGTCAGTTCTCCAACTAAATCGAGGGTTTGCTTTCCATCTCTCTTTATATGTATTAGAATAAGGGTCCCAGTTTTGATTTGGCCTACCCTAATAAATAGCAGATATCTCTTCATAACGATTGGGGCAGACACTAGCAATATGCATCACTAACCCACAAGTTTCACAACTAGGTGTAGTGAGATCCATAGTGATTTGTGGACGATGCATACTTGTAACATCCCGTTTCCCTAGAACGGGTCGGACCTGAGAAACAGGCCCAAGTGAGGTCAATCGGAGAAGTTAGG
>JANZXR010000007.1:5327709-5366515 GCA_027575705.1 Erythroxylum echinodendron
GGGGGCGGGTTGGGTTTTTGTATTTGTTTTTTACATTTTGATCCTCAAACTTTTGAGGATTCACAATACCGGCCCAGTACCGTCCGGTACCGGCTGGTACCGACCGATAATGGCCAGTACCGACCGGTACCTAAGGCCGGTACTGTGTAACATGGTACCGTTCAGGATTCCGGCCGGTACGGAACTGTCCGGCCGGTACGGAACGGTACCCAATATACTGACCTAGACCCTTGAATTATTTTTGCTCTTCACATATTTTCATTTCTCTTTATCACTTAGAACTTCCATAAGACGCATAATATAATATGGTACTGCATAAAATAAGAAATTTCCAAAAGCATATACTTCCATCCGCAATTTGGGATCCTTCTTCTATATCTATCCTCATAACTAGAATACATTCAATTACATTTCTTAACATGACCGTACATTTCAAAGTGATGTAAATAAACCATTCTTATATTTTACCTGAAAAATGGTCAAATTATTGAAAAATAACTTTTTTGATATTTTAATAGTATTTTAAACTTCAAATAGAACATAAATCAGTTGTGCTAACATAACTATTTAAAGTTAATTTACCAAGATGAGTGAAAAATTCTTCCTTCTCTTGTATTTTTCAGGTAATTTTCAATTGTTTTACCATAGCATTACTTCTTTTCCTTAAGGCATTCCTTCTATTTCCATTCCTAAGCTCGCATATTCTTTTTTTCTTTGGTTTATGTTTCTCAATCTTATCTTTGGAGTTTTATCTTGTCCTACCTCCCTTATAGTTTTTTCAATGTTACCCTCACCCTTTTAGTTACTTTTTTCTCACCAATTTCTTTTCATCGTTTTTAACATTGACTTTCAAAATTCAGGATCAATTATGTAAGTTTTTCTTTTTCTAGCATTATATCTTCTCCCTTAGAGTCAGAGTACTCCATTTTGCTTAATCTAAATGACTTTCTTCCTCTTACACTAGGTTCACCTTCCTCTCTCATCTCCTCTAATCTAGCACTTCGTAAGATCATTAATTTCACAACACTATCTTTTTCTCCTATCTACTCTTGCCTACCTCCACATTTCACTTATAACCTAAACTTCTTTATTCTACATAATAGCCCTCAAGAAACTTCTCATGCTTCCAAATCACCTTTTACATTTGTTAAGGCTCTTTCACATTCTCCCCTATCTACTACCTCTCGTGTTAGCTCTCTTTTAGGGCTTAACTCTAAACTTAGATGGAAATAAGTTGTTAGTGAATCCTCTCAGATGAAGCTTTACTACTATCTTCCAGCTAATCTCTTGGAATGATTTATATTTACCCACCCTTAGAATTTTTTAAAGAGTGTGCTAGTAAATGGTCTTTAACTCTTGTTAGATTCTTTATATGAAACCATCTTGCCTTTTCTTTAAACAGCTCTTACATATTTTACAATTGGAAAGGAATCGGGGTGGAGGAGGTACTCTTTAATGAAGATAAAATTTTCTTATTTACCTTTACATAGTTAATAATGCTTAGAAGATTATCAATGATGGCCTTTGGAAGTTTAACAATATGCCTATTTCTCTCTAACTATGTTAACTATGTTTGCACTTAGAGATTGTTAAGTAGAGATAAGACATTTTATGAATTAATATTTTCCTTAATATTAGTCTACTAATTGTATATTCCCTACAACAAGCTTCAAAAGAGGACAAATTTGTATGGATAAGGTTAATGCTTCTTTGAAAATAATAGGTTACGATAGGCTTTATGTTATTATTGACTTAAAATAAAATTTGCATAAAGTAATCACTTTATTGAGGCTAGGTGATAATGACTTATTCTCAGAAATTTATATTAAGGTCCTAGACTTAATAGATATATTACTTAGCTTAGTGATGTAAATAATGGAATTTCATAGATATGATTTTATAAAGAGGTGATTTTATAGTACTAATGATGTTGTAGCTAGATATGGTGCATGGAACAATAGTTAAGACTAAGAATGACCAGAGTAAATAGATTCTTCAATTATGAAGTTTAGTAGTTGAAGGAGAGTGAGGATAGATTTATATAATATGTCAACGATATGAATAACATCCATGATTCTATCATTTATATCATTAACAAACTTATCATAAAAATTACTACTATGTAGGACCAATTCTCTCTAAACTCTACTAAAGATCATAAAGCTCTCAGTATAAACAACTATAGGAATCTGGTCGACAAAGATAAGAGGGCAATCCTTTTGAAGTAGAAGAACTTAAAATGAATAATAGGAGAAGATTTAGAAAAGAAGAGTAATTATAAAGGTATCTAAAGGCTCAAGGAACTAAATACTTTTTAAATTTCCTTCCTCTTAAGACGTTAGAGGAATTCATTTCTTTAAAAATAATAGGCACGAAGGATTATCATTTTGAAATAAAGCCTTTATTAATAGACCTTTTGGAAACCATGTTTAAGGTTAACAAATGAAAATAGTTATAGTTTGTGGAGAATCATTAGAACCTTTTCACTAACTATCAAATTCATATGATGATCAGATAGTTATTTCCTTTCACTTGAACAAAATTGAAGTTTATATACTGACTGATTCATTCACCTTTTAGTTACATTGACTTGGGAAAGGATAAAATCACTTGTCTCTTTTTAATCATGATTTCCAAATAAACATATAGTAAAGACTTAAGGGTGTCAATTCATCTATCAATACTTCTTAATCAATTTTAAGGAACTTAAACAATAAACTTTAGTAGTCTGAAGCTTAAGATAATATTTGTTTGAGGAACTTCAATGAATAATTTAGGGAAACTT
The DNA here is from genome assembly GCA_027575705.1 of Erythroxylum echinodendron. Classification (NCBI taxonomy): domain Eukaryota; kingdom Viridiplantae; phylum Streptophyta; class Magnoliopsida; order Malpighiales; family Erythroxylaceae; genus Erythroxylum; species Erythroxylum echinodendron. The sequence goes on from JANZXR010000007.1 coordinate 5,330,495, forward strand.
ATTTACTTGCAGTGATAAACAAAGTGGTAATTAACTCATTAGAAAGAAACTCAATAGGGCCTTAGTCAATGAGGATTGTTGACTAATTTTCCAAAGAGCAAGGATATTTTTGGTAGCCTTTTATTCTTAGACCATTAACCTATCATCATTGATAAGTGCTTAATTGTTGATACATTTAACCCTTTACACTTGGTGATTAATGATATGAAAATGGTTATGATACTCACTGTACTTCTTATATAGTTTTAGCTACAATTTGGATGTAAAGGAGCTAAAGTAAGTCAAAAGTACTATATTTGAGCCGTCTTCTTGAGAATCACACTTACTTATCTTTATGGAGCAAGAACGAGAAGGATTAGAGCAAGAGAAGAGAAGAACATACATTAAATGAAGAATATGAAGAGTGTTGAGCTAGCTCACAACCATGCATGATTTGTCATGGCCGTATGACATCATATTGGTGACATCATCATGCATACCTGTGAGAAATGTCCAGTTGTCCCCAAAACTCTACTTTTTGGTATAAAAACATTGTTTGACGGTATAAATGATCTGCAATGGTTATACATTCTTTTAGGAAAAATCAGAGGAGCTCTCGAAAGACAAAAATGAAGAGAGTAATCAAGCTGTGATATATGGAGAGATCCATGGAGGACTAGACATCCCAACACCAGTTAGGAGGTGACATCGACGACGATGAACCCAGCTAAGCATATTCTTTTTTTTTTCTTACTCTCTTTAAGGATTGATTATGTTAACTTGTATTTATTGAATTCAATATTATGTAAGAATGATTGAATGCTCTATTTGATTGTTTTTATGTATAAACCTATTGCTAAAATCAAATACAATATGTAATTGTTGTTTTTCAATTCATTTGTGGCAACTAATGGTTATGAATCATTAGGATAACATAACTGATAGTTGTAGATTACATCGTGTTGGGGTTAGAATTGTGTTAGTTTGTTAAATATTTGTGTTTTATGGGTTAAAGCAAGCTTTTGAGCTTCAATTTTGTGTATTTGAGGTGCTTTGATGAGTTTGCTAGTGTTTCAGAGCGAATATCAAAGAAAAGAGAAGTTTCAAAGGAGACATGAACTAAAGTAGAGGCCCACGATTGTGATTAGTAAGCCACGATTGTGACAGAAGCAGGTGCAAAGAGCCACAATCGTGGCCCTGTCTACCACGATCATGAGAGAAGGTAAAACTCTAGGTCACAATCGTGGCCTACACAACAGAAATGTAGATAGGCTTCCCAACTTGAGTTTTCAAGGGACTTTTAGAACCTAGAAAAAAAGCCCTAAGGTTGCCTAAATTAGAAAAGCCTATAAAAGGCATTATGATGAAACCCTAAAGAGAGCTTCATTTCTGTCATTTTTGGAAAACCTCACGGAGAGAGAAAGAAGAGATAGATAAGAAAAGAAAGAGGAGAAAGGAATGGGTCTTCGCAGCTACTGCTCTCTTGAGGCATCCAGATTCCCATTCTAGTGTATTTCTTTCATCTTGTTGTTCTTTTCTTTGAATATGAAGATGAATTTGAATATATGTATGGATTTGGGTTTGATTAAGATGTTTTAACTTTTCTTTGGGATTTGAACTTAATTTAATGTTAATTTAGTTATTATTGTGTTATTATGATTGGGTGTTACGATTGATTGGGATATTAGCATATTTCAGTAATAATCTGAGAGGGTGAACTAGATAAAAATGATTAGATAAGGTTAATGAGAGTTAGACGATCTAATTGACCATGCAATCAAAGTAGTTAATTATTATATGAAGAGAGATCTCGTGTGTGACCTGATTGTTTATTGGAGGGCTTAATATCTAATTAGAATTATGGGTCTTTTTTTAATTGTGAGATTGCAAATTCCATCATTTAATTAAAGTTAATGAATTAGGGTTCTTGATTATAACTCAAGAAAGAGTGATCCTCCTTTTGATAGTTTGGAATCAACACCCCATTAACACATAAATATCTAGGTGAACATGAATGATTGGAAGAATCCCCTCTCCCATAATCTGCATGGTAATTTTCCTTGATTGATTTCCATTGTGAATTTTTTGTTGCTCTATTTTAAGTCCTTTTATGTTTAATTCCTGAATTACATTCCCGCTAATCAAAATCTCGTGTTTAATTTCATGTTCAATTTTATTTTGATTTAAATAATTTTCTAGCATTAGATAACCTAAGATTAGATTAGTTAAACCTGGTCATTGGATCAATCATTCACTTACTACAAATCACAACCCATGTAATTATGGTATTTGAGGGCTATAAATTGTAAGCATATAAATCAAACAACAAGTTTTTGGTGTCGTTGTTGGGAAGGTGTAGGATTAGTTTATTCTTAATAGTTTAAGGTATTTTTCCAATCTTATGTTCGTGCACTTGTATAAACACAAGAGTTACTAAAAGTTTATGTGGTATAGCTAAAACATTAGAGCTTGATATCACCCATCTAGAACATGCCATTAGAAGAGCTCTGCGTGATGAAGAAACTACGGAAGCAGCTATGACCAAGAGGTTTCAACAAGAATTCAATCAAGGAGGAAATCAAGGAGCTCAACCAAGGATGCTCATAGATTTCATGAGGCCAAAATTCAATGCAGCAAATCAAGGTGTTGCCAGGCCACCGATCCATGCAGCTTCATTTGAAATAAAACCTGCTTTATTAAACATGTTGCAACAAAATGCGCTAGTCTATGGATTGACAAACGAGGACCCAAATGCATATATGGTAAACTTCCTTGAAATTTATGATTCAGATGTCAGAAGATGCAATTAGGATGAGGCTTTTTCATATTAAAGGATAGGGCAAAGGCTTGGTATCACTCTCTTAACCCCTCTAATATCACCACATAGGAGCAATTGGTACGTGCCTTTTCAAATAAAGATTTTCCCCTTTCTAACACTACCAAGATCATCAAGGAGATTACAAACTTCTAACAAAGTGATGGAGAATTAACCTAGGGAGATACAAGGATTTACAAAGGAGGTGCCTGTACCATAATCTACTAAAGGAATTCCTTTTACAAACATTCTACAATGGAGTGAATCCAGCCACGAGAGGCACTATTGATGCAGCCTCAGGAGTATCATTAATGAGGAAGACAGTGGATAAAGCTGAGGAGTTGTTAGAGGAGATGGATAGTAATAGCTTCTTGTGGACAAATGAGTGGAGTAGGCAACTTGCAATTTTATGAAAGAAAAAGGGAGTTATAGCTGTAGACCAAATGACACAAATGCAAGCTAAACTTGAGAATTTAACTCGACAACTTAAAAATATGAAGGCTTCTTCCTTAGCTACTGTGAAAGTTGTTCAGCTAAAATGTGAGTTGTGTGGGCAATTAGATCATGACACTTTTGATTATTTCCTAATGAAGGGTAATGAGCCAGAAGTGAGTTACATGGGGGCACAATACGGTTGAGGAGGGGGAGACAACCCTACTCTAACACTTACAATCCTGGGTAGAAGAACGATGCAAACTTTTTGTGATCTAACAATGCTGGAACTCAGTTCAAACCTCAAAAAGCACCTGATTTCTAACAAGACAAACCAAACACAATGGATTCCAAATTAGACAGGATTTTAGATAAAATTGGAGGGATGGAGGATGCACATAAGAGCCTTAAAGGCAAGTTCGAGCAAGTTACAATGAATCATGCCTCCTCAATACAGAACCTGGAACTCCAAGTAGGCCAACTAACCAAACCAATCTCAACCCAAAATGCAAGAACCCTCCTAAGTAACACGGATCCTGTTGGAGTTATGTAAATATAGTGCCCTAGAAAATAAGTGTATTTACTTATAACTTAATTTTCTTCCAGTTCCTTTTGTAATGAAAATATTTATTATTAATAAAATAAAAGAGTTTGATTTTTATGAGCATTGTATATCTAGTCATAAGGTATCGAGATTCTTTTGTAAGTAATATATTTATACGTAGAGATGTACAAGAAATATGTATATTATAAGAATCTAAAATAATGGATTCACATTTGAATAATCAAGTTGGTCACTTAATTATGGTTTAGACTGTAGTGTTGCAATGTATCTTCGTGTAAGTAAAAGAGTTTACTTTAAGGGAATGATGAGTTTCATATCATGATAGTAGTTGACTATTGATAATGGCACTATTAAATGAATCTAGAAGCAAGTTTGTTTATAAAGAATAAAGTGGGCCGTTACTTTAATCTTAAAACATAAAACTTAGGCATATGTTTATTATGGACAACAATCTTGATGAGGGGTGAACTCATATATATTTCATTATAATTCTTGATATGATTAGAATGGATTTTTACAAAATATTAATCTAGTGTTTGCATGTTGGAATTAAGCATCATAATTTGGCCCATACTTTTACCAGTAGAGCTACAGTGGGTAGGTTATTGATAAAATATGTTAAGTGTGTAACCATTTGATTCATCCACTAAAGATACTTGCAAACTATGCTTCGGTGGGAGGTCACATTTGCTACCAATAAATGGACTTATCCTTAAGGAGACCCAAACCATACAAGATTTAAGATTCATGCCCTCCGGTGGGGAGTAACACTTCACCACATGTGAATGGGCCATCATTTGGAGACTGTGGACTCTCACATGAGCATCTTCTCCCACTTAATCTTTTTGGGCTTTAAGTTTTAAATACTATCTTGTCTAGATGCAATTTGTTAACCATCCTATATTATTTCATTATATATCTCATACATAATGAATGCATGACAAAGCCTAGGATTGGCAATTTTCTAAATGACATGCAATCATATAATATCACTTATTATTTGCATCCATTTATCCATTCATCGCATGAACTATTAAACCACATTTGATTGTCCATCCTAGAAACATAAAAATAATTACATGCCTTTTAAGCCCAAAATATTTTTCTTGGACTTGGATCTTTCGCTTTATACTCTTCGCTCATATGGCCCATTTGGTAAAAAGTGTGTAATGGCTTTTCTTTTTCAACAAAGTTTTGAATTTCATAAAAACCAATTTGCCACTTTGAAAACAAAAATTCCAGCACTAGTTTTTTATCAAGACCAAAACTTGTCCATATGAAACAAAAAATCCAACACTTGTTTTCCATCAAAACTGAAACTTGTCTATATGAAAAAAAACAACATTTATTTTTTAATCAAAACCAAAACTTCTTGTGTCATAGAACTGAAAATTTGTCAACATAAAATTCCAACAATTTGGTTTTCTAATAACCAAAACTTTGCCAATACACTTTAAACAAAACCGATACCTTACCTCTTCATTTCTTCATTGATGGCTTCTTCATCTTCATCATTACATGATTTTGTATATTACATAATCAAAGAAAACATAAAGATGAAACCAAGGAGGAAACATGACGATGATAGGCCACCCTCTTTATTACAAACCAAATGAACAAAACTTACGAGGTAACTATAGAATCTATGGACAACCAAAAGAGAAAAACATACAACATATATATTTCTATCACATAAAAATATGCATCATGCAAAAATGATTGCCAATCTATGCATAAAATATAGGAACCGAAATCGTGAATAATAAAAATGACTCTGATACCAACTGTTGGATCAGAAAATAAATCATGCATCAATTTGGAAGAAATGGTAGATTTCAAAACCTTTTAGAAATCAAAATTTCAGTAGAAGCAATATATCCAAATCAACATGCATAGCCACACATAATACAGTATAAGGAAAAGCATTTGAATAATCACAAGATGGAAAATATTACTGACTCCTTCACTACAGCTTTAACTCCTCACTATGCTATCCTATCCTTGGCAATGTATCCTCTCCTAGGTGATGTATCCTATTCACCTTATTGTATCCTCTTCTTGATATTGTATCCTCAACTAATCTAATTTACCACTTGCTCTTCTTAGACAACTTGGTTAACAAGATCCTTTGGCGGGAAAGGAGAAGAAAACTTTGAAGGAGATTTTTCTTAGAAGAAAGTAGCCAGAAAATGAGACAGTGTCATGCATTTTTCGGCTCACCATGCAAGATAGGAGAGAGTAAGTCAAAACAATGCAAAAACCCTTTCTCACACCCTCTCAATTTCAGTTAATCTCAAAGGGAAAAAGAAATTTGCATCAAATGTATCACTTCTTTTTTAATCAATCATAAAGAAGCCAATAAATGAGACTCTTCTCATTTGTCTTTAAGATGGTTATATAAAAAGACTATTAACTTAAATGTGACATACCAATTTCTGTTTTTGATGATTAAAGAAGGAAGACGGTCTATCAAATGTATCTCTTTCTTCTTTAATCCAATGAACGCTGATAGGTTACAAGCTATGATTAAAAGACCACCATTAAACCATTTAATGATAAGGTTATTACTCCATTTAATAATGATAAAGCATGTTAAAAAACATCTTAAATGTAGCAACTAATGTTAAATGTGCAATTGCACATTTACCCATTAAATCCGAAATTCCATCTCCATTTATCTTTAATAACTTTGTTTTAATTTAAATAATCAAATTAAACCAAAGCCTCGCCTATTTCTAAATGTTAATTTGGGCTTTTAATTAACCATCAATTAGTACAAGCCCAACATTCAATCATGGGCTTTAAAACCTCCATTTATATTTCTTACTTAGCTTGATAACCTTCCTTGAAGCCAAATGGAGAATCTTATTGAACTTAGATAATTCAAGCTCCAGTAAGCCCAGAATTAATTTAATCTCATTAGAATTAATTCTAGTTTATTAACTAAATGTCATTCCGCTAAAGACGATTAGTTGAACTCTTGAATTACTAAATATTATGAAAACACATGTTTCAATATGTCCAATTGCAAAATCTAATATGAACCATATGATAGTCATCCACACAATAAAGGATAAAGTTACCGTTTTACCCTTATGTTGGTTTTTCCTTCTAGATCTCCCTTTTACTCTATGGTGATTAATGCATAAGATCTCATCTTGGTCTCAAGACTTGATGGGTAGTTAGTCCATCAAACTACTGGCGCTAGTTTAATCACCAATCTTCATAAAACATCTAGAAGCAATGATATCACTATAAATTTTTATTTGAGTGAATGTTCCCAGATAAGAAAAATAACCGTTGTATAAAGTTTTAAATTTTTTATGTTTTGTTAAATCTATGATCATGCATACATGCATCATGATTTCATACAAAGTTCCTATTATGTTGACTAATATGCTCATGTTTTTATCATTTATCTTTTTAGACATAATCAACCACAATATGAATCCACTCACTTTGCTTTTAACAAATAAAAATTAGAAAATGGAGAGAATTTTAATGAATGGAGACATAACCTTGACATTGTTCTTCAATATGAACATATTTCATAAGTATTAACTAAAAATGATCCTGCACGTCTGGGTGGAGATTAAACTCCTGAGCAAGTCCAGCAATATGAGTGATGGCAAAATGACGATAAGACTACTAAGTGTTATATTTTAGCTTCTGTTAGCGGTATGCTACAAAAGCAAATCACTTGTTTGAAAACTGCTAGTGAAATGGTTCATCACCTACATGAGAGGTTTGGTGTGAGGACCAAGTCTGCAAGAGTGAAAGCTATCCAAACTTTTCATAATCTCAAACAAAAACCCTGGTGAACTGGTGTGGGATTACATACTTATGGTATTCTCTGCGATTACTGCGGCTGAGATGCTTGGGGCGGATATGGATGCAGACACGCAGACGATTATGATCATCAATAGCTTAAACACTTCTTTTCAACAGTTTAAGTTGGACTATGAGCTCAATAGCAAGGATTACACCTTGAGTGAGTTGATGAATACCCTTCAGAGTATGGAGGAGATATTGAATATTAAGGCTCAAGGGCCAGAAGCTAATGTAGCATTTTCTTCTAAGCCCAAGGGTAAGGGCAATCAAAAGAAGAAGAGTCCAATGAAAAAGAAGGGCCAAATAGGGGTCAAGGCCCAACCTATGAAAAAGAAGGCCAAAGCAGACAAAAAAGGAAAGTGTTTCCAATGTGATGAATTTGGCCACTAGAAAAGAAATTATGAGGTCTACCTTGAGTCCCTCAAAAGCAAACAAGGTATGGGTGTTTCCTAAGTTTGTTAGGAATTAGAAATGTGGCAGATTTATCTGATTCTTGGATATTAGATTTAGGAGCCACTAACCATGTTTCCAATTCTTTGCATGGGTTTCCGTAAAGGAAAAGACTACCTAAAGGCCAGTTTCAAGTCAAGATAGCAAATAGATCTTATGTTTCAGCAGAAGTAGTGGGAGTAGTTATCTTGGATTTTCCTAGTGGTTATAGGTTATATTTATAGGATGATTATTACATACCAATGATTGTAAAGAACATGATTTCTGTTTTTTCTCTAATAAAATTTAGTTATTCCTTATATTTTGAAAATGTTGTTTCAATATATGAGAATAAGGATTTTATTTGTAATGCGATAATTAAACAGGGATTGTTCTTTATAGAACCTAGGACAGGATCACCAAACACCATAGAGTTGATAAAATCAAGACAAACTAATGTCTCTAGCATTAATCCAAAATATCTGTGGCATTTAAGAATGGGTCATATCAATCAGAAAAGACTTGACAAGTTAGTAAAGAATGGGATCCTTATGGGCTTGGATAATGATCCATTACCCACCTGTGAATTTTGTATTGAAGGAAAAATGACTAAAGCCTCATTTCCTTCTAGAGGAAATAGATTTGAATCCACGTTGGACCTGGTACATACTAATGTGTGTGGGCCCATGAATATACAAGCTAGAGGTGGCTACAAATACTTAATAACATTTTTAGATGATTACTCAAGACATGAATATTTGTATTTGATGCATAAAAAGAGTGAATCCTTTTAAAAGTTCAAAGAATTTAAAGCCAAAGTTGAGAAGCAGTTAGGTAAGCCATTAAAACAACTTCGATCAGATCGAGGTGGTGAGTACTTATCTGGAGAGTTCCAGCAATATTTATTTGACAATAGAATTGTTTCCAATTTTTCTGCTCCTCGAACACCTCAACAGAATGGTGTAGCTGAGAGAAGAAATAGGACTCTATTGGAAATGGTAAGATAAATGATGTCCTATGCTAGCATTCCAGAATCGTTATGGGGATATGCCATATAAACGACAACATATCTTCTTAACTTTGCTCTATCCAAATCAGTGCCTAAAACACCGAGGGAGTTATAGATTGGCCGAGTGCCTTCATTGTGGCACTTAAGGACTTAGGGCAGCCTAGCCCATGTTCTAAGGCCTGAATCCACAAAGATGGAACCAAGGTCAGAAGTATGTTTGTTTATAGGATACACTACAGGAGCTTGAGGGTACTATTTTTACATTCCTTAGGATAGGAAGGTATTTGTGTCAAGAAATGCAACCTTCCTAGACTAAGAGTTTGTGAGAAATCACAAAGGAAGAAGTGAAGTAGTACTCAAAGAGTTAGCTATTTCATCTAAATTAAGAGTTGATTTGGATATAGAAGAACAAGATGTCGAAATAGATTTAAGAGTTGAATCGGAAGAGCAACCTGAACATCAAGTTGTGCCTAGATGTAGTGGGAGGGTTGTGAGACAGCCAGATAGGTATCTAGGTCTAGGAGAAGGCATTATAGCCATCTTAGACCAAGAAGAAATGGATCTCGTTACTTATACATAGGCTATTAATGATGTTGATGTAGATAAATGGCTCAAGGTGATGGAAATGAAAATAGATTCCATGTATGCTAACAAAGTTTGGATCCTTATAGATCTACCACTAGGTATAAAAGCCATAGGGTGTTAATGGATCTACAAAAGGAAAAGAGGATCAGATGGAAATGTAGAGACCTTTAAAGCTAGATTGGTAGTAAGGGCCATACTCAAAACGAGGGTATAGACTATGAGGAGACTTTTTCTCCAGTTGCTATGCTTAAGTCCACAGAATTCTTTTGGCTATAACTGTTAGGCCTCGAATTTTTTCTTGATGAATAAGCATGATTTAAATTAATTATGAGGTCTTTATGGATTTATTTTGTGGAGTTAATTATTATGTTAATGTTAGCAATATTTTATGGCATAGGTTAATTGAATTAAAGTGTTAAGGTAGTAAGATTGTATAAAGGGCATTTTTGGGAGATCACTTAAGGATAAAAGGTACAAGGCATATAAGGAAGGGCAAAATGGGTATTTTATATTCATTAAGGGTATAATGGGAAAAGGAATTGTTGCCTTTTTATTTTAGAAGAGTGAAAAACGAAAATGGGAGAGAAAAGAAGTGAAAAATGAAAAGAAGAGAAAGAAACGAGAGAGAGAGAGTCATTCTTTAGAGAAGAAGGAAGAAGACAAGCTAGGTTTCATCTTTTCTTAGTCTTCAAGAGTGATTTTGAGGATGTTCAAGAAGAGAAAAAGAAATAGGAAGATGAGAGCTTTCTTTTGAGCCAAAAATCTCATTATTTGGTGAAGATTCAAGGTAAGAGCAATTTAAATCTTTTGAATTTTTGTAAGGGTTTTGGTTCTTAAAGATTAGGAAATGCATGGGTTTAAGTATTCTAGAATCAATTTTAGCGAAGATGTCTTGTGAGTTCTCCAATTTGAATCCCTATTTAATGACAAGTTTGTCATTGGTAAAAGGGAATTAAAGAAGGCAAGAGGAGTAAGAGTGGAGGTATTTTTGAGCAAAGTTTTAAGCAAGGAAATTTAAGGTAGGTGTCATGTTTATAATTGGATAATGAACCTTTATGTTTTATTTTTAAACAAGAAAATAAAATGTTTTTTCATTGCTTTATAATTGTGGCATTTGTTGCTTTTGAATGATTTGAAAATTTGCAATGTGCTTGATATTTGAATTTGGTTGATTAATTGTGAAAAAGATGATGGAAGTGCATATGAAATATTTCAAGTTCAAGAAAGACATATTTTCAAAATGTGCCATTTGGACAATTGGTTTACAATTAATGAATTACATGTTATATGGATTTGGTGTAGTCCATTCAAGAATGTCACATACACGTCGACTAAGTTAAAGGCTTCTCCCGCCTGCTCGCTAGTGGCACGAAACTTCTTTATGGACTCCCTCAAGCTTACGACTACTCAGGACCATTATGTGGAATTGTGTAGTTCGCCATGTTCATGGACTTATCCAAACCATTCTAATGTGTTTACGTGTTCATGATATGTTGACAAGATTAATGCATACGTGATTTGTTTTATTACGAATTTGGTTGAAAATTTAAGAACCATGTGCTTTATGATTCAATAAGAAATTTTTTATGAAAATGAACATTTTAAATGGTATTGCTTGTTATTCGTTATAAACTTGTTACCTACAAGCTTTTAAGCTCACCCCTTTTTCGTCCCATCTTCAAGTGAAGAAAATGAGATCGAGTAACCAAGATTCGAGGCATTACTCTATTTTTTGCAATGTTCCTGTATATTAAGTTAGATTTTGAAAAAGCAAGACTTTAGATGCATTTCGAGAATTATTAAGTTTGGTATCTTTTATTTTTTGAATTTTAGATATCGATGATGTAATGTGTCTTGTAATGCCATTAAAGTTTTATAAACTTCTATTTTGTTGTTAATGAAATATGGATGATGTGAGTTAAAATTAGATGTTTTTGGAAGAGTTATCCAATTGAGTTGATGAACTTTGAACATGAATCGTTGATATATATATATATATATATATACATATAAGTGAGATATTATGGAAAAAGGAAAGATAGAGTTTTTATGAATGATGGGAATTAGTTGTAAGGGATGAGTCATATGAGTAGAGATTAGGGAATTTATTGAAGTAAAGTTAGTAGTTGAATGATTATGCTCATGACTTTACAAGTTGTACATTGCAAATTTAAAGTTTTCATAAGGGTCAAATTGGGTTCTGACTACAACGGAAAATTTGTGTTAATCCAGGCTGATTTAGACAAAGTTTCTTTTTGGAAATTGTAGTTTATCCTCTTATCTTTCCAACAATATAGAGTTTGTAATTTTTGGATATCGGAATTGAGAGATATGCTTATTACAAGTTAGTGATGTTGCACAAGATGTATACTGGACATTTTATAGCCTTTTCTTTACTTGAGTTAATAGAAAAGGAGTTCTTTGGTTTCTTGAATTCGGAAGAATTAGTGTGATAAGTTAAAGATAAAATGAATGTGATAAAGGGAGTTAAAAATGTGCTGAATTATTGAAGAAGGTATTGACATGGTTGATGTTGTATTTGTGTGATCTTATACAGAAAGTTATAATGAATGTGCATAACTTGAATGTTATGTTTTTGGGTTGATGATCAACCATAGATTATGATTTAATTGTTAATGATGTTAAGTTGATATTGAATTGGAATGGAGGTGAAAATGATGAGGAAATTGAAGTAGGAATTATAGGATATGCATAAGAGGTGTTAGATATGATTGAATGGTTAGAAATTTGAAATTTGACCTGTAAATGTCCTTTAGGTGGACTTCAAGTCTGCTAGGCAGACCTTCTTGGGTCTTTTAGTGTCCTAGCTCAGTTCATGTCCGTTTGAAGGGACGTATATCTGCTAAGCGGACATTCTCAAGACAGTTATGAAAATGTGCAAAATTTTGACCCTTTAGATGGTAAAATCTCTTTTCGAGGTCTTCACCAAAGTTGTAGATGTAGAAGTCCTCTTAGAAACCATTTTTAAATGGTCTTAGTCCAACATCCCTAGTGAAGTTATGCTTTTTGTCTCAAATCATGTACATTTTAATAAGTTGTAGGCTTATTAGTGCTTTCCTATGATCCATTTAGGCTTGAATGGAGCTTGAAAAGTACTTAGTTTGTTGTGAAAATAAGAGATAAATGGAGTGATATGTTTAGGGTGAGGATTAAGGATATAAACATGAAGTGGATTGACGTATGTCGAGCGTTCAATTATAGATGTTTGGGATGTTATAAGAACCATTCAAAGTGCTACGCTCACATTTCATGACTCTCGAGTTAGACTCTGGAAACAGGGTCTAACATGGTTTAGTATCAGAGTATAAGTTAGACTCCAAAAATGGGGTCTAACAGGTATGGTATCAGAGCATAAGTTAGACTCCAGAATCGGGGTCTAATAATAGCAGCCAATTTCGATTATGAAATATGGCAAATGGATTTCAAGACTGCATTTCTTAATGGGGATCTTGAGGAGACCATTTATATGGCCTAACTAAAAGGTTTTGTTGAGCAAGGTAATGAGCATAAGGTATGCAAATTATAAAGGTCCATTTATGGACTTAAGTAAGCATCTAGGTCTTAGAACATTAGGTTTGATAAGTCTATCAAAACCTATGGGTTCATACAAAACCTAGATGAGCCTTGTGTCTATAAAAGGATACAAAAAGGAAAGGTTATTTTTCTAATTTTGCATGTTCATGACATTCTGCTCATTGCGAATAATGTAGAAATGTTATCTGCAGTTAAGGGATGGCTTAACAAACATTTTTCAATGAAGGATTTAGGAGAGGCTACCTATGTTCTAGGGATCAAACTTATAAGGGATCGTAAGAACAACCAGATAGCCTTATCTCAACTAAATTACATTGAGAACATGCTTAATAAATTTGCCATGTAAGATTCTAAGAGGGGTTTCACACCTACTAGACATAGAATCAACCTTTTAGAGGAGCAAACACCTAAGACCCAAGAGGAGGTCGAATACATGCATAACATTCCATATTCTTCGACAGTTGGAAGTTTAATGTATGTTATGCTTTGGACTATACTGGATATCTGTTTTACAGTAGGACTTATAAGTAGATTCCAGTCCAATCCAGGAATGGAGCATTGGACTGCGATTAAGTGTATATTGAAGCATCTTCGTAGGACGAAGAACTTAATGTTTATTTATTCTAGAAGTAATCTTATTCCAACAGGATATATGGATTCCGATTTCCAATCAGATGTTGATTCAAGGAAATCAACTTCTGGTTCTATATTTGTTTTAGGAGGTGGAGCCATAGTCTGGAGGAGTATCAAGCAATCTTATATTACTGATTCAGCTATAGAGGCTGAGTATGTTGCAGCTTGTGAAGCAGCAAAAGAAGCAGTCTGGCTCCATAAGTTCCTAAATGATTTGGAAGTGATTTCTAAGGCAGACAAGGCCATTACACTTTATTATGATAATAGTGGGGCAGTAGCTAATTCTAAAGAACCTAGGAACCATAAAGTTGCCAAACACATTGAACAAAACACGTTGAGCAAAAGTATCATCTTATAAGGGAGATAATACAATACAGTGAAGTAAATGTAGTAAAGATTCCCAGGAGCAAAACCTTGTTGATTCGTTTACAAAGACACTGTCTCAAAAGAGTATTAAGGGTGACCTAGCAGGGATGGGAATGAGAGATATGTCAAACTTGCTTTAGGGCAAGTAGGAGATTGTTGGAGTTATGTAAATATAGTGCCCTGGAAAGTAAGTGTATTTACTTATAACTTAATTTTCTTCTAATTACTTTTGTAATAAAAATATTTATTATTAATAAAACAAAAGAGTTTGGTTTTTAAGAGCATTATATGAGATTTTTTTGTAAGTAATATACATATACATAGAGATGTATAGGAAACATGTATATTATAAGAATCTAAAATAATGGATTCACAGTTGAATAATCAAGTTGGTCGCTTGATTATGGTTTAGAATGTAGTGTTGTGATTTATCTCCTTGTAAATAAAAGAGTTTATTTCAAAGGAATGATGAGTTTCATATCATGATAGTAGTTGACTATTGATAATGGCACTATTAAATGAATCTGGAATCAAGTATGTTTATAAAGAATAAAGTAGACAGTTACTTTAATCTTAAAACATACAACTTAGGCATAGGTTTATTATGAACCACAATCTTGATGAGTGGTGAACTCATATTTGTTTCATTATAATTTTTGATATGATTGGAATGGATTTTTCAAAACATTAATCTAGTGTCTGCAGGTTGGAATTATTAATTGAAACATCTATTAGGGAACATTCGCTCAAATAAATAGTTTATAGTGATATCATTACTTCTAGATGTTTTATGAAGATCGGTGATTAAACTAGCAATAGTAGTTTGATGGACTAGCTACCCATCAAGTCTTGACACCAAGATGAGATCTTGTGTGTTAATCACCATATAGAGTAAAACGGGTGATCTAGAAGGAAAAAACAATATAAGGGCAAAGCGGTAATTTTACGATTTATTGTGCTGATGGCTATAATATGGTTCATATTAGAGTTTACAATTGGACATAATGAAACATGTGTTCTCATAATGTTTAGTAATTCAATAGTTCAACTATTTATCTTTAGTAGAATGACATTTAGTTAATAAGCTAAAATAACTCTAATGAAATTAAATTAATTCTGGGCTTATTGGAGCTTAATTATCTAAGTCCAATAAGATTCCCTATTTGGCTTCAAGGAAGGTTATCAAGCTAAGTAAGAAATATAAATGGACGTTTTAAAGCCCATGATTGAATGTTGGGCTTGTGCTAATTAATGTTTAATTAGAAACCCAAATGAACATTTAGAAATGGTCTAGGCTTTGGTTTAATTTCATTAATTTGATTAATTAAATTAAAACAAAGTTATTAAAGATAAATGGAGATGGAATTTCGGTTTTAATGGGTAAATGCGTAGTTGTACATTTAACATTAGTTTGCTATATTTAAGATGTTTTTTAACATGCTTTATCATCATCAAATGGAGTAATAACCTTATCATTAAATGGTTTAATGGTGGTCTTTTAATCATAGCATGTAACCTATTAGCATTCATTGGATTAAAGAAGAAAGAGGTGCATTTGATGGACCATCTTCCTTCTTTCATCATCAGAAACCGAAATTGGTATGTCACATTTAGGTTAATAGTCTTTTCATATAGCCATCTTAAAGACAAATGAGAATAGTCTCATTTATTGGCTTCTTTATGATTGATTAAAAAAGAAGTGATGCATTTAACACAAATTTCTTTTTTCCTTTCAGATTAACTGAAAATAAGAGGGTGTAAGAAAGGGTTCTTGCATTGTTTTGACTCTCTCTCTCTCCTATCTTGCATGGTGAGCCAAAAATTGCATGAGAGTGTCTCATTTTTTGGCTACTTTCTTTAAAAAAAAACTCCTTCAAAATTTTCTTCTCCTTTCCTACCAAAGGATCTTGTTAACTAAGTTGTTCAAAAAGAACAAGTAGTAGATTAGATTGGTTGAAGATACAATATTAAGAAGAGGATACAATAAGGTGAATAGGATACATCACCTAGGAGAGGATACATTTCCAAGGATAGGATAACACAGTGAGGAGTTAAAGCTGTAGCAAAGGAGTCGGTAATATTTTCCATCTTATGATTATGTAAATATTTTTCCTTATACCGTATCATGTGTGGCTATGTATGTTGATTTGGGTATATTGCTTCTGTTGAAATTTTGATTTCTAAAAAGTTCTGAAATCTACCATTTCTTCTAAATTAATGCATGCTTTATTTTCCAATCCAACAGATCCTAACCCAAAGGAAAGAATCATGGATATCACCCAAGCCAATGAAGAGAAGCTCAACCAAAAGAGATAAGATAAAGAGAAGGAAAGGGAAAAAAAGGACAAAATTTTCCTTCAAAGTGAACTTGAATTGAAGCTATCCAAGGAGCATCGATTTGAAATTCTTTATCTTATTATAGCACAACTGAAGTCAATTCCAGTCAGGTACAAAAGAAAAACAGAAGGCTAGAAGAACAAGGAAAATTCCCTACTGGTTAAGTATAATCTACCTGAATTGAAAAAGCACCAGCATCTAATTCCATATCCGATTAAGGCAATGAGGAAGTACAAAGACACTAAACAAAATAACGTTTTTTACATGATAGAACAATTGAAAACGCGGTTCACACTAATGAAATTGATCAAAGAGTAGGTAGAAAAGGAACTACCAGAGGAAAGAAACCCCACTGTAGCACATAAGAAGGAGGATCTAGGGGATTTTTACATTCCCTGCATTATTAGTGGTGTTAAAATAGATAGGTCATTTGTTATTTCCTCATTCCTCTTTAGTATTAAATAGTTTTGAATTCCATTGTTTGAGCGTTTCATTTCAAAAATGTGTCATTGGTTAGTACTTAACAGAATGTTTTAACTTTGAACATAGTCTTTTAGGTTACGAAGATTTATTAGCTGGTGAAATTAGTGACCTACGTTACTTTTGCTAAATGTGCAGGTTAATTAGGATATGATGTTAGTTTATTTGCCCTAGGAAATTGTCACATTCATTTATAATTTTAGGCCAATCGAATAAGTAGCATCACTAGTACCTTTTCATGATAATTACTGGCTAAAGAAATGAGGTAGGTAATAATTAAAATAATAAAAGTGTAAATCATAAGCAATTAACTATTCTACTGACTTTCGGGTTATGAATAGAGCTAGTAGCCAGTTGAGAATATGATGTAGCTGAGTAATAGAAACAACACACATCACAAATGTGTGCCTACACATCAAAAGCAATAATGAAATTCCAACTAAGCTACTTAATAAAAACATGAGCTAATTGAGTAACCATATCGACATTCATCACAAATGATTGCCTTCACATAAAAAGGTTAGGTTCATGTCAATCAAAATCAATAAAAATAGTTTTTTGTTAAATAATTGTACCGATCTTTGTAAAAAGCTTGAATTTTCATGAAAACTTACATAGGGGTAGTTATATTTTTTATTGACCAAATGATGGTCAATGTTTGTGTGCAAGGAAAGAGAGCTTTTTTTGCCACTTGTGGAAAACCTCAAGGAAAGAGAAAGAAGAGACAGAGGAGAAAAGGGTAGGTCTTCATAATTGTTACTCTCTAGAGGTGTCCAGATCCGCATTCTATTGCGTATTTCTTTCATCTTATTGTTATTTTCTTTAAATATGAAGATGAATACAAATATATGTATGGACTTGGGTTTGATAAGATGTTTTAACTTTCTTTCGAAATTTGACCTTGATTTAATGTTAATTTAGTTATTATTGTGTTATTGTAACTGGGTGTTATGATTGATTGTGGTATTTGCATATTTTAGTAATAAATTGAGAAGGTAAACTAGATAAAAATGATTATATCGGGTTAATAAGAGTTAGTCAATCTAATTGACCATGCAGTCAATCTAGTCAGGAATTATATTGAGAGAGACCGCATGTAAGACTTGATTGTTTATTAGAGGGCTTAAGGTTTAATTAGAATTATGGGTCTTTTTTTAATTAAGAGATTGCAAATTCCATAATTTAATTAGGGTTAATGAATTAGGGTGCGTGATTTAAACTTGAGAGAGATTGATTCTTAAAAAATTTTTTTTGAAAAGATTCTTAAAAACTTATTATGCCCAAAAAGTTCTAAAAAATACCTAGGCCATCCTACTCGCAGTTATATAAGGTAATTATAGTGATTACCTGGGGTCGTCTCCCATAGAGGTGAAATTGGCTAACTAAAATTAATTTTGAATTAAAAAACAATGTAATCCTAAACATTCTATCCTAGTTTGTTGAGTGAAATTTTTAAGGAAAATCCCCGAAATTAGAATGAAAAGTAAAATGATTCAAATAGAAACCAAAAAAATAGATTAATCGAGATGGAAGACCCTTGAGAATTAATTTCACTAATTTAATCTCCTATGCATGATTAAAGAGAATGATAAGATAGTTGTCTTACTAAAATTAACAGTTGGATTATAAATTAACTCAAATAATGAACTAATCTAACTATCATATTTAATAAGTTATCATCTTAATTAATTACGAAAATCCGACTAATAATTACCACTTAAGTTAATATATTTCTAGTTCTTAACCTAAATGTCCATATTTTCTCGATCCGTATTAAACTTCTTCTCTCAATCCTTTGTTTAATACTAAAATGATGCAAGGTTTGGCTAAGCCATTACATCCATTCAACTTAGAAACCACAGCAATTAATAAAACAATAAAACCGTTGCTCATTCATGCATAGTTGCTTAAAATAGCTACATTAATCTTCAAGAAAAAGATTCCGCCCATCATAGCATAAACACAGTTCATCATTCTCAAATACTTAAATCCTACATTCAAAAATAACAAAGAAGTATCAAAGCAATAAAAAAGTAAATACCAAAATGGACTATCAATCTTTAACAAGGAAGACAAGTTCAAAAGATAAAGATAAAAGAGTTCAATAATAGTAATAGAGATGAAACAAGAAATGAAAAATAAAATAAACCTCAAGATGAGACAGTCGGTAGTGGATCTCTTGCCCAGCTTAGAAGTCTAGCGTTGGCTTTAGCCTTCTGCCTCTGCTCTAGTCCTCACTCGATTGCTCCCTGTTATGTTTTCTTCTTTTTCCCTACCTCTTCTCTCTTCCTTTTGCCTCCATCTCTCTGCCTTACCTCACCCTCTATTCTTTTTGTTCCATCTAAATCTGTCTCTAGTGTGAGTGAAGAGTGAATAATAAGTATCTCCCCTTGCTACCACCCTTTCTTATGTTTATTTGTAGTACGTTCCTAAGTTTAGGGTTTCACGCCCCTTCAACTTGTATATGTCATATAGATTAAATGGAATGTTGTCTAATTTGCATAAGAAGTCACGGTTGTGACATGCCATGTTAAGTCACGATCGTGACTTAACATGTCACAACCATGACCTTATGACTTAGCATGGCTGGACGAAGAAACATAAAACATGCAGATGTTGTAAGAAAAATGTTGCAGTTGGAAAGATAAAAGAATCACAGTTGGAACTAAATTGCAACAAATTTCAACATATGGACATAAGCAAAATAAAACGGAATTAGACACAAGAATTTCCCCACACTTAAACTATGCTTATCCATAAGCAAAACAAAGAACACTAGATTATAAAAGAACAAACAAAGAAAACAATGATTTGCCCAATTAATAATCAAAGATAGCAATGATAATTTTAATAAACACAATCTAACAAGTTGAAACTTATAATATTCTATGAATAAGCTATTTTTCACATACTTTGCCAAAATTAACAAGTATTTCAACTTAAAGACCATTAACAAGTGTGATAGATACTTACTCCACTTTCCACCCTCTCAAGCATTAAAAGCTTATATATTCACTCATTATTCATTTCATGTAAGGCATTTACCATAGGCTTGCTTACTATTCCAATCTCCACCACTCATATCAAATACAAACATTAATCTAAAGGTCTTCATTTTGGTTTAAGGGTAGGAAAAACGAAAATTGCAATTTAAAATCACGGAACTAATTGAGCATTTAAAGCAATACATGAAAATAAAGAATAGAACACTAAATCATTTCCTATTAATTTAACAAGATTAGGTCTTCCACCTTTTCCCCCTCTCCTCTTTCTTTTCATTTTCTGTTTATCTTCTATTCTTTCCTTTGCTTTTCTATTTCTCCTTTTTTACTTTAATATTTCATTTCTTTTTCTTCCCATTTTTTCATTCATTCATTTTCTCTACTTTTTTTATTTATATATCTAAAACAAGCAAATCAAGAGAAGATAAATATAGGACAAATAAAATTTTATACAACCATACCTATCCCTAATGCAATAGCCAACTATATGATATGATTTTCCCACACTTATTCCCTAAACCCAATTATATCCATTCAAACGCTTAACTTGCCTTATGGTAGGTACAATAAAGAGGATAGATAATCAAGGTCAAGGTTCATATTTGGGTTTAAAGAAAGAAAAGGTTTAATGTTAAGCTCAAAGGGTGTTCACTAAAGGTAACATCATGGTGGCCTTTTACGAAAAAGGGGTAAATGCTAATTTCCTTCATCAATTCAACATTTGCATAAGAATATATGCTTTTAACTAGTACTTGCAAGCAAGTTATAGAGTTCCTTAATCATGAAAGAACACTCTCAATAAAGAATACTTAAATTTGGTGTTGAATATTTCAAATTCTCACCAAATGAAAATTTTCATTCATCTATCACAACAAGCTAATTTCCTTTTAATCAAAATCTAAGTCAATTAGTCTAAGCATGCAAGTGTACTCATTAAGTCATATTATGCATTTCTAATCCTAATCGAGTTTATTTTATGACCATGCATCTATAACTATTAAATGAGAAAAGTACACATAACAAACACATTTTTTACCATTACTTGACCCCTCGCACACTTAAATATCACACTATTCCTAATGTGATACATAAAAGTAAAAGAGGGGTCTAAAATAGAAGACAAAAAATTAACATGAACATGGAAAAGCTTTAAAATCTAAAAGATATTAAATGAACAAGTCACAAAGAAAGGGATAGAAATACGAAACGAATGTGGGGATGATCACTGCGTTGAACTAGTATGGAGCACGGTGTACTGTATCGAGGAATGAAGACAGCTACAAGGAAAACAAATAGAAGAGACAGAAGAGTATGCCTGCACACATAAAGAAAACAAACTAAATTATGGTTCATTAAGAAAAAATAACTAGCAATGGATAATTGAAAACAAACAAAAATTAATGTCTTTAATGTCTTGTAGCTGGACTCCTCAATGATCATGCTCAAGTTGGGTAGTTTAAAGTGATTGATTCCATCGTTTCCTCTTTTTCATTCAAATATGTCGCCAATAATCTCCCAAATACTTCCTTAGTTGCATCCATTAATAATTGGCAGCATTCATCACTTTTTCTTGTAAGGTAAAATGAAAATCTGCAGAATTAAATTGATCAACAAAAGAACAATCTTCAAAAATAGTAGAAGTAAGAATAGGCTCAACATTAAACATTAAAAATTCTACTATTTCTCCTAAGACAATCATGGTCAATTTCCTATTCTTCACATCAACCAAAGTGTTAGTGGTGGCCATAAAAGGTTAGTGGTGGCCATAAAAGGCCTCCTTAGGAGTATAGAGTGATCCTTTTCTTTCTCCTTCACTTCCCCCATATCTACAGGAACATTCAATCCTCCAACTTTTACTAACACGTCCTCCATTATTCTTTTCGAATAATGGATTTACCTATCAACTAATTGCAAACACATATTCACTCCAAGATCAAGCACACCTTTAAACTCATCACCGTTACTCATTTATGCTTTCACAATAAAACTTTCGATGTCTTTTAGTTTGGGGGTAAATGCTGCTAAAGAATTACATTTGCTACTTCCAAAACCAGAACCTTTTTATTAGGTTCAAACTTTTGTTTCTTTGTGCTTAGTACCTTGAAGAACTTGAAATAAGCCAGAATGTTCCTAATCACATATAACAAGGTAAGATTAAGATTGACTTTAGAAAGCATGCTATATAGATAGAAAAACTGCTCATCTTGTTTAGATTCCTTAAGGTGACTTGGATAAGGAATTAATGGTCGATAAAGATCCGTCGCCTTGTGCAGGTTTTGTCTTTCATTATCCTTGGTATCAGACATAAGTTGTTTATCCTTTTGAATGTGACTAGAAGAGTTTCCCCCATTACTTTTCTAATTCTACTCATCTTCTTCTTTGTGAGGCTTTCTTCTTTTAGTTACCAGTATCAGACAACTCAAAAAGAAACTCAACATGATTGTCTTAGAACAGTAATTGCTTGGGCTTACTTAAGTTGATTGGGAAACCTTCCCTTTTGATTATTATGCATTTGAGCTAAAAATTGCCACACTTGAATCTTAATCCTTTTGCAAAATGGTTATAAGGAGTCGAATCTCTTGTTATTGATTTCGTGATTCTGAGTTATGACTTGAATGAATTCATTCAGTCTTTCCTCCAAAGAAGGCTTTCTCAGTAGGTTGTCATTTAAGGATTGCCCTTGGAAAAATTTTGGTACTCTGGTTAGTTACAGCAGAGTATCGCAATGCTAGTCAAAATAAACTAGACCACCACTATAACAGTGGTGATTCTAGTTACCCCACAAAGAGTATATGTAGAGTTATTAAAATGAAATTAAAAGGTTTTTAGGTTAGGGGTTAGTTGTTTTGTCAAACAAGAAAATATAATGAAGCTAAACTAACAAAACCAAATTAAAGAAACATGCAAAAATGATAAAAGTGGTGAATTCGTTAGTAGTCCAGTTCTTCGGTTTAATCTCAACCAACACCCTAATTAAATACATTTCGATGAGTTGTTGTTTTCAAACCACTCTTAAAAACTATTAATCGTAAGTTAATCTATTAACTTAAATTTTTACTTAGGTTTTGTTTAATCAAGATATGATCGTTAATTAAACCCAGCCACCGAATAACCTAAAATACTATCCCAAGCCTTAATTAGGTAACTGCATTACAAATTAAGAAAAATGATTAATCATGGAAGAAACCACATTCGATGCATCATTTAACCTATGTTACATTATTCCTAATGATTGCAAACCATTAGTCGCTACAAATGAATTTCAGCATAACAATTACGGATTACGTTGAATATTTTAGCAATGGGTTCGTAATAAAACGATCTAATGAATGCATTAAAATCGTCTTTTCACAATACCCAAATCTATACACATCAGATAACATAATCAATTTTAAAACAAATAAATAACAAAAAAGTACAAGGAAGAAATGGTTAACTAGTTTATCGACATCAATATTGCCTCCGAGCTGGCGTCGAAAAGCTACCCTCTATGAGTGTTTCACAATAGAGAGCTTCTATAACCCTCTTCATGGTCTGTTGAATCTCTCTCTCCTTTCAACCGAAAACACCCAAAAATTTCATAAGAAAAATACCTTCTATTCTTTTTTCTAAAACCTTGTGCCATTACATGTCCATTTATATTAAAAACTTGGGTTTCGGGAAGCTTATGTGTGAAAGTTACGATCATAACATGTTGAATCATGGGTGTGAATACTTGATTCATGCCTATAGTTCAACATGTTACAGCCATAACTTTCACACATATGCTTGAGTTACACCTATGCAAGGTGAGTCACAGCTATGACATGCTATGCCATGGTCGTGCATCATTAGTTATGCCCATAACACTTTGTGTTATGGCCGTGACTTGCATTCTCATGACTTCACTTAATTTTCTATAATGTATAATCTTCATCTTCATGCATTTTCTTGTCTCATCTTGCTCTAATAATTCTTCTTCTTGCTCTATGAAGACAAGTGAATGTGGATCTTCAGAAAACATCCCCAAATATAATGATTTCGACTTACTCTAGCTCCATCGCTTATCGCTTCTGAATTGTGCCTAAAATTGCATATGAACTAAAGTTAGCATCTTAAACAATTTCATATCATTAATCACTAAGTGTAATGGAGTAAATGCATAATCAATTAACCACATATCAATTTCTTCCACACTGAGCTTTTGTCTTCCTCGGGCAAAACACAAAAATTAAGCTTATATACCTAAAAAATTTTGAAGTGTTACGACATGCTGCGTCAATCATTAAGAAGTAGTTATAAAAGCATCATTTTAACCCTTTTAGGATCATAAAGAATTTATCCATGTGAAGGAAAAGTCCCAAAAGTGAAATAAGAACATAAAAAGCTAAATAAGAGAAGGTTCTACACTAACCAGACTATAATAACATATGTTAAAATCAAGCTCAAATAGGTTTTAGAGGAGCTTTATCTAAATCAAGGTGATTATATCAAGCAAATAGAAAAGAAATTTGCTTTGCTTGACTATTTAAGAGCATTAGAGGTGTATAAAATCTTATAAAATAAAATTAAAAATACAATAGAAAAAAATAATATAAAAACTCCAAATTCTTTTAGTAAGATCATCAATGCTAAGAGAAACATTAATAAAATTTCTTCATTACTCAAACAAAATGGTGGTCTAGCTCAAACTTAAAATGACATTAAGCAAGAAGTTTAAGACTATTTCCTAAAATACTTTTATATTTCAATCCAATAGAAGCTCGTTAATGCAGTTACTTAAATCTTTCATGATAGCCTAAATCCTTAGAGAGTTAGTTGAACCTCAATACAAACCTTTTAATGTTGATGATGTCAAGAATGTAGTCTTTAAGCTTAATCTTAGTAAGTCTCCTAAT
Organism: Erythroxylum echinodendron; assembly: GCA_027575705.1. NCBI lineage: Eukaryota > Viridiplantae > Streptophyta > Magnoliopsida > Malpighiales > Erythroxylaceae > Erythroxylum > Erythroxylum echinodendron. The sequence continues at coordinate 5,355,390 of JANZXR010000007.1, forward strand.
CTAGATAATCTAGATGCTCTTTCTTTCAAATATCTTGTCTTCTAATCAAAAAATTAGTAACTAATGTTGTATTGAAATTTTTGAGAAAGGGAAAATGCATAAATAGATTAATAATAATTTATATTAATATTATACCCAAAATTCCAAACCCCTGCTTCCTTTTAGACTTCAGGTCCATCTTGTGTTACAATACTCTATCTAAGGTCATTTATGAATTACTTACTTCTAGAATTAATTTTTTGACAAAGCTTCTTATTAATTAATCCTAAATTGATTTTATCTAAGGTATATTAATTGTTGATAATATTTTATAGGTTTAAGAGTCATTGAAGAACAATAGTACGAAAAAATCCCTTAAAAATTATATTATTAAGGTGGATTTCCTTAAAGACATTCACTCTATAAACTTGATCTTCATATTGCACATCCTTGAGGCATTTGGTTTCCTAAAAGTTTTTCTAGCTTAGAATGATCAATTTATCTCTACCATGTCATTATTTTTTTTTCAATAAAGAGCCAACAAAATTATTTATAGGTGGTAAAAGGGCTAAGGCAAGGAACCCTATGTCATCGTATATCTTCCATTCATGTACGCAAACTCTCACTAGATTGATTAAATGAAAAATAAATTAAGATGTCAACTTTAAGTTTCAAAATAAATGTAAAAAGCTCACACTATTTTATCTCTTTTCCCTTTTTCTTTTGTGGATTCTTTGTAGAAATGTGGAATGTTATTTAATTTTTTTAAGATTGATGAAAATATACTAAATTAAATAGAGATCTTTGAATGGCTTAGAAAGAGACAATAATGAACAAGGAATATAGATTGATCTATAAAATAGCCATTGGTGGTATAATATATTCAACCTACAGATAAAGGAATATAAGATTCTTTTAGGGTATAGAAAGATCCAAATATTAAGTAACTTTTAAACTAATCTCTTGGATAAGAGAACAATAAATAATTAACTTGAAATTTTACCGCAAGATTGAGTATGATCAATGATGCAATTATTGAGGAAAAAAGCTTTAACAAAAACTAAATGGAAATTGTTACATTTTTACAAACAAATGAGCATGAAACACAAGGAACCATTTGGAGTAATCCAAGTTGGATAAGAGTTTTTGTTAAGATTAGAGGACAAGAACTAAATATTTTTCAAGTATTAATTACAAGCAAAAGCTCTAAAGTTGGTTAAATCTATTAGTTGCAATTTATGTACCATTTAATTGTTAGAGTTCTCTTATTAGTTACAGGCGCTTAGCTGATTAACATCTACTATTGTTCTTTAGGTTTTGTAAAATCCTTATGCAATGTTATTCTTTTTGGATAACTTTTTCTTATAGTAAATATATTATATTCTTTAATTTTTAGAAAAATATTTAATATTCGTATTTATAGCTTTTTCAAAGTTTAATTTAATATTAATAAATTATTATAATTTTAAACCTTTTAATAATTTTGTTATCTATATTTATGTTATTTTTAAATTTTTTACACTATATAAAACTTTTACTAATGACCTTATATTTATCCTTCATTTAAAAAAGAGTTGCTTTATAAATATACTAAAAGTGGGCTATATACAATTAGGGTTCCATTACTTAACTTAAAACAAGAATAATTTGGAGCCTCCATTTAACTCTGTACAATTGATTCTTCATTGCTTTACATTTTCAAACGTACCGTTTACTATAAATTGAGAGATTACAATCGTGTGACATTACTATTTTTATATCTTTACCAAATTAGGGATTGCTTTCCCTACGTTTATCATCTATTAAAACCCAATGTAAGATTTTTCATTTTCTAACATCTTCAAACCCCATTTAGGTAATAGTCACCTTAGGTTCTTTTAACGGTTTAAATCACTCTTATTCCAACCCAATTTTAGATTGACTTCCCTGTGATCCCCAACTTGATTGTTGTACGACCATCCAGTGTCTTAACATTGCTCCTTTGCCTCTCAATATGGGTAAGGTAAGTATATTTTTTGGCGCTGTTGTTGATTGTACTTATGTTTACTTCTTATTTCTCTCTTGTGTGTTTAGATACCTATACTTTTTTTTAAGAAAGAAGAATGTATTAATATTTTAAGGCAAATGGTGACAAATTTTAATCAAAACTATACAATCAAAGACTAGGCTACTATTACATCAATGTGATTAAGAATCATAATTTGTAATAACTTAGGGTAATGGAGCTAGTTGATATTCCAAATGAGTTGTCAATGAGTGCTAAAGCGTTAGCTTTCTTTTGTATGCAAAAATATGTTGTCTAATTCTAGTACACAAAACTTGCAAAGTATTTTCTTTGGTGTTATTAGAATCACAAAATATCCTATAATTTTTTTCTTCCCAAATAGCAACAACTAAGTAGTAAAAAGCAACTCTAAACACATAAAGACCTCCTTCATATTTCATCAAAACTTACTACACAACTTTATGATGTCTAACCAAGTCTGGCGGGCTAGCCAGGTGATATAATTGAATGATTACCTTTTAAATGTATTGGCATTGAAAGAAAATATGTTCCATATTTTTAGTTACGAACTTGATTAGAATATACCAGTTTGGTATAGCAAAGAATTGTGTTATTCTATTAATTATGGGGAGTCTGCTTCTAATTATTAGCCATAGGCCAGTTGAGGCATAAGAAGAGTTATCTTTATACCATGTGAGTTTGTGCCAGAGGATAGTTTGATTGGTACTTTTAAAAAGGGACCAACATGATGTGTTAGAAAAAGTTCTAGAATTGTATCGAACTACTAGATGTTAAGATTATATGCCATTATTAGTTCTTTGATGTGGCTTAATAGCTATAACTACTAAGGGGATTCATCTTTCTTACTAGCTTAAAATATTATGGCATTGCGATCTATCCAAATAGCCTGAACCATATAACCCAAAGTTATCTTTTAGATGGTTATGTCCTCTTTCAGGGCTCTGTATTACATTATAGCCATGAGAGAGTATCTCTTAGGTGGCATCCATCTCATTCTAGATCACATAACTTTTTAACTTTATTTTATAAGCTCTCTAATACATTACATTTAAAAAATAGATGGACTCTAGTTTCCACTATTTACTAATATAGAACACATACTATTGTGGATAAGTTTAGGAGCTAACTGACCTATCCATTGTGTATAGTATATTTCTAAAAGCTAACGACATAGTAGCAGCAGACTTCAGGTTCATATATATGTCTCATATAATTTTAGACCAGTTAATTTGTGGGAACTTTTTCTGAGGATTCCTTTTTAGGAGGCATTAGTCAATAACCATTTCCCTGAAGATTCCATCTCACCTTATCCCATCTATTATCACAAAGATTGCATCTTAATATATCTTAAATAAGAGGACTACTAGGCTTCTTCTCTAATTGATCACTATTAATTGTTAGAGCTTGTCTTATTGTAAAATTGCTAACTATAACATTTTTTATTTGGTCCATTTCCCTTATCTTAATAAGAGCACCTTATGTTATCCATTGCTCATGCTAAAAAAAGTAGCTCTTCTATCATAAATATCTTTTGATATGTTATACCTTATATAATACTTAATCCTCATGATGTTTAATGGGATCCACTAATTATTATAATATAGTTGTAAATTCCATCTAAGATTATCTCATAGGTAATAGACATGTAAACATTTAATCCAAAGTGCCCCCTATTATTGAGAATCCTCTATAATTGTTTGGTGATAAATGCTTTGCTAATAATTTGGATAGAATGTATACCTAGTCCACCCTCATTTTTAGGAGCACAAATTTCCTTCCACTTAACTTTGTCCACCCCTATCTTCCAATTTCTATAGACCACATAAATTGCTTCATTATATTTATATTATCTTGATCACGTTTTTGGAGAGTATTAAATGGGATGCTTAAAAAGTATCCAAGTTATTTATTACAGGGTTTAGAAATTAGATCCTACTAATAAAACAAAGTGACTTATAGGATGGACTTTTGGATGAAATAGTTATACTCAGATTAGTGATAAATCCAAGAACCATCTAGATAAGTGATGAACTGCATTAGAGAAAACTAACATGCTCTTAATTTTGTTGATTTCTAGTCTTAAATTTTTTTTAAAATGCGTAGGCCATTCATTAGAGCTCTAACTGACCCAGAGTTTGCTTTAGAAAAGAACATGAAGTTGTCCACAAAAGATAAGTTCACAATACATATTTTCTTTCATTTAAAGTGAAACATGAAGTCATTCTCCTAAAATATGACCTTTTTCATAATCCTAAAAAATATTACTATAGATAGAGTGAATAAATAAGTTGAAAGGGTGTCCCTTTGTCTTACACCTCTAGCATGATCAAAGTCCCTAGTAGGTTCTCTATTAACCAAAACACAGAATGTGATGATACTAATGAATTGCTTAATATAATTAATGTATTTTCTTAGGAAATCAAATTCCTTAAGGGACTAGAATGAAATACCAATTAATCAAATTAAAGGCCTTATGAAAAACATTTTTAAGAAATTGTCTTTCTTGGATTTTTTCCTATAGTAGTTTTTGAAAAGATCCTGTGCAGGAAGAATGTTTTCATCTTTTTATCTTTCTTTGCTCAAGCTTCTTAGAAGGGGTTTATATAATTTAAAATCACTATTTTGAGCTTACTAGGGAGAAGCTTCAATGTCACCTTGTAAATTGTATTTCAACAAGATATTTGTCTAAAATCCCTTAGATAATTAGGAATGGGAGTCTTTGGGATGAGGAAAATGTAAGTTTTATTGATTTCTTTGAGTAATCTCCCACTGCTATAAAACTCTAGCACTACAATAGATACCACATTCTTTGCTATCTTCCAAGTTCTTTGGTAGAATAATGCATTAAGGCCATTCAAGCTAGGTTATTTATTGAGATGTAATTCTATAATTTCCTATTCCATATCTAATGCCATAAGTGGAGAAATTAGATAACCCTTCTCCTAATCTATTAACTTTTCCTTACCTAAGTCATCTAGAAGTCCAGTTGGTTTTAGAATAGTGTTTTTAGAACTATAGGCTATAGTAAAATAGTTGAATGAATAGCCTTTTAATCCCTCCTAATTTTTGACCTTGAGTTATCCTCGTTTGTAAAGGTACCTATCCTATTACGATATTTTTTGGCCAGTAACACCCTAAAGAAATATTTATTGCACCTTTCTCCATTTCTTAGCCATTGGATTCTTGATCTCTGTTTTAGGATTGAGTGGTCAATCTTTAATGCCTAGTTAAAGGATTCTACAGCTTCAATTTCAAGTATCTTCGACTCTCTATCACCTGAATTAATCTGATCCTACAGTGGCACACAAGTGATATTTTAATGAAGAATTGATAAAAGTTTAGGATATTTCTTTATTTACCATATTATTAAGCATTTCATAAATTGTAATAGGGAAAATCAGGAAGGGTCTTTCCAAATCACAAATCAGGTTTTGGCCTTAAGATTTGAGAGCTTCTCCCTTAATTTTTTTAATTGCTCTTGTTATGTCATTATGTTGCTTACTATATAGCTTTTTCATGTCCTCCTTATTTTACCTTATCTACATGTAGTGAATAAGAATTTTATTCCCCCAATATGGTTTATCTGGATCTAATTTGACTGCCTCCATAAAGCAATCAACATCTACTTGATAATTATTAAATTTAAAGGTAATGTATTGTTTTTAACTGAGTTAAGTTGGCCACTATTGGAGAGTGATCTAAAACCAAGCTATAGGGAAATTTAGCCATGCTATCTTATAATTAAACCAACTAAGGAATATTAATAATTATCTTATCAAACTTCTTCTGAATTCATTGGTCTCCTTTCTACCTATTAGACCATGTATAGAAGCATCCTCTAGTTTTTAGGTCTGTCATTTCAATTCAAGACAGGCATTCCCTCAAGTTGTCATTGTGCCTTCCTTATCTTACATTGCCCTCCTCCTCTACAGATTTTAATGTTATGTTGAAATTACCTAGAATCATCCAAGGGTCATAATGTTAGCTCTCATTAAGGTGATTTGAAGGGATATGTTTCCTGAATTAAAATTGCCTTTAGATTAATGTGTTGTTCAGGCTTTCTTAGGTCAAGATATCTATTTTGTTGGGATCAAATAGAAATATGATTCTCCCATAATGTTGGTAACTATGGTTACTAATGATGCTACATCCCTTCTTCCAAAACTACAAATTAATGTTTTATTCTCTACTAATTTTTGTTTCTAGCAAACTCATTATATAAGGTTTAACATTATTTACATAGTCAATAACTACTTCTTTCTTGGTAGGGCTATTCAATCCCCTAACATTCCACGCCAATATTGTCACTACTTTGAATTTATGGAAGCTTTCTTCTTCCTACCAGACTTTCCACTGTTTTAGTATTCTTATCCCCTACCTCCCAAAGATAACTTGTTGATCCTTTTACATTTTTACTTATGATTCCTTATGAGAACTCTTCTAGATCTCCTTGTGTCATTATATCATACAATTTCCTTAAAGTATTTTTATAATTCCCTACATTAGGAGCATCTGCAATCATTCTTTCATCCTATTTATTGGTTAATTCCTTTAGTGGTTTGGTTCTATTAGCAACATTCTTGCTATTATCACATATCTACATCAGATATCTATGGCCTCTAGTTTTAATGACCTCCCTAAGGGTGTCCAATTCTCCACTTTATACTATTTTTAGTATGTTATTATAAATGGGAGACCTCCACCTAATCTTGGTATATAATGTTTTCTTTATTTAGCCTCGTCTTTTTTATTAACTCAGGTAAGTCCCCTCCTTGTTCCACCGGTACACAAACTCTAATGTATTATACCTTAAATGTAATAGTAGTGGCCTAATCAAGATGTATAGGTTTACTTATATAGCTAGAGATGTAACTTAAGCCTTCCATTCTCTAGTATTCATAAGGGAATATTACGTATATTTATCTATAGAGGAATGTGTTTTTGTCTTAAAGTTTCCATTTGTGAATCTGGTTTGCATTTTTGTAAGAATAATGACCTTGAGTTGTAATGCCATTTTCCTATGTCCATCAATTTTTATGATTGAATTTAGGAATCAAACCTAAATAAGAAAATATTTTCCTTTATTATCATCACATCTTAGAGCCCATAACCTTCCACTATATTTTAGTCTTAGCATTCAAGGTAGAGAATGTTAATCTTTTCCCAATAAAGAAGCCAACTAGATTAGGATTCCATTTCTTAGCTTCATCCTGTAGACAATTCTTTTCCATTTTGAGTCCAAAGGAGGTCAATATTATAAGTTGGAGGTTAGGGTAAGATCTCTAAGAACCTAGGACTGGGTTTTCTTAGTTAGGAACTTCTAATTTTCTCCATTCTCCTTTACATGTGGATTGTTAGATAAAGCCTTTTTCCTATAGTGGCATTTAAAAATGCTAGTGTCCGAGCTTCGTATAATCTTAGGGACTAATTGTGTTATGGTGCTTAGACAAGAGAGCTTAGTGGAGGAAAAACCATCTGTAGCTAAATCTAGTAATGACATGTTGGTTCCAGACAAGAGATTGAGGTGAAGTTTTGGGTAATGTATTCTAAGATTTGATTTATTTGGTTGTGGATAGGATTTGGGGATGAAAGTATAAGGTTTGTCATAAGGTTAGGCTTAGCGAGAGGGATGGGAGGAGAGGTAAGCTAGTTAGGAATGTTTGGTTAAGTAGGATCATACATAGGTAGAGTATAAAGGAGGAGCCAACAGTTCTCTTTATAAGGTTTCATGCAAAGTTATATATCTTGTTAATTGTTGTATTTTGTAAAATATTTATTATTCAACAATTAAAATATTTTTAAGTAACTAAGATTGAATATTTTTAAATTAAATATTTGAAATGTGATGTATATTATAAACTAATAAAACTAGAGGAAGCATAACTAAAATTACATTTTAAGGTTAAAATAATTTATATTTCAATTTAATGTTGCAAATTTTGATTTTAGTATCTATCAAATCAATATACCTTTTTTCTAAATTAAATAATTTCATTGATGAATCCCAAAAGGAGAATTACAATGGAAATATTCTTTCCAAGCTCCACGGGGCTAGATACAAAACATTATTACTCTAATTTACCTGTCAACTCTTTTATAGGTTGTTCTTACATATTCCATCTAATCTTTATTGGGAACTAGCAACCAAATGAACATTATAAGCATAAAGAATTTCTTTAGTCTAGCATATCGTATTATGAGCAAGTACATTTTTTTATAAAATCAGGCCTCTAAAAATTATATGATTCCTTTCTCTTTAAATTGAACAAATACATCAATTGAATGAAGCTCTATAGAAGCAACCGTCTTTCCCAAGTCTACAAGTTATATCATTTACCCACTTCAAAATATCCTTCTAGTTATTTTTATGACATAATTGGTTAAGTAAGCTTTGCATTATGGACTGACCAGTGTTGATAATTGAAATTGAAATTAGAGATGAGGAATTGTCTCTAATGCATATTAAGAAAGGACATAAAGACCATCATTTGTTGTATGGATTATCTCCTTGGTAGCCAGTTTTTACTTAACTACAATCTAAGAAATAAACGAGGTCTTAGTTATTAAGAATTTTTTCTAAACAATATCATACCAACACACTTTAGGAAAGTGGCGACTTAAAAGCTTAAAGTAAGAGTAATTAGTAAAGTTGTAAGAGTTGTTAGCTAATTATAAAGACTTGTCATCCTTAAGGTAAGAGTAATTAGTAAAGTTGTAAGAGTTGTTAGCTAATTATAAAGACTTGTCATCCTTTCTAAAGCAAAGCTGATAGTTAGGAAAGTAAAAATCCAATCTACTAGCATCCCCATCTTCATAGTTCCAGATTCTAACATGTATTACTATATTAACTTTGAAGTTGAGAGGGGTACTTATTTTTTATTGAGTCAGGGATGTCTCTTCATTCAATAAGCTATGATTAGTCCAATTATAAGAAAAAATTAGTTGAATTCCCATTTCCTATCTTGATCTTCATGTGATAGTAACCAAGTCTTACTTCTTTAACCTTTATTCTATCCTTAACATTTGAATAAAGGTTTAGGAATGAGCTTCATTAGTTTAAAATTTCCTGAAGATTGTATTTTGGTGATAGAATTCATTCTCCCATATGGACCATAAAGCTTCTTTATCATTGTGAAGTCCCTATATCATTTTAGAAATAAGGACATTTTGTATCAACTGTAGAAGTATAATTCCAATTCCACCTTCTTCTTTGGTTAGACCGAAATGATCCCACTAGATCTTAACTCCTTTTGTACAATTGGCTTTTCCTGTCTATAAGAAGTTCTTTATACAATTTTCTTTTTCCTTATTCAGTCTCCTAGGTAATAATAGATGGGATCCCCGGTGTGTGCATATATTCATTAACATTAAAGAAATAAGTTGTAATCTTCCCTCATTTGAGAGAAACCTATATTGCTAAGCATTGGTCTTCATTTTGTACTTTTCCAAGAGGGGATGATAATCATCGAAGTTAGGCTTCTTAGAAGTGATAAGAACTCCTAGATATTTGAAAGGTAGCTAATGCAAGCTAAGGCATGTAATAGAGCATAGCCTTTAAAGATTCTTCACATCCCTAGAAATATAAATACTGCTCTTTTAGGGGCTCCCTGACAATCCTAAAATGTTAATGAAATCATACAAGACATTCTTCAAAAGCTTAAGGGAGCAAGGATCAGTTCCACATGGAAAAATCAAATCATTTATAAATGAATTTGTTTCCCTACATTTATAGTGAAAGATAGACCTAAGTGTTCTACTTGTTTGGAAGTGTAACGTTCTAGGTAAGACCTTAATTGTTAAAGTGAATAGGTAAGGGGAGATTGGATCCCTTTCCCTAATTCCCTTAGTTCCATTGAAGACCCTTAAGGGTTTTATCATTGATTGACAAGCTATAGGAAGCAGTTGAGACACATGTGTAGGTCCAGCTAATGAACTTGGGAGGGTGACAAAATGCATGAACATCTTTAACTGAATTTCTAGTTAAGAGAGTCACAAACTTATGAAAAATCAATTTTCAATGCACAACTCCTAATTGCCTTTTTAGAATCATATTTATTCAATAACTCCTACACCAATAAGATATTGTAAAAATAGATCTACCTGGAATAAAAGCTCCTTGGTGGATATGGATAATATCATTAATAGACTTCTTTAATCTTATATCTAGAATCTTAGAGACCAATTTATACACAGTGTTGCAATAAGAGATTTGGCGATAATAAAAAATGTTAGTAGAGTTGGGAACCTCAAGAATTAAAAACAATGATAAGTTTTATTCAATTCCTTTAGTATCCTACGTCTCTAGAAGCATTCTTGGGCTCCTTTAACAACTAACTTATCTATAATTTCCCTTTTTCTGAAAAAATTGGGCACTAAAATCATCAAGACCAAGAGACTTATTAGGGTTGATACTTAACAATGTTTATTTTATCTCTTAGGAAGATACAGGCTTTACCAATTCGTCTTTAGTCTACTAGATTATCTTCTTCCTAATAAATAGCTCAATATCCTAATTGTAACTATCCACCTCATATTCGTTTCCCAATAATTTATAATTGTACCTAATAGTAATTTCTTTTATCTCCTCCTTCCATGTAAAAAATTCCCTTCTTCATCTATTAAAGAATTGACTATGTTACTATTTCTCCTAAATAAGAATGGTGTTATAAAAGAATCTATAATTCATATCTCTAACCTTAAGCGAGTTAACGCTAACCCTTTGACTAAGGAAGGAGTTGATTTCCTACAAATTGTTTCAGAACCAAGTTGAGTTGGTTTTGTATTTTCCTTAAGATGTCTTCAATAATGTGAAGTCTCTCAGTTCTTACTTCTTCATTTTCTTTTTGAAATTTCTTCAACTGTTCTCTATAAAACTCGTCATCTTTATAAGTTGGAAAACCTTGAATCCAACTATTTCCACTTTCCACTCTGTTTTAATCAGATCTATGATTGGAGAGGGAGCTAATGATTTCACCGTGTTGGACCAATGGTGGTTGACAAATTAAATCCTTCTATGTTTTGATAATAATAAAATGTATAGAATGGGTTAAGAAATAATTTCAGGTATTTTGGATTGATATTCATTAAAGAATTAATACAAATCAAGTTTGACTTATTCAAG
>JANZXR010000007.1:5374259-5401417 GCA_027575705.1 Erythroxylum echinodendron
GGAAAAATATAGAGGAAGAGTATCGTCTGTGCTGACATCAGAACACAGAGGCAAGAAGGAATAGAAAGGAGGAGTATCATCTGTGCTGATGTCAGAACACAAAAGCAAGGGAAAATATAAAGGAGAAGTATCGTCTCTGCTTACGTCAGAGCATAGATGCAAGGATGAACTAAGAGTAAAGAGAAAAAGGATCGTCTGTGAGGATATAAGAACACAGAGGATAGATCACAGACGATTAGGGGTCAACACAGAGGATAAAAGTCAACTACAAAAGATAGAACATAGAGGATAGATTATAGGCTAAGGATAAGAAGAAGGAGTTCTATGTTGGTTGAAGGATTCGTCTATGTTACTGTTCACAGACTTCGTCTGTGTTACTATTCATAGACGAAGGAGTTAAGAGGTTATGTTGGCTGAAGGATTCGTCTTTGTTACTGTTTACAGACTTCGTCTGTGTTACTGTTCACAGACGAAGGAGTTAAGAGGTTATGTTGGTTGAAGGATTCATCTTTGTTATTGCTCACAGAATTCGTCTCTGGTACTGGTCACGGACTTCGTCTGTAGTACTGTTCACAAGGATTCGTCTGTGTTTCTGTTCATAGACTCCTCCTATGTTTCGCTTCTTCTAAGTTCGTCTATACCTATCTTCTGTCCCATTGTTGACCCCCCTAAAGGTAGAATTGGACTCAGATGTCTTTATAGAAGTGGTATATTTTGGAATCCTCTTTCGATCAATATAAAGAACACCTCTATCCGATCCCTCTAGAGAAAGGTATGGTAATCAGAAAACATCATTTGTGTTACTGCTCACAGACTATGTTCACCTATACCTATCTTCCGTCCCATTGTTAGCCTCTCAGACGATAGAGTCGGACTTGGGTGTCTTCATAGAAGTTGTAGATTTTGGGATCCTCTTTCTAACCATATAAAGAACACCTTGATCTGATTCCACTATTGAAAGTTATGGCAACTGGAAAACGTCATCTGTGTCACAGATTTCGTCCATGTTACTGTTCACAGACTTCGTCTGTGGTACTATTCACGCTATCGTCTGGGTTACTGTTCATGGCTATCTTCTATCCTATTTAACCAGAAAATATAATTGGCCTTCGATATCTTCATGAAAGTTGTATTTCTTGCAATTTCCTTTCAAACTAGCCAAAGAAACCCTCAGTTGGACGTCTATCGTAAAAGTTATGCTCACAACCCTGTATCACGTATATGTAAGGTGTCGACTCGCCAACGATATCCTTTGAAGTTCTTTTGGTTGAGATGGATAAATAATGGTCGAAGAGCAGTGCTAAACTAAGAAGGAGAGCTGTTAAGGGCAATTATAGGTGATGAATATATTTAATCAGTATGTGACAGTGGTAGTATTGGAGAAGAGAGGATAAACATAACAATGGATAAGGTGTTCTCTTTTAGAGAATACTCAAGTCTTAGGATACATTTTATGTGAGTTGGACTTCGGTAACGAGGTCTAACACACCGTCGTGGCCTACATATCACAATTGTGACAAAAGGGTCAGATGTGAGCCACGATTGTGGCCTGTTTCGAACAAACGCGTAGACACTCACTAATGTTAAGTTTTGAGGGCTTTTTCGACCTTTTAGACCTTACAAAAAACCTGGGGTTACTCAAAATACGAGGATATAAAAAGAACAAAAGGAGGATATTAATGGTCTTTCTGCATCATCCACTTTGAGAAACCCTAGAAAGAGATCATCGAGAGATAGAGGAAAAGAATGAGGAAGAGATAAGACGAGAAGAAGCTGACTCGAAGTACTTTTCGAATCAAGAGGTTTCTTGATGTCACTGCCTCATGTCATCCATTTTAGATTATATTTCCTGGTCATTTCAGTTTTATTATTATATAGAATTGGATTAAATAGTTGATGATATGATCTAGAATGTCGAGAATGTTCTAAACTCACATTTAGAATTTTATTCTTGAATTAATGAGAATCTGATTGTTTATGAGTTTATTGGATATCATTGTGGTTTGATTATGCTATTACATACTTTGATAATAAACTGAGAGCATGAATCGAATGAAAAAATATTAAATTGGACTAACAAGAGTTAGATGATTTAATAGAAACCATAATTAAATTAGATTAATAATTTGCACAAAGAGAGATCTTGTATAAGTTTCTGATAGGCTATTAAAGAACTTCAGAACTAATTAGGATTTTGAATAGGCTGTGAATTGAGAGATTGCAGCTTCCATAATCTGACTAGGGTTTATAATTTAGGGTTAATGGTTATAACTAGAGATAGAGTAATCAACCCTAGGATAATCTAGAACTAACAATCCAATAATTTATAATCAGTTAGTTCAGCATTGATGATAAGTAAAATTCTCTTTCTCTCAATTGGTAATTTCCTTTAGTTGATTCTTGGGTGTGTTGCAAATTGCTTAATAATTAGTATTTTTGTATCTAATTATTAATTTGATTGATTGAATTAAGGTCTCGTATTAGTTTCATTGCATCTTGAATTTCTATTATTTATTTTTAGCATTAGATTTTAGGATTAGATCAGTTCCCTCCTCGTGGAATCGACATCTTTGATACTACGCTAATGAACCATGAGCTTACAGATTATCAAGCGTTAATAATTAAAACTTACACATAACCAAGCCCCAATCAAGTTTTTGTCATTGTTGCTAGGGAGGCGATTAGTTTAGTTCTTTAGTCTCATTAGTTTTTAGTTTTTGTTCTTTCTTTTTATTTCTAAATTCATGCTCTTGTATGAACACAAGGGTTACAAGAAGTTCGAGTCGTGAAGCTTAAACCTTAGAGCTAGATATCACTCGATTACAACAATCAATTAGGAAATCTCGATGTGAAAAAGAAGAGGAAATCATAAAAGTAATAAATGGCTGAGAAATTTCAGCAAGACTTAGATCACGGAGCAAACTAAGGACGTCAACAAAGAACCTTATAGATTTCGTGAGACTAGGGTTCGATGCGACTAACTAAGTAGTAGCTAGGCCATTTATCCAAGCAGCCTCTTTTGAAATTAAACTAGCCCTTCTAAACATGCTTCAACAGAATGTACAATTCTATAGACTAATGAATGAAGATCCCAATGCATATATAGTAAATTTCTTTGAAATCTATGATACCTTTCAATACCATCAGATGTCATAGGATGCGGTAAGAGTTAGTCTTTTCCCTTTTACCCTAAGAGTAGAGTAAAAGTTTAGTACCACCCCTCAACCCAGCCAATGTCACCACTTGAGATCAACTAGTTCTTACCTTTTTAAACAAGTATTTCCCCTTACTATGACCACAAAGATTATCAAGGAGATTGCCAACTTCCAAAAAAGTGACGAGGAATCGATTTATGAATTGTGGAAATGATACAAAGGCTTGCAAAAAAAAAAAAATGCCCACACCATAACTTACCTAGGGACTTCTTGTTGAAAATTATAATAGAGTAATCCCATATACGAGAGGCACAATTGACGTAGCTTCAGGAGGATCACAGATGAGAAAGAAGGTAGATGAAGTAGAAGAGTTAATAGAGGATATGGTGAGTAATAGCTGCCTATAGACAAACGAGTGGAGTAGATAACCCACTATCTTCTGAGAACAAAAAGGAGTTGTAGCTGTTGATCAAATGAGATAAATGTAGATGAAAATTGACAACTTAACTCGACAGCTCAATAACACGAAGGCTTCGTCCTCAGCTTCGGTAAAAGCTGCTCAACTAAAGTGTAAACTCTGTGGACAGATGGACCACGATATGGTAAACTTCTTCTTGATGAAGGATAACGATCTAGAGCAAGTTAGTTATATAGGAGCTCAATATAGATGAGGAGGGGGAAACAATCCTTACTCCAACACTTACAAACTAAGATGGAAGAATCACCCTAACTTCTTTTGGATGAATAATGTTAGAGGACAGTTCAGACCTCAAGGACCTCCAGGTTTCCAGCAAGATAAACTGAGTTCAATGGAATCCAAACTAGACAAAATTTTAAACAATCTTGGAATCTGAGACACTGCATAAAAGAATTTGAAAGGCAGATTCGAACGATTAACAAAGAACCATACCTCTTCAATCCATAATCTAGAGGTCCAAATAAACCAATTTTCAAACACTTTCTCTACGAGAACTGTGGGAATTCTTCCTAGCACTTTGGGAACAAAACCGAGGGAGCAACTAAAGGCTATTACACTTCGAAATGGGAAGAAACTTGAACCACCAAAAAGACAATAGAGGATCCATTCCCTCTTATTAAGAAATAACAAGAAAAGGAGAAAGAAGTGAATATGAGCGAATGCCCTCCTTATGTCACTCCTCCACCATATCAACCCAAGATTCCTTTTCCTCAATGATTACAAAAGAAGAAGCTGGATGCACAATTTACAAAATTTGTTGATAAATTAAAGACATTATAGATAAATCTCTCATTTGTAAAGGCTTTGGAACACATGCATAAATATGCAAAATTTTTAAAGGACATATTGTCAAAGAAGCGTAGTTGGGAAGATAATTAGAAGGTAGCTCTAACTAGAACTTATAGTTCTATAGTCACCAACTAGATGCCATATAAAATCAAGGATTGAGGGAGTTTCACAATACCTTGTGTGGTTGGTGGAATCTAAATTCACAAAGTACTTGTGCGACTTAGGAGCAAGTATTAATCTTATGCCTTTATCAATGTTCAAGAAGTTGGGACTGGGTGAGGTCAAGCCAACATAGATTTTAATTCAGTTGGTTGATCAATCTATTAAAAGACCATTTGGAATAGTGGAAGACGTTTTGATGCAAGTGGATAAGTTCATTATTCCTGTAGATTTTGTGGTTCTCGATTTTGAAGAAGATAAGAACTATCCAATGATCCTTGGTTGATCATTTATAAATATAGGGAAAGTCATAATTAACATTCACGAAGGGAAATTAACACTTCGAATAAGTGAAGATCAGATCAAATTCAATATGAATAAGGCTTTAAAGAACCCAATAGCAAGCCATGCGTGCATGAAGGTTGAAATTATTGTTCAAAATTTGTAAGAACAAGTTGAGAGTTTGTTGATTGAAAAACAGACTATTAGTTTTACGCTCAAAACTGCAAGTATACGGGTCATAACTTGTAGTAAAAAATAAATATCGATCCTACAAGGATTATGATTAGTAACCACTTAATTCAGGTTTCTCTTTCTTTAAGAACCAATTTTGGTGACTATAAATTGATAAATTAAACTAAATCAAACAACTAACAATGAATAATTAATAACGCAAAGGAGCAGAAACTTGGAATTCAAGATTTTAATAATTAGATATCACTTTTCCCTATCTTATCTCCCTCCTATCTTATTAATTGGATTGTGCCTCACCTAAGATGTCCTAATGTATTAACTACCCTCTCTCAAGGTGTAATTAATTGTCTCTAACCAAATTAAATGGAGATGATTAAGCAATCTCTCATTCTATAAAATCAATCCACCAATTCAACTATTAATGAAGTTATCATACGGGTAAATCAATTAATTAGCCAAGATCTCTCTTCTAACCAATTAATTAGCTCAATGAATGTAGCTCTATAGAGTGCCAATTCTCATTATGCAACCCTACACAAATTACCCAACTCAATTTCTCAATATATTGTAAGGTATAAATTCAACATTCAGCAAAAGCTTCATTCATTCAATCTACATAATAGGAGTTTAACAAGTAGTTCAAAAGTAATCTATATAAATAACTTAGCCACTCATGATGTATAACATCCCCAATAATCAAATAATCCATAATACAAATGCTAGAAGAGAAAAACAAAATAAAACTAGATGAAGCAAACTCCTCCTCTTCTTTGCTCGAATCTGGAAAATCTGACGTTGGTGTGCTGTTTTCCTAATTTAAAATGAAAAATATTGATTCTCCACCTCTTTTGAGACTCTAAATCTGTGTTTTTACTAAAGGACGCAAGTCTCCATGATGCCCTCTTCAGCCCTAGGGATTTATGACCTTATATAGTCACAAAAACCTAAAAATAATTAAAATCTGCTTGTATCTTCGGGCTAGGCATCCCGCAATCGTGGGAATTAGCATGAATCTCATGATTGTGGGTTCTTGTATTATAATTCCTCCTCTTCTCTTCTCCTCTCTTGGTCCCTAGCTCAATCACAAAAGTGGCCACCCTTCATTCCTACATCAAAATGATCAGTTCTTACCCTAAATCAACATCTAACATAAAATAATAACAATGAATATCAAACTAAACAAAAACATACAAAATAAATCGTAAAACGCAATAATAACCTATTATACAAGAAACACATGCCAAATACTTAGAAAAAACACACACTAATGCACAAATATCAGAGTTGCATCGTAAAAGTACATTCAATGGCAATAGAGACAAATAATCGATATGAGAAACTTGAGTTTAAAGGAGATGATGAGTTGAAGGAGTCAGATGTTCAAATACATCAAGATAAACTAGTCCAAAATGATGTACAATCCACGGAAAAACCACTTACATTAGAGTTTAAACCTTTACCTACACATCTCAGATATACCTTTCTAAGTGAAGGTCAAACTTTACCAATAATCATCTCAAATCAATTGAATGAGAAATAAGAAAGTAAGGTGGTAGAAATTGTGAGAAAGTGAATAAAAGCCATATAATGGCAGATTTCTCATATTTAAGGTATAACCTAAATGTTTGCATGCTCTAAATAAATCTCGAAGAAGGATGTAGAATAGTGAGGGAGCATTAACGAAGGATGAACCCTAACATGAAGGAGGTGGCCAAGAAGGAAATAATCAAACTTGTAGATGTAGGATAATTTATCCAATCTTTGATAGTGAATAGGTCAGTCCAGTATAATGTGTACCTAAAAATGGTGGAATGAAGGTAATAGAAAGTGAGAGTAGAGAAGTAATTTCAAAAAGAACGGTCACAGGATGGAGAGAGTGCATAAATTATCATAAACTCAACTCAGTGAATAAGAAAGATCATTTTCCTCTTCCGTTCATAGACCAGAAGATAGAAAGGGTTGCTGTTCATTCATTTTATTACTTCTTAGATGGATATTCGGGGTACAATCAAATCATTATCTACTTTGATGATCAAGAAAAGGCCACATTCATCTACCTTTATGGTACCTTTATATACATACGGATGCCTTTCGGACTATATAATGCCTTGGCTACATTTCAAAGATATATGATGTCTATATATCTTTGCAGATATGATCTAAGATATAATGGAGGTGTTCATGGATAATTTTTCAATTTTTGGAGACTCTTTCAAAATGTGTTTAACCAATTTGGACATAGTTCTTTAAAGATATGAAAAGTCACACTTGTCACTAAATTGGGAGAAATGTCATTTTATGTTGAAAAAGGAGATAGTGCTAGGGCATAAAATCTTACACCAAAGATTTAAAGTCGATAGAGAAAAAACAAATGTTATAGAAAAACTTTCAACACCAAGCAATGAAAAAGGTGTGCGAGGATTCTTAGGTTATGTAGGGTTTTACTGTTGATTTATCAAAGACTTCCTGCAAATTGCAAGACTTTTGACAAACCTGTTAGTCAAGGATATGTCCTTTTTGTTTGTTGACAAGTGTATATTTGCCTTCAACAAACTAAAGGAGGCATTAACATTAGTACTAATTCTACCACCACTAGACTAGACACTTCCATTTAAGGTTATGTGTATTGCAAGCAACCAAGCTATAGGTTGTTTATGGGGCCAAAGGAAAGATAAAAGGTTACATGTGATTTACTATGCCAGCAAAACCCTTGCAGGACCTCATCTTAATTACACCACCACAAAGAAGGGATTATTCATAATATTGTACATATGTGATAAATTTTGACCATACCTTTTGGCATAGAAGTTAATTGTATTCACCGATCACGAGGCTTTAAAATACCTTTTCAATAAAAGGATGCAAAACCATGGCTCATTCGATGGGTGTTACTTTTATAGGAATTTGATATAGAAGTGAGATATAAAAAGGGAGCAAAAAATGTGGTTACAAACCACTTATCTAGACTAGAAGGAGCCAAGAAGGCAAATATATTAATGAAAATTTCCTTGATGAAACCCTGATGCTACTCGATAGTTTGGCTACACCATAGTTTTTCGCTATCATGAATTATGTTGCCAGTAGTAAACTTCCTTGTAATTTATCTTACCAATAAAGAAAGAGATTCCTATATGATTGTAACCAATATCTATGGGATGAGAAAATTTTATATAGAACATACGCTGATAGGTTAATGCAACGATGTGTTCTGGACAAGGAAATGTTGGACATCTTAAAGTAATGTCATACATGTCAATATGCTAGACATTATGGAGATAACAAAATGGTAGCTCAGATGCTCGAGAGTGTATTTTATTAGCCACAATTATTTATGGGATTGATGCTAGAGAATATGTAACATCTTTAAAAGAGATGAGATGCCTTTATCCAACATTTTAGAAGTGGAAGTTTTTGATGTATGGGGCATCGACTTTTTGAGTCCCTTCCTGTCTTTAATGGGAAACATGTACATTTTAGTGGGGGTGGATTATGTCTTGTGCTTGGCTCAAGTAGAGGAATCTCCAACCAATGATGGAAAGGTGGTGTATAAGTTCATCAAACAATTATTTAATTGGTTTAAAGTGCTATGCACAATAATAAATGATGGAGGTACACTTTTCTACAGCAGATCGTTTCATTCCCTTCTAAAAAGATATCAAGTGCACCACCTTGTTGCTATACTTAACCATCCACAGACTAGTGGTCAAGTGGAAGTTGTCAACCAAGAGTTGAAACAAATTTTGGAAATGGTGGTGAACAACTCCAGGATGGATTGGCTGATAAAGCTAAACGATGCCTTATGGGCTTATATGACTGCTTTTATAACACCTATCGGAACAAATCCTTATAGGCTTGTATATAGAAAAGCTTGTCAATTGCCAGTCAAACTAGAACATTGGGCATACTGGGTGATAAAAGCATTAAATTTTGATCGAAAGCAAGCAAACAAAAAGTGACTTCTATAACTGGACGAACTTGAAGAGTTTTGTTATAATGCGTAAAAAAAATGCGAAACTCTACAAAGAAAAGTTAAAGAAATGGCACAATTCTTGTCTTAAACAAAAGGAATTTAAAGTAAGAGACATAGTTTTGCTATATAATTCAAGGTTAAGACTATTTATAGAGAAGCTAAAATCTCGATGGAGTGGACCTTTTATGATCATTCAAGTTTTCAATCATGGAGCCCTCAAATTGGAAAATGCTAAAAAGAAAACTTTTAAGGTCAACCGACATCGTTGCAAACTATATCTCAGAGGAGCGATTCCTAAGGACAAGGAAGTGATTTCCTTCTATTTGAACAATCACGGAACCTTCATGGATGTAAGGTCAAGCTAGTGACCATAAATTAGCACGTTCAGTAGTTCGATTGAAATTGT
Source organism: Erythroxylum echinodendron (assembly GCA_027575705.1). NCBI lineage: Eukaryota > Viridiplantae > Streptophyta > Magnoliopsida > Malpighiales > Erythroxylaceae > Erythroxylum > Erythroxylum echinodendron. The sequence continues at coordinate 5,383,691 of JANZXR010000007.1, forward strand.
TTGGTTTAGTTATAATTGTTTTAAATTTTAAATAAACCTTTAGTAATTTGAATTGATCTGGGATCACTAATTCTCCCTCTCTCTTTAAGCAATTCCAAGATAAGACAATAAGACAATAATCTCAGGCGTCTAGTGGATTTGTTCTCACCTCTGACATAATCCCCACCTCCATCACCATGAGACTTTGTTTCCAACCCTTTTCTTTTAAATTTAGTCTTTATTTTTTATTTAATTTTAATTATTTAAGCTATTCCAAGATAAGATAATAATCTTAGGCATTTATTGGATTTGTTCTCACCTCTAACACAATCCCCACGTCCATCACCATGAGACTTTGTTTCCAACCTTTTTCTTTTAAATTAGTCTTTATTTTTGTTTTATTTTATGTTACTTTTTTCCAAAAATGTATTTGCTTATCTCTTTCTCATAGTGAGGACAATGTGTTGTTCAAGTGTGGAGAGGGTTGTGTGTTTTGCTTTGAGTGTGAATTTTGTATATTTTATGATAGTTTGTTAGGTTGTATATTGTGAATTGTGTGAATGTGTTGATGGCTTAGATGGAATGAAATTGATTTAACTTTGAACATAATCTTTTAGGTTGCGAAGAGTTATTAGCTTGTGAAATTAGTGATCTAGATTCTTTGGCTAAATATGCAAGTTAATTAGGATTTAGTGTTAGTTTATCACCCTATAATTTTTCACATTCATTCACAATTTTAGGTCTTTCAACTAAAGTAATTTTGCTAATATTTTTGTGAAAACGAGTAGCTAAAGTAACAAGGTATCCATTAAAGAAAAAAATTTTGTAAATCTTAAATAAATAATTATTATGTTGGCCTTCGGTTTATAAATAGAGCTAGTGGCCAGTTAAGAACATCATATAGCTGAGTAACTGAATCAACACGCATCACAAATGTATGCCTTTACGTCAAAAGGCTTTAATGACATTCCAAACAAGCAACTTATTAGAACCATTAATTAGTCGAGTAACCAGATCGACATTCATCACCACTGTTTGCCTCTATGTAAAAAGACTAGGTCTATATCCACAAAAAGTAATAAAAATGTTTTCTAATAAAACTTATTGAAATTATAAGTAGCTTAACTTTTCAAGAAAATGTACTTAAGAGTAGTTACAGAGTTTGAATGACCAAATAATTATTAATGTGTGTGTACAATTGAAAAAGGGTAAATAACTTGACATTTGGGTCTTGATTAATATTTATATTTAGTCCAGAGCTATTAAATGTGGATTTTGTATGTTAATGCTTTGGAATAACTTGAATGATTGTGTTTAGAATTAAACTTGTTACATGAAGTTAAAGCCATTGTCTTATTGTTGCATTGTGTGATTTATGATTTTGTGTTGTTTGTGATTTTGTTTCCTTAAGGACAAGCAAATATTTAATTATAGGGATGTTGATAAATGTAAATTGCATCATGTTTTAGGGCAAACTTTGATATGTGTTTACTCGTTAATTCAATCATTTAGTATATGTTTAGGTTAGAATTGAGTTAGTTTGTTAATTATTTATGTTTTAACTGTTTTATGGTTAGTATAAGTGTTTGAGATTAAATATTATGTTTTTAAGGTACCTTAATGAATTTGTTACAAGGTCAACATCAAAGAATGGAAGAGTTTCAAACATTCGGGTTAAAACAACAACCCACGATCGTGGCATGTCAGGTCATGATTGTGACAAAAAGATTATGGCATGCATGCCACAATCATGGGCCATTCCCTAGGCTTCTGTCATGATCGTGGCATGCATGCCATTATCATGATGGAAGGCTCAGATGTGAGCCACGATCGTGGCCTGCGTCATGCAAATGCGTAGACACTCACGAACATCAAGTTTCAATGGATTTTTTGGATCTTTCGAACCCCTGAAAATACCTAGGGTTACTTAAAACACAAGAGGATATAAAAATAACAAAAGTAGGAGAGAAATTGGCTTTTACATAAGTCACCTTAAGAAACCCTAGAGAGAGATCATTGAGAGATAGAGGAACAGAAGAAGGAAGAGATAACAAAAGATGAAGCTAACTCGAAGTACTTCCCAGATTAGGAGGTTTCTTGACATTACTGCCTTCTGTCATCCATTTTAGATTATATTTCCTATCCTTTTCAGTTTTATTATTGTATAGAATTGGATTGAATAGTTGATGGTAGGATCTAGAATGTCGATGATATTCTAAACTCACCTTTGAAATTTTATTCTTGAATTAATAAGAATCTAATTGTTTATGTGTTTATAGAATATTGTTGTGGTTTGATGCTAGAATTGCATAATTCGATAATAAAATTAAAAGGTGAGTCGAATTCAAACTGATTAAATTAGACTAAGGAGAGTTAAGTGATTTAATAGAAACTAGAACTAAATCAGATTGATAACTTATGCAAAGAGAGATCTTGTATAAGTTTCTGATAATTTAATAGAGAACTTCAGAACTAATTAAGGTTTTGAATAGGTTGTGCATTAAGAGATTGCAACCTCCATAATCTGATAAGGGTTTATGATTTGAGGTTTATAGTTATAACTCGAGAGAGAGTAATAAACCCTAGGATAATCTAGAACCAACAATCCAATAATTCATAATCAATTTGGTCAGCATTAAAGATAAGTAAAATTCCCTTTCTCTCAATTGGTAATTTCCTTCGATTGATTCTTGGGTGTGTTTCAAATTTATTAATAATTAGTATTTTCGTATTTGATTCTTAATTTAAATGATTGAATTAAAGTCTCGTATTAGTTTTGCTACATCTTGAATTTCTATTATTTGTTTCTAGCCTTAGATTTTAGTATTAGATTAGTTCCCTACTCGTGGGATCGATACCATTGATACTATGCTAATAATGAACCCTACACTTATGGATTATCGAGGGTTAATAATTAAAACTTACACATAACCAAATGTCAATCATTTAAATGCTAATTTCTTTTAACTAAAAGGTTGTATTTATGATGACAACATTTTAAAGATTTCATAACTCTTTTTTTAATTTAAAGGCCTCACAAGGTCATCTATTAATATAAAAAGGGAGCCAATTATTTAAAGTGAGAGTCTTCTAAATAGATTAGTTAGTATGTTAATAATCTTATCTAAACAGTTGTTAATTTTCTAGCTCAGGATTACATGTTCTAGTTGGTTTGCCAAGATTCTATTCATGTAAGTAATTGTAACACATTTAGTTCTTATTGTTAGTTTATGTCCTACAGCTAATTATGTGGTTATATGCTCAATTACTCTTCTCTCTCTGAGGCCTCTGATTTCCGCCACTCTTAGAAGTTCTTAGAGTAGGAGCCATTAGGTGGAACTCCGCACTTTTTGGTTTCTTTATTGATTGGTGACATTCCCTATAATGAAGCAATGGGCCATGAATAATTGGAAATCTATAGGACTGTAGGATATCCTCGTAAATACTAATGATGTATTTTTGTTTAATTTTTCCAATCTAGATGATGCCAAGAAGGTTCTTCAGGCAATACCATGGAATGCACGAGATAAGCCCTTAATTGTACATATTAGAGACTTGGATTTAGAATGGAGGAAATTAAACATTATATATTCCATTTTAGATATACATTTATAGAACTCTACTCGAGTATTATACTACCTTTGGACTTAGTCATATTTCAAGCTTCATTAGAAACCCTATATTCTTAGATCAAGCTATAGCTAAGCTAAAGAGGCTTTAATTTGCTAGAATATGTTTTTTGCTTTTCTTCATGACTGATTTATCTGAATGCATTTCCATCATTCAACTAGATGAAAGCTTAGAACCATATAAAGATAATGCAAGAGTCTAATATGCTTGGAAACCACATTTCACCACTAAAAACATGTGGAAACCAATTGGTAAATCCTTTAAAAGTGGAGAGTATCAAGAGGTCATGGTACTTTGTACAGATGAGGATGGTCCGAAAACATAAGTTATGGATGTCTATGATTATGAAAACTCTCAAACAATGGTAAATAAATAGTAGCCTTAATAGTTCTAGTGAAGAAAAAAATTAGATTTTAATACTCAATAAGGTTTTGTCAATATATGAGCATAATGTAACGAAACAAGGCACTCCAAACATAATTATAAAGCATACAAGGAATTTGAACATATAATTAGAAGGAGATCAAGTAGGAAGAAAAAGGCCCCAATTGGGGAATCTAAATTATGATTATTTTAGCCTGGAACATTAGAGGGACTAATGCTCCTCATACAAAACTTTTGGTCAAAATCTTGCTAGTTGAATGGTGGGAATTTCAGAGACTTAAGTGAAACAACACAATTTCAATCTTCTTTAGATTTTTCCAAAGCATTGGAATCTGATATCCAATCATATGCATCATCTAAATGGAATAACTGTGATTGTGTATGACTCTTTTATTATCAATGTTACTACAAGGTTTACCTCACAGCAATTAATTCATTTAGAAGTCTATAATAAGAAGTCAAGTATGTCAATCCTTTTATATTTATGCTTATAATAGTACATATTGGAGATCCTTTTTATGGAATTAGCTCAAGTCATTGACATAGACATCTTTGCTTTTTTATCTAATTACATGTGAGTTCAATGCTTTCATCAATCCTGAAAAGACATAATGTGCCAAATTTATATGTATTCATTACTCTAATATGAGGTGATGTTGATTTGATATTTAGTTATCTGACTTACCTTGTGGACTTATATACTTGGCATAATAAACAAGTGGGGGATAATTTTATTTGGAAAAAACTTAATAAGACCATGAAAAATCACCTGTGATTCTCTACTTATCCGAAAAGCTTCTCCACCTTCAAAAATCAAAGTATCTTAGTTTAAACCCCTCTTCCCCTTTAGATTCAATAACTTCCTTGCTGATCTAACTAAGTTTGATTTCTGCGTTGTGAGAGATTAAATGTTTTCATATGAGGCTTTAAAAAGTTCGTATTATAGGAAGATTTCACTAATTAAAAAAGAGATGAAACTGCTCTTTCAGAACAACATAGATAACACTCATCATCTCCTTAAAACTGTTAGAACTTCACTTGAGAGAATTCAAGCTGAGCTATAAAATGACCCCATATCTGTTGACCTTCTAAATCAAGAAAGGTTAGTTATGTAACATATCTTTAGTACACTGATGTCTGATCATTCATTGATGCAACAAAGGTGTTAGATTGAATGGATAAAGTGGGATAAAAATATAACTTTCTTTTATAGAGCTCTTATTACTAGGAAAATTATCAACAGGATCATCTCTTTTTAACTAAATAATCAGGAACTAAATTCCCATCGACCATTGCTTTAACGAGCTTTTGAGCATTTCTTAAACATCTTGACGGCTTCTACTAATGCTACCTCTTCTCAGTCATATTTTAAATAAATTATATAGGATAGTATTACTCAACAAGAAGTAGAAACATTAAGCAAGCCTATCACAATTTAGGAGATTGAAAACTCTTTAAAATTCTTAGATCCTCATAAGACACCTGGTTCTAATAGCCTTAGCCCTTATTTTTTCAACAAGTCATAGAATATGACAAAGAATATTATAATTGATGTTATACTATAATCTTTCAACAAAGGAAAGATATTATTTGAAATTAATAGCACTTTTATTACCCTCATTTTTGAGAGGGTTCTAATTTTAAGGGAGAGAGAGTTTGGTTGGCCTTTCCCCTTTTAAGGAGTGCTCACTTATCTTTATGTTGTGTTTATTAGCATTCCCTTAAGCCCTAAGAGCCATATCTCATTACTCTGGAGGAAAGGTCAGCTTGGCGAACTCTTGGGAAGGCTTTGAAGGGGGAACTTGCATATAAAAAGTTCATGTAATTCTTTATATCTAAAAATAAGATCTCCTAGCCACATAATACTTATTCCATTCCCCGTTTTCCATTAACCCTGCTCTGAACAGCACACCTTTTGCTGGATTATTACCAATGTAATCATAAAAAGAAAAATTTTCATCAAAATCAATTCCATTCTGGATAGACGACATAGATAGTTTCAATTTGTATGCTAAAAAAATAAATAAAATTAATTACATATTTTTTATATTAGGCTCACTTCGATCTTACTTTTTGTAGATGGGTTTCTCTAACACTCAACCTATCTCTTATTGCAACACTGTGTATAAAATCATTTCCAAGACCTTGGCTCAAAGTTTGAAAGAAGTTCTTAACAATTATGTTGACATTTTCCATAGAGCTTATGTACTAGGAAGAATTATGGTTGACAATATTTTATTAATACAGGAATATGTTATCTAATAGAAGAGGAAGTAAGAATTGCATCCTTAAAATAGATTTAAAGAAGACCTATGATAATGTGGATAGGGATTTTATTTTAAACACTCTTCATATATTAGATTTTCCTACTGCCTTTATTTAGTGGATCTCACAATGTAACACTTCTCCTTCTTTTAAAATCTTGGTGAATAGTCAGCACTCTTTATATATTAGATTTTCCTACTACCTTTATTTAGTGGATCTCACAATGCAACACTTCTCCTTCTTTTAAAATTTTGGTGAATGGTCAGCCTAGTAAATCTTTTAAAAGCTCTAAGGGACTTAGATAAGGAGATCCTGTATATCCTTATATTTTTTCTCTTGTTATGGAAGTCTTCAACAAGACATTGAAGAGAATTATAGAGCGAATAAGGGCATTCAAGTTTCATTCTAGGTGCAAGTATTAACAAATCACTAATTTATGTTTTGCAGATTACTTTATGCTTCTCTTCAAGGTTGATTACACTTTAGTATCTGATTTTATAAAAACGTTAAGAATCTTTAGCAAGTTTTCTAGTATGGAAAAAAATTAATTTAAAAGTTGCTTCGATTTATCCAAATTAGTTACAGAAAAAGAATCTATGATTAATTTTGCAATTGGCTTCAAATTTCAAGTGAAATAATTGGTTTAGAAAGTAAGAATTGGCAACATTCTTGTTGACTTCTTATATTCTTCTACCTTTGAGGAAGTAGGAATGAATCCACTTGACCTATAAAGAGTTCTAATCTCTAGAATCCACCAAAGTCTTTTTATAATCAGTGCTTAGTTAGCGAGTTTAACTAAAGAAATATACAGGCCCCTTCAGTTTTTGGATAACTAATATCTGACCATTTTATTTTAGCACTTCCCTTTACACCATTCAAATGTTTCCATAATAATTTCTTGAAGATTTTTTCTATTTTCTTGATGACATTCTTGGAGAGAAAAATGTGTGAACTCTAATAAATATGCAAAGAGTTGAGAACTGAATTTATGAGTTGAAGTTTCCCTATAAAAGATAAGGAGTGATTTAGCCAGGAGTTGATTATTCTTTGAATTTTCTATATAATTGGATTGGAATGGATTTGTGGAATGTGAGTCTTTTTTTTTTGAAACAAGTAGACCCAGGTATAGAAGAGGTGGTGATTTTTCCTTCATTTCAATCAATTTCAGTGATTGAAGTAATTGAATAAGCCAAGTTGGAAACTCATTTAAAGATAATGAATTGAATTTTGTTGAGGTTAATCTGCAATCTAAAGAGAGCTTTGAATTTTTGAAGAGCCTTCACGTAAATGTGGATAGAATCCAATTTGGAACTACAAAAAAGAAGTAAGTTATCCATAAAAGAAAGGTTAGTTAACTTGATTTTTTTGCAATTTGAATGGTATTTGAATCTCACATTAGAAGCCACTTCATGATTGATTATAGAGTTGAGCATTTCCATGTACAAGATGAAAAGGTTGGGGGAAAGAGGGTCTCCCTACTTAAGACCCTTCCAGTTTTGAAATATTGTGAGGGGACCCCATTGATCATAACTAAATAACTAGTAATGGACATGCACTCTTTAATTTAAGTAATGTATATTATTAGAAAACCGTAACCCTTGTCATTTTCCATATGAAGTTCCAGCTGACACTATCAAAGGCCTTGTGAAAGTTGACTTTGATAATGCAATTGGAAGTTGAATTGGCTCTTAGATACCCTTTAAGAAGCTCTTGCACAATTAATATGTTATCAGTAATTTTCCGGTTGCAGATGAAAGTCCTTTGGTTATGACTGATGAGTGGAGTAATTTTTGTTTTCAATCTTGATGCAAGGATTTTTTTAGAGGATTTTGCGAAGAAATTTTGTGCATGTAATAGATGTAAATTCATTGAAGCAAGTGGGATTATAACTTTTTGGTATTAGACATATGAATTTCTTGTTGATTTTTTTAAGAAGCACACCTTTGGAGAAGAATTCTTTTACTGCATATTTAACAAATGTACTTGTAGTGACCTAGGATTTTGGTCGAAGAAGCCATTTAGTCCATCACGACTAGGAGCTTTCATAACATCCATCTTAAATATAGCTTCCTCGATCTCGCTATCCTCAATAACTTTAGTTAACGTTGAAAAACTCGCTTTATTAATTATATTGGAAATAAATTCAGTAAGGGTTGTACAAGAGCCTAGTGATAAGATCGGGGTCTAAGCAATTTGTTGAACTAATTCATAGCCTCTAGTTGAATGTCCATGTGATTTTAGATTAGCACTCCCTCATTGTTTGTAATTGAGCAAATCATACTTATGTTCTTTCAGGTTAAGATTGAATTGAAAAAGAACTTGGAGCCATGATCATCATCTTTGAGCCAAGTTACTCTAGCTCTTTGTTGAAGTAGAGAATTATGATTAGTGACAGTAAACATATAGGTAGAGAGAGCCTACTTTTCTTTAGCTAGAAGGGAAGGATCATGTGGTGACAGTGTAAGGATTTTCTGGATTTTAGATAGTTCAATTCTAGTTTTCGATAGAATTTTGTCAATGAAGCCCCTTAAAGAGTTTAGGAACTTAAGTTCCCTCTCGATTGCCTTCAACTTTTGAACAAACATGAATTGCTTGATTATGTTTCAGTACCCTTCTTGCAAACATCATTGAGACCTAGATCTTTGCCTAAGTTGTTTTTGAAACTGAATGGAAACTTGCTAGTAGCCAGCTTAAAAAGATTTTTAATTTTGATTGGGGCGTAATCAGAAAAGAGAGGATCTTGAAATATTGCTTGGTTACTAGGGAATTTAGCTAGCCATTTGAAATTAACCAAAGCTTGATTAAGTTTCTTTTGGATGAACTAACTTGAATTTTATGTGTTTGACCAAGTGTATTGGTGGCTTACGTATTTTAGGTCTATCACACACAACTTATCCACACATTGTTTGAAATCCTTAAAGAAGTTCCTAATATTGTAGTTTCCTTGAGCCTCAGACTTGTATAAGATTGAGTTAGAGTCACCACAAATCAACCAAGGTAAGCTAATAACTCTGTTAAAGGTGATAGTATTATTCCATAAGTCAGCTCTTTGGAACCCAAAGTTACTGGCATAGATGAAGGAAATAATAATATTAGTTCTCTCTTGTAGAAAGGATAGTCTTAAATACATAATCTGGTCAGTAAAATCGAGAATCTCCACTCTAATAGCATCACCCTTGTAGCAAATCATAATTCTCTCATGATTTTTTGTGAGAATTTGGTAATTTGCTTCTAGCAAGATCCCAAAATATTTAATTTAGCAACATTATCTAATTTTATTTTAGTTTCAAGTAATCCTATAATTAGAGGCCTCTCCCACTTAACAAAATCCGGTAAAGCAGTTTAATCCTCTAACATTCCACATAATGATTGATATATTAAAAGAGTTTATTTTTTGGAGCCTTTACTATTACTCCTGTGAGATCTTCTCCTTTCTAAGGTTTTAAATGGCTTATTTAAGTCCTCATTTTCTGTGCAAATATCTTACTTGTCTAGGTTACCTGGGTGAGCGAGTGTTGGCTATAGGAGTTTTAGTTTTAGTTTCAAAAGTTGGTGAAGATTCATGTCTAGATTTTTCACTAGAAGAAGCAGATCTAACTATTATAGTCACAGAAAACCGTGTTTAACAGTAGGTTCTATAGTTATGGAAGGTATATTATTTGAAATTTTATGGTTTCTAAGATAAGTCTTTAATTAATATCAGGAGCCTCAACAAAAGTGTGTTCAATTACATATATAAGATTTTTTGCTTCTATTGGGGACATAATATTGGCATTGCCCTTAGACTTGGTGCTAATCAGTTCTTCCTTAGCTAATTCATTCCCCTATTAACTCTAGATAATTCCCTGTTTGGATTTTTTCCTAATTGCCTTCCATAGTTGATTTCCCTCTCGTAATATTATAATATGTATCTCATTTGGAAGCTCTTTACAGAGTTTAACACTCACACATATACTAGCATATTGTACTCATTTTTTCTATACATTGTTCTCACCAATACAGAGGGGTATCCCTTTGAATCTAGCAAGGGTACTTAATCCTTTTGTAGTTTAATATTCAAGGGGAATGTTTTGGAAATTAATTTAGAGAGTTATGTTATAGACTTTGATAGATTCTAGCTTTAAACTAGGCTACTAAACTTATAAAAAAACTGCTTGGTTACCAACATACTAAGGGCCTTCCTCTAGAGTTGTGTAAGATTGAGAGACTGTGTTAAAGGTGAACAGGGTGAGATTATCCTGGGTTAGAAGGAAATTGGTTTTCCATAAATAGTGAGCCCATTTATGGATGATTGGGAAGGGGGTGTGTTGATAAAAAAGAATCCAATAACTGTAGCTTCCTAGCTATGTACACCCTCTTCTAGTATTATAATTTCAGGGCAAACAATAAGCTTACCATCTATAACCATGGGGGATTTGAAGATGAGATTTGATGCTTGTTGATCCCCTACTACTTGCTTCTAGCTTTTCTGAGGTGTGAAGGTTATAGGTGATGTAGTGGAGGTGGTGTCGGGTAAGGCTTGGTTTGGCGAGGATCAGGAAGGATCCAGTAGGCAATGCTAGGAATTCATCCTTGTCATTTTCATCTAAATATGGCATTACTAAGGAAAGCTAAAAAGGGAGATAACCAACTTTGACAGGTATAAAAAGATGAAAAGTAATATTTCAAAATGGAAAAGAAGATAGTGGGAGAGTAAATGTCTTATGGTGGGGCTAGAATGCCCCCCTGGTAAGAATAGTTTTGGTTTTCCAAAAGAGATGCATTATAAGAGGAGGAAGAGAGGTTGTAAGAGGAGGAAGGTAAACTAAAAGTGTATGGGAGTCAAGCTAACCAAGTTTGCATGAAGCTCCTAAGTTGCCATACTTTCGAATTACCTCTAGAGTCCCCATTCTCTCAATATAGTTTGAACTTACGTGCATGAAGATAGGAATATATTAGTAAAGTGTCGAGTTGAAATCCATACAAATCATCTAAGGTTTAGTAATGTTTCTACTGAGGTTTTTGAGATTGTTCTACAAGATTCTTCTATGAAAGGCAAAATTATTGGCATATATAAAAGAAATGATCATGTTTATCTTTTCCTGCAAAAAGAAAATGCTAAGGTGTAGGGGCTAATCATTTGAATCCAATAAATCCACTCGAATATGATCAACCATTAGAAAATTATAATTCTTCCATTAGCATGATGAGAATGATTTGTAAACATTTTCCATTGGTCCCCCAAATACTTAGTTAGCCAATATTTTATAACTTTTATTTGTTTTATAATATTTTATAACATTATTTTTGTTTCAACTAATCCAAATATAAGAGGCTTTTCGCTCATAACAAAATCCTTTAAAGTTGAAAGCTTTTTAGGGTAGTTTATACCTATAACATTCCAACTTCAAATTGACATATTATTGAAGCTTACCTTAAGAGCTTTTCCTTTTACCTTTTTAAGATATTTTTCTCACCACAATTTAGAATTGTGTAGTGATTACCTCAACATCGATATCCATTTTTGTGTTAGTTTGACATTTTAGATATATCATAGTTTTCTTGTCAACAGCAGGTGGATTAAATTGGGAGTTTCAAAAGATTTGATGAGATTGTCATTAATTTCTACAGTTGTTAACCATAATACCAAATTGGGGACTATTGGATTTAGTACTATCTTTATTTATAGCACAAGGCTCCTTTAAGAATTTCCTATTATGGATCTTTTTTTGAGCATTATTCAAGTTCTCGATGTTTTAATTTTTCATATCCTCCATGTTATGATCATTCCTCTATAAAGTTTCCATAAAAAAAATCCCTATTTTAGGCCTTTGTTCTAGCTTCATTCAAGTATTCAGTATTTTGATTTTTCATAGCCTCCACGTCATGATCATTCCTCTCGAAACCTATTAATTCTTGGTAACTACTAGATTTGACTAATCTCCCAGATGATTTCCACGTCTTACCTTTGGCTTTAGAAGGAGGTTTCTAATGGTAAGAGATTACAATTCTATCTTTTTAAAGTTTATCTCTACCAATCTCATTATGGGAATTTCAATGGGGAGTTCTTTGGATAATTTTATGCTAACAAAAATTTAAGCATATCCTATTCTCCTCTTCTTAGTATTGTTCTCATTAATGCAGAGAGGCCTCTGTAGAGAAAGTTTTACCTAATATAAAATCCTCAATATTTGCAAGTATAAGGATCATAAACTTGTAGTAATTGAGGTATCAATACCACCAGGAATTAACTAAAACTACATAAACCTAACTTTATCTAAGGTAGTGAAACTTGATTAAGAAATTAAAATAATCAAATTAAATTGAACACTTATTCACTTAACATTTGAACTATTATAACAAAATAAGGATGATTAAGTATGAAAGTATAGGATTCATTCTATCTTCATTTTGCTCCCTTAACCATTATTCAATTGGGTGTCAATCTAAGGATTTCGAATGGTTTGATTATTCTCTCTTAAGACTTAATCAATAACCCTAATTAGGTATCCCTAATTGATTACGAAATTTCATATTTGCAATCTCTCGATTCACAAAAGTAACCAAACATTTTCAACTAATTCTTAAGCAATCTATTGAATAATTGAGTTCTCACACAAGATCGCTCTTAGTATGATTATCAATTTGATATTTTTGTGACTTAGTAGATCATTAATTCTCATTATGCTACCTAATCGGATTACTATCGACTTACTTTATTGATTTATCGTTGAAGTATAAGCAAACCAAAATATCACAAAACCTAAAACATTACATTGAAATAAAAAATGAGAAAGCCACAAAATGAGTCAATAACATATCCTAGTATGGAATTTAAACATAATAAACGTGTATATCATCTTCAATCTCAGTTCATACATCGAGCTTAAAGTAAATAAACAAAAAAAGAAGAACGAACTTGAGATGGACTGGTTTGGAAGTAGCTGGAATAGCTAGAACTCAAATGCTCCCTTATTGGCCTTCCTTGCTTTTTCCCCAATTTGGTTAGATGGTGGCTGATGTCTTAAGGCTAAGTTTAGGGCTTATCTAGGTCACATTGTCCCAAAAAGTTACTCCAAACATCAAAATAGATGGACAATCCTAATAGGGATGTTACGATCGTGATAGGGGTGTTGCGATCGTAACTACGCATAAAAACCTTTTGTCATGATTGTGGCACTACATGCACGATCGTAACACTAGGGAAGAGTCTTTTATCATAATTATGACACTTTATCTATGATTATGAACCAGCATTTTATCCCAAACATGTTCCAGCTTCCTTTAATCTACATTCATCTGGTTTTATTCACTGAGAAACGCATCAAAACACCTCAAGAGAAAAAGATTAAGGTCTAAAATCATGCCTTAAACCATATAACACTTGAAACATAAACAAAAAATCACATTAACATAATTATAATCATATAATCAAAACCTATAAACAAGCTAAAAAACCTACCAAAACATAATATAAACTACAACTATCAACATCCCCATACTTAAACTTTTTCTAGTCCTCAAGCAAAATTAGAAATATAAACTCAAATAAACCAAACAAACCGAACAATAACATTCACAATCATATATATGCATTAATGATACAACAGAATCTAACTTCATGAAACCAATTTAACCTTAAACAACAATCATTCAAGTTGTTCCAACATATTAACTTACGCAATTTATGGCTAAGCACTTTGGAATACATATACTAATCAAGACATTAACATCATATTCATTCACCTAAAGCACTTGTACACACACATTGATAATTAGCAGTCAATAAAAATTGCAACCATCACTAAGTAACTTTTCATGAAAATTCTTGTTATCTTCAAAGATCGATAAGATTTATTTATCAAAACTAAACTTTTTTTAATTTTCTTTAAAGTTGACCTAGTCTTTGGACGTGAAGGCAAATATTTTGTCGTGAATGTTCCCTGATTACTCAACTGGGTTATGTTTTACTGATTAGATTGGTTGGAACGTCATTTTAGCCTTTTGACATGAAAATAAACATTTTGTCATGAATGTCCCCAAATACTCAGTTATATCACATTTTTAACTGGCTACTAGCTATATTCATAACCGAAAGCCCAATAATAGTTATTTACTTAAGAAACACATTTTTTGTCCATAATTCATATAGCCTACCTCATTTCTTTTTAGCTAATCATCCTCATGGAAGAATACTAATGATATTAACACATTCAATTGACTTATAATTATAAATGTATTTAAAAAATTTCCTAAGGTTAATGAACTGACGTAATATCCTAATTAATTATACATATTTAACCTAGGATACTTAGATCAAAAATTTCACAAACTAATATGTCTTTATAACTTCAATGATTATGTTTAAAGCTAAACTACTTCCATCAAGTTATAGCCATTAACACGTTGACATGATTTACATTTATGCTCACACCATGTTAACCTTAGTAAAAACTAATAATATGACATGCAAAATTCACTCTCATGATGACAATAACAATGCAAACCTCCATACACTAGAACAAAGCATTGTCCTCAATGTGAGGAGAAACAAAAACACATAAAGGAATATAAAAATTAACAAGAAAAAACAAAAAGAAAAAGAAAAAAGTTAGGGCATGAAAACCGTTACGGTGATTGAGGTGGTAACGGTGTTGGAGATGGGATTTTAATGCCTTGAGTAGTAAAGTATTTATAGATCCTCTTAATGCAGCAATGCTATTGTCACTGTTCTTCCATCATCTCCTTCAACAGTTTTTTGTTTTCTGAATCCATATTAAACACCTTCTCCCATCCTGCTGCTTCCTCATCCTCGATCTCCTCACTAGTTAAGTCTTCAACTTATTACTGAGGTGGTGCTGAGCTCAAATTAGCTTGCCCTATTTTATGCTTTAAGTGTGTTTTAGAGATGACATCTTGAAGTTCCAAATGTTAGATCGTCAAGATCTTAGCTGTCTTTAGATGAACATGATTAAGAAACTTAACCATAATAATAATTTGTCCATCAACATTTACACCATAATAGTTAATAATTGTAGTAACTAGATAACCTATGCCAAGATAACTATTTCTCTTTTTAAGAGTAGTAATTATAGTATTAAAAATGTGAGTGGGTGTGCAAAATTTAATATCATTATCGTTGTACCATAAAATGAATAATTCTTTCACAGAACATATGTTACTCTCAGATTTATCAAAAATAGTTTGGAATATAAATTTGTGAAGTGAAAAATGTTCAGGACTATGAATAACATTGTTATGTGCATTCCTAACATTAAAGTCTTCCAACTAGGTTAATTGGGCTCATACCTCTTGGCACGAAAATTATCATGTATATCAACAATGTTTGATTATGTAAATCTACCAATTTCACATATAACCTCATAATTCAATTGGTATGGTTAACCCCTTTACCAAAACCAAAATTTAGTAGGGTTACTCAATTCAAATTAAAGAGAAGTAAAAAATTCACGAGTGAATTCCTCATCCACAATAAAGGTAAAATTAGTAATCTTTACGTAAATTCTCAAACTTTTCTTTCAACACCCAAGATATCCAAGTTATCAAAATCAATGTACCTAGGTGCACATACATTTATAGAACGAATCCTTTGGAATTGAATACCTTCTTCTTCTGAATATATCGAAAAAGGTGCTATGACGTCTACTGCTCTATTCTGCGCACTACCTCGATACTTTCTCCTTTCCTTTAGGTTGTGAGCATTTAACGATCTACTTGATTCTTAGTCCCATTATGAATGTTGAAATATGTAAAAATTGATTAAAAACATAACATAACACACCAACACTACCCAAAAATGTAAGTGAATAAAATCACACCAAATCTTGTGGGAATCACCTACTTGATTTAACAGAGCAAGGCAAAAAGAGTAACTAAGACAAATTCAGTCGATCTTATTTGTAATCTAGTTAGATACTTTTAGGCAATGAAGTGGATTGGTCAAGCTAATACTTTAGCTAGCATATCTTCCTGCTTGCCCTCTCTACTTAGTTGATATTTAAGAAAAGAGTATTATTTAAAAAACCATGTGTTATGGCTCGAATCCATAGTCATAAGAATTATGTGTAAAATATGAAGTATAGGAAAAGAGGGGTAGATTTTAGGTGAAAGATGCAAGAATATAAAAGAAAATTTAAGATAAGTGTAGAGAGAAGTGCAAGAGATTTGGGGTGGTTAAACCTAGAGAGAGAAGTGACTATGAGTAAAATAGGAAGAAGGATGAAAATAAAGGTTAGGGTGGAGAAAGGAGGGATAAAGGGCTTGAAAATCATGTTTCTTACCCATTAAGTTCATCTATCATGATCATTTATCTTAGGACATGATCGTGACATGAATAAAATGCCTACTACATGATTGTGATAGTGGGCATTATAATCTAGGTCACAATTATGACTCTGGGTGTCATACCCAGGTTACGATGCACGATCGTGACTATATGCATTATAATCTAGGTCATAATTGTGGCCATATGTCAATGATATCACAGTGAGCATTTTACCCGAATCATGATCGTAACCATGGGTGCACAACCATGACAGAGGTTATTTTACCCATCCACGACCATGACATATATGTCACGATCGTGACACTCGAACTGTTGATACCCTTGTCTGTTTGTTATTCTTTCTTTGTGTAAACTCTGAGCTTCTTCCCTAACTTATATTATCTTCAAAACCATATAGTTTAGTCATCCACGCCAATCCAAATCAATGTAATAAAGAAAGAAGAAAAAAACCTAATTCTACAATTGAAAACAAACCTAACTACATAAAATTTGCAATCTAACTACCAATCATGATAAGTTATGGTCATTAGCTTGACCTTTCATTAGTTAAAGCATTTTTAAGCATTGGAAAGTAAGGAAATTGTTAGATCGGAAAAAGAAAGCGTGCTATATTTGGAGAAACGGTAGATTTCAAAACTTTTAAGAAATCATTTTTCCAGCGGAAGCAACAATTCCAAATCATCATGCCAATCCATACATGATATGATATAAGGATAATAAAAAACATAAACAAGATGAAGAGTATTACCGACTCCTTTGCTATAGCTTTAAATCCTTGCTGTGCTATCCTCTCCTTCTTCCTGTATCAAAATCCTTTGCTTTTGAATTTTTTCCTTTAGCAATCTATCTTCTCCTTGTTGTTGTATTCTCAACCAATTTGATTTACCTCTTGTTCTTCAAGGACAAATAGGCTAACAAAATCCTTTGGTGGGAAAGGAGAGGAAATGTTTGGAGGAGATTTTCTTAGAATAAGATGAACCAACAATGAGACTCTTTCACTTGGTAATTTCCGTTCACCCTTACATGAAAGGAGATAGAGTCTAAAAACTTGCAAAAAGTCATTCTTACACTATCAAATTTGGTTACACATGGAAGGGAAGAGCAGAAAGGCATCTAATGCATCACTTCTTTCATTAATCAATCATAAAGCAACCAATAAATGAGACTCTCTTCATTTATCTTTA
>JANZXR010000007.1:5408920-5424446 GCA_027575705.1 Erythroxylum echinodendron
AGTTAATAGAAAATGAGTTCTATGGTGTTTTGAAATGGGATGAAGAATGAGTGTGGTAAGTTAGAGATGAAATGGAGTTGAAAATAATGAGGAAATTGAAGTAGGAATGATAGGATATGTTTGAGAGGTGTTAGATATGGTTGAAGGATTAGAAATTAAAATTTTGACTCGTAGTTATCGGTTAGACGACCTTGATGTCCGTTGGACAGACCTTCTCGGCATGTTTCTGCCTAGTTCATGTCCCTTTAAAGGGACATTATATCCGTTATACGGATCTTCATGGATTTTTTTCTGTTAATGTCCCTTTAGAGGGACATTATGTCTGCTAGACAGACCTTCTCGGGTTTGTTTCAGTTCATGTCCCTTTAGAGGGACATTATTTCCGTTAGGCGGACCTTCTCCTGACAATTTTAAAAATGTGAAAATTTTGACCCTCTAAATGAAAAAATCTCTCTTTGGGGTCTTCATGGAAGTTCTAGAAATCGAAGCTCTCTTCGAAACTATGCTTGAATGGTCTAAATCTGACATCTCTATCAAAAGTTATACAGATTGTTTCATAATGAACTAGAGACATGGAGCTACAATTGTTCCGAAGAAGTCAATTTATGATTCCACTGCCGGAATTGGTTTTGGGCTAAAGAGATCCTATGAAAACAATCTTTTAGGATAATACGTTCACATCTTTGATATTTCGGATAGTTGGGCTCCGAAAACAGGGTCCAACAATTGTGATCCAATAATGTGTTTAATATATGTTCTAATAAACTCGGGAATATTAGATCATAATCTGATTTCATATATAGAGACTGAGAAATCCTAAGTTTTATTAGATCTACCGTAATTGGAAGGAGCTGGTTGCAACCCTAGAGATAGGATGACATAAATCTTCCAGATTAGGGCTAAACCTAGTAGAGAGATTCACAAATCAGTAAAGCAAACATATAAACTTTAACCTTAGTAATTCGATTGAAAACTATAGGATTAGTTGTTAGTAGACTCAAGGTCAACTATTAGCATACTGTAGGAATTTTTACGGTCTAATAAATTAGCGAGACAATTGCATCATAAGAGATCAATCTATTAAGGTTTTAGGGGGATTTGAAGTCTAAAAATTAGCTTTCAGCATTGATAAATTTCTAAGTGTTTCCTTAATTCTCTATTCCATTTTATTACTTATTTTATCGTGCTTGCTTTTCTTTTCTTTTTATTAGAAATCAAAAATCAATTTGTAGGCTAGATAATAAGAAAAAGGTAATTACTAATAATCATTGTCTTTGTGCGATCGATCTGTACTTACCGGTGCTAACTATAATTACATCGTATAGTTGCGGTTATTAAAATATTGACTAACCCATGAAATAAGTCAATCATGTTTACGGCCCCGTTGTTAGGATAGTGGTATTTGAAAAGCCTAAATGCTATTACTCTATTCATTTTCATTTTATTTTGTTTTATCTTTGTTTTTAATTTTCTATCATTTTAATTTTGTTTTCATTTTCGTATTATTTTATTTTATTTTATTTTATCCCACTATATTCTTTTGGCTTGTTTATTTAATTGTCTTTTGAAATTTTTTAGACTAACAGCGTGTAATGTTTTATTCAAGAATTAAGATTTAATGTTATAGCCACAACATACAATAGAAAGATGGAGTAAACGATATTTTTATAGGAGTCTGAATACATCTTTACAATCTGTATCATCACCAATCGATATCTAGGTCATGTCGTGATACTGATTTAAGTTATCACTACAATCATGATTGTCGAGAACCAACACATATATAGGAGTGACCGAGCATGTATAATCAACCTCAAGCTACACTGTACGGGAATAACTACATTTTGGAATGAAGTAACACTTACACCTATGGATGGATATTTATAGGTGAATATTTACAGCACCAAACACCTCCAGTTAACTAGCCAAGTCTAGAAGATATGATGGATGATTTCGTTCAAGAATCAATCATGAAGCATTAGGAAATAGAGGGTTGTATTCAAAAGTTGGTGAATCAGATGGACCAGCTGGTGGAGATATTACTTGACGAGATCCAAGGGAGTTTGCTTAGTGCTACTAAAACTGTAACACCCCTATACGAAACCTACAAACATCCACACACATAGCAACTAAATTCCTATACATGAATTCAAGGTTTACAATTCTATTCAATGCTCTACATATACACATTACAAAACTCACCAATGCTTAACATTATCAGTTAACAATAGTAACATATCTTTACATTTACATAGTAATCCAAAACAAAACATACAATTTCCTTTCTTTATTACATGTTCAATCATCTGTAACTAAAAACACATTCTAAAAATACTTTTTTTTATCTGTTGGCCTTAGTCTTAGCAGATGTTCCCTGTACCTTACTCCTATGACTTGGACTTACACAGATTAACACTCGTGCTAAGCTTTAAAGCTTAGTGAGGAAAACACTTAGTTTGGTTGACCACTCATAGTGGTCATCTACCAAGCACACACATTCAAAAATACCACAACTCATATACCATAAATTCACATTCATAAAGTAAACGTTGATATTCAGTGCTCATCTAAACAATGATGGCATACTTAAGCAAAGTACATAATGTAAATATGCTTCAACATATTATCCATATGTCAAAGATGCACATTTATAAGCCAAATATTGATATGATACCAATTATCTATATAAATGCACATCAGCACAATTCATTATTATAGTCGATATAAATTCTCATTAATACCAGTTATTCATGTTGTCAAGATGTGTTGGACCCTAAACTTTTCTTGGAATTTAGAATTATTAAATGAGAATTTGTTGGCTTTTAGTTATAAGTAAAAATCAGAATTCTTGAATTAGAAATTTTGGAGTTTATTCATGAATATTTTTTAATTACATATGGTTGCATGGATTAAATGGAAGTGTTAGAATTAGGTTAAGGAGTTAAAAGGTATTAGAGTAAATATGGAAGGGTAAGTTTGGAAGATTATAGTTTGTTTTAGATTAATAAGAGAAGAACAAATGAAAGGGGTATGTGAGTGAAGAAAGAATGAGACGTGTTCGTGAGGTTAAGAAAGAAAGAAAAGAAGAACCTAGAAGAAACTAAAGAAAGAGGAAGAGAGTCATGTAACAACAAGAGAAAACAAAGAGATGTGTTTGAGAGGTTAGGGAAAAGAGAGATAGTCGTGTAAAATAAGAAAGAAAGAGAGAAGAAAAATGTAAGAAGTAGAAGAAGAGAAGCAAAAACTAAACCAGAAAAGAAGAAGAAGGAAAGAAAGATAAAAGAGATAAAAAGAGGAAGAAGAATATTCAGCTGATATTTTTAGGTAACCTCTATCTTTTCTTCTTGTTTTGATAGAAGAAGGAAGTAGAGAAAATAGGTTTTATGTGCTAAAAATGAAGAGAGAAAGAAGATAACTGAGATTCTTTTTCTTAGATTTTATGAACTTTAACTAGATTTTAGTTCTTCTAGCTTAGATAAACTAAGAGTAGATTAAATCTAACCTCATTTTTGGATAATAGAGCCTTATGGAAGTTCTATTCATATATGATGTTTGAATGAAAATCTGTTTCCTTGAAGGGAACCAAGAAAATCGAAGGCAAGAACAAGAGGAAAGGCAAACTTGATCTTTGAGTTACAAGTAAATAGGTGGGTGGTAAGTTTATAGTTATTATGATAATAAGCTAAAATATTCGCTTGTATGTATGCTAAATTGTTTGTCTTCAATCATTGTGAATGTGAGAAAAATGTTTTGTAAATTTAATATCATGTTTGCTTTGCAAGAATTCTGCTGCTTTGATATTAATGAAAAACATAAAATTTAAGAAGCATGAAAATATGAATATGATATGAAATATGTAAGCATTGGAAATTTGCTTGTGTGGGTAAGAGAGATACAATTCTGTTCATCACATGCAAGTTGACCTAAAGCCTTCTCCCGGCTACCCACTTGTGGCACATGAGCTTCGAAAAATGGACTCATTCTGTTCATGGTGTAAACTTCGATTTTGCCATTCTATTTTATGGGATTCTCTTAAGACATGTTGTTTGTGCATTTCATTGTTGTTTGCCAAGCATGATATATAATTGAATGCTTTGTCTTAATGGTTGAAAAATACATTAAATGATTTATGTGATAGCATTTTTTTATTATGAGTTCTATGAGCTGGAATTGTGGATATATTAAAAATTTCTAGATTAAGGTGCTATATACGTATATATATATATATATATATATGTACTTGATTGTTTGTGGCTCGTCACCAATGGCTATAAGCATATTAGCCATTGAGCTTCATAACTCACCCCATCATTTTTCCACTTCTCAGGTGTAAGAATCAGCAGATCAATAGTAAATCTTGCAAAAGCTTCAGCAAATCTCCAAAAAATATTTCATTTGTAACTAAGTTAGTTTGGATCATTTTTGGTAGCTTTATAAGCATGTTAGGCATGAGCATCCATGTTGTATTTTTATATTATGCTACTGATGTGGCTTTTATTTTTAATTGGAGCAATTTACATACTTTATTTTATTTGAGAAATGAATGATAGTAAGAGTTGAAGAATTTCTCTTCTGTTCATGTTTAAATGTTCTTCTCTATTAAGTTGTTAACTTTGGTTATGAATACAAGTGTTAGATTTTTTATGGATTTTGGATACATTTTCTTAAGCAAATGGTTAAGTTGGGAGTTTTGTAAGTATGGATTGCGGTGTTGGTTTCGGGTCTTTTGGAAATTGCATAGAAGTATATATTAACAGTAGAGAGTAAAAGGGGATGAAAATGTGTTCTAAACCTTCAATAAATAAATTATATTGATTTAGGTAGAATTAGATAAAATAGTCTTCATGAAAGTTGTAGCGCTTTCTTTTATCTTTCTAACGACATGAAGTTTGAAACTTTTAGACCTAGGGATTGAAAGTTATGAAGATTAGAATTGGGTGTGCAAAAGTTACACTGTTCATCGAAATGCAATCGTGCACAAGCATGATCGTGCAAATGCCCTTTTTATTGGAAGCTCGCCATCGTGCAGAAGCACGTCCTCAACTTCTGCCTCTCACGCCCGTAACTTTTTTGGTTGTCACGGCCATGACATTTTCAAATGCACAGCTGCGACATTCTCATTTTTATGTTTTATTTGTTTGTGTATTTTGTTTTTACTCCCCGTCGTGACTTATTTTAATTTTTTTTTTTTACTATTATTTTCCAAAATTCTCCAATTCTGGCGCTTAGTTTCTGCAAAATAAGAACCAAGACCTAGGGCCAACATGATGTGCTTCTTATTTCTTTTTGCATTAAGTCTGCACATTGTCTTTGGGTGTAGATAACGAGTGCTGTGGATATCCGAAGATATCAAACTGTGAATACCTAAAGGTATCGAACTGTGGATACCCGAAGGCATCAAACTGTGGATACCCAAAGTTATCAAATTGTGGATACCCAAAGATATAGAATTGTGGACACCGGTGGTGTCAAACTATAGCAGCTGCACTATAACGTTATAGGCATGTCTATCTATCCACATCCAAGATAATAGAGCAGACACTTTAACATTCCCTTTCACCATTTGCCAATTTCATAATTGATATATTGACAAGTCAAATGACATACATTTTAAGTCATAAAAAATGTATATGTGTTCATACGTAAAAGTCATAACTTATCACCAGTAGAATGGTGTCAAAATCATACTTGTATAATCATATTATACATATATGAGTAATGAATATGCATACAAATAATTTATGTACATGCAAATTTTCTTTGAAATACATTATGCTCAATCTTATATTCCAATATTTAGTCTCCCAATTCACATGTGGTAAGTACTATTTCATTTAATTCTAAGTGTTTGAAAGTTTCATACAAATTCTAAAAGGTTCGGATAAGATTCGGTAGAAATTAGAAATAAAAATAATGCCACGATCGTGACAAACACTCTGTCCATTCAATACCACTACTTTTTCCTCAATATACATATAGAAAAAGTTAGAAACAATTTTTCAAGTCTTCTAAAAAATTTTTCCTCTAAGTCTATAGTTTTTATATCACTAACAATCAAACTATTTGGACTTCTAAATCATGAGATATAGGCAAAATATCACAAAATGCTCCAAAATAAGGGCGGCATCAGGTCACCTTTTTCGATCTCAATTTCTAGGATCATAGAGCTAGAATTAAGTTAGATTCCCTCTAGATATATTTAGCTCTATGTAATAGGCTTCATATGTAATTGAACTCACATAATTTGGAGGTCTATAGGTTGAGTTATAACTCAAATAATATGACTGATTCAAACAAAAAAATAATAGCAACATCCCAGTAACAATTTAACATCCAAATGAATCTTTATATCCATTTTCTCATACACAAATACAGAAATCAACTAAGTGAAGTCCCAAACCTTAAATTTGATATAGTAGGTCTTGTATTGCCTTTCCTTCCCTTCCTCTTTGGCTTTGCTTAACTCATTAACTAGAAACACCAAAAATATACCTCTCAATCACACTTCTTATAATTTCATTCCTTCATAAGAAAAGTAAGAAGAGATAAAGGTGAAGAGAAAATCCCTAAATTTTACCTTGATTTTCACTTAAGATTGGCTTGATTTCTTACATGAAAAATGATGGATGAAGAAGGTGAAATGGAGAGGAGAAAAGTCTGAACATAGAACCCCTAAAATGTCATACATCTCCCCTCTTCATATGCCCAATCCAGAACTTTCAAGACTCACACATATGCTTAATTCTTATTGAACACACGTGCTTTATTATTAATGGTCATAGATGCCTTATTCTAATTGGATTATGTGTTAACTTTAGAAAAATTGCATATTGGTCCCTTTTCTTCCTTTATTCTCAAATTGGACTACAATCTTATCTATTAATTTCATTCTCCTATGTCTTATTTTCTAATGTAATAAATTTCACTCCATTTGGTTAATTATTCTGGGAGTTATACCAAAACACTATAGGCTATTCAAAATCAGGGACAACAGCCATAACCCAACTTCAAGCCAGAATTCAAAAATATTATAAGCACAATAAAATTTTGGTTCCTTCATGAAAGTTTTAAATCTATGTCTCAAGTTTAATCTATAATTAAAATTATCCAATTTGGAGGTCTACAGGCCAATATATGGCCAAATTACAGAAATATGTTTAGTAGAACCTATCCATTCAGTGAGATACACATCCTAACTTCGGTCTTATCATGGAAAAGCAACACAAAAATATATCCAATTTAACCAAAAAATTCCATAAGCAAATAGGATACTTCTTCTACCAATTCCCATCACATCACATTCATAAATGCAAGTAACATATCAAAAATTCCTATACATATTTCACATCTAAGTGTGTATGTCCATGCCAAAATGAACGCATTACCCATTAACCCATGTCTTTTACATTAAGTACTATAATGTCTCTTACTAAGATGCACTTAATTCATGACGTTCACTTCTTAATACACCCTAGACATGTTATAATACTTCCAAAGTATATGTTGGGGCGTTACAGAAATAGACCCTACAAAATGTGGAATGATAATCACCCATAGTAGCGAAAAAGAGTTGCCACTAGAAGAAGAAGAGGAAGAGGAAGCAAATATCAAAGATAAATTAATGGAATACATTGCCAAACTTAAAGCTATTCGACATGATTTCTAAGGAAAGGTTTCTTCACTTAAATATTTTGAGCATAATGAAGAATACTACTTGAACCTATTAATGTAGCATAGTGAAGAAATGATGACAATTGGCTTCAAAGATGAAGAGGCATTACAAGAAGAGCTTCCTGAAAAAGCCTCCATCTAATAAAGGAAAGTAGAGGAGTCACAAAGGTAATTGAAAAAGATAAGCCAAAAACCTTTTCCCAAAGAGAAGAATAAGAGAGAAAAAAGGTAGTTGAGGAAGAAATGGAGGAGGAACTAAGTAAGGAAACTATTGATGAAATGTCAATATTGACCTTAAGTAAAAAGGGTTTCCACTTTCTTAAGGACAAATTGTTCGAGTTAGCCAATGATTCAAGGAGTTTAATTATCCTTCATTTTATTAACAGTTTGTCATTTAAAAAGACAATACTGCAATTAATTGGTTTTACTAACTTAATACATATATCCTTTAGATCATAATACAACAGGTGGTTTGTTTATAGGTTATGAAATTGCTTTGTAGATAAGGGTGGAAGCAAGCTGCTGATTATTGATCCAGGATGAAGTTGAGCATAAAGGTTATGTCAAGCTACTAATGTTAAATAAGTGCTAGATGGGAGGCAACTTATGAATTAGGATAAGTTTTAGTTTTATTTCATTTTTATTATATTTTATATGTTGGTACAGGATTTTATTTCATGTTATATTTATTTCTTTTGTTCTTTTATCGCTTTCTTTTATATTTTGCAAGGGTACAATTCACTATTAGATGGATTTGAAAACAGGAAATCATCATAATCAGGAAAGTACCAGAAAAACCTTCTCACTTTTATTTATACTTATATTATATACATTGCGAACAATATACTATTTAAGTGTGGGGATGGGTTTAATGAATCTTAAACTGATTTATTTAAGCTTATTATAATCCTAATTATAAATTTTATTAACCAATATCTTGAATTAGTTGAATATATCCATGAATACTATATTTCCTTATTAAATATTGATTTGAATTGGCGTGGAAAATGATGATAGTTAGACTAAAATTAGTTTTCTAAGTCATATTTCGTAATCATTGAAATATTCAAGTTGAATGAAATTGCATATTGTTTGCACACATACATACTCATATTTATCGTGAGCTTTTGAGCTTAAAGAGCAAATTTCAAAATTTTTTATAGCTCTTGTTATTCTTTCATGTGTGTGATATCACGTATAGTAGGATAATTCCTGTTTGTTAAATTAAAAGCATTGACATAATGAAGCACTTAGATTCGTCAACTTGCTTAGCTTATTTCTTTAAAAATCACCATACCATAAAATTTACCTTTAGGAATAACCAAGTTGAGCCTTAGCCTTTCTCATTGATTAAACCCATAAATTATCCTTTATCCTATTTTTTGTTGAAGACCTTTTTATTGTTTTGAACCTTGAAGGTTATTTACATTGTTTACTTATTAAGACTTGAAAATTTTAAAAGGTCTAGTATGTTTATTATTATGGTATTGAATATTGTGAATCGAAACAACAAAAAAAGGAAAAATGAGTATAAAAACCAAAAAAAGAGAAAAGAATAAGTATATAGTACTAATGTATTTATAATGAAGGCCCTGAATGTTTGTAACAATTCTTGTAAATTCTCTTTAATAAATCTCCTTCAATTTAACCTTTTTTGTATATCCGAACCATATTGTACCTAAGCCTCATTACAACCTTATAAAGACCTTTAGATTTTTGTTTCTAGTTGAAGCATAAGTGGTGCCAATGTGATTTTATTGCAATCTTATGGTAAGAGTTCTATTATGCATTGATTGAGAGTTTTGATATTTTTTCCCTAGACACGTAAGTGCATTGAGTAAAATCTTGGTTTGGATGTAAAAGTATATGCTTTTGATTTCAATGTGATTGTTGATATGATTACTATTAATATTGCTTAGGAAGTTAATTTTAGGACAACTTGATTCTAATTGTATGTTAATTTGATTCAATAGGATATGATGATGTATAGTATAAACGAACATATTGATATTGTAAATTTTCTAAATTTGATTATGGTTTGCTTATGGACAAGCAAAAGCTTAAATGTGGGGATGTTTGATAATGTATAATTGATCATATTTATACCTCGTATTTGATGAGTTTTTGCTTGATATTTGATACTTTTGTTATATATTCAGTATTTAATTTGCTCCAAGTGTATATATAAAGTATAATTGGCTTTACGAACTTAAAGGAGAAGAATTCGAATGAAAATATGGCATGAAATGAAGATTCGACGCACAGAATGGATGCATGGCTATGCATATACCTGTGCACTTCTCCCAGGCCATATAGTTTCGCTATTTTCAGAGAATTTGGTGATGCACAACCATACACAAGATTGTGCATAAGACAAATTCCTAGATTTCAATTTATAAAGATGTGAATGGAAGCTGAATGAGAGAGCAGATATTAAGAGGCGATTTCAAACGTGGAGTTCGTTCTTAAGGGACAATTTTGGACCAAAGAAGCGAAAAAATGAAGAAATCATCGATAAATCTATCAGAATATAAGATCAAACCTCTACATTGCTAGAATACTTAACAGAAGACATCCAAAGAAATTTAGAATTATGAGCCCATTGTTTTCACTTCGTTTTTCTATCTATGTATGTTTGATTTCATGTTCAATAATGTGTACCTAAAAGTCGTGTTAGTGTTTAAGTTAGATGAAACCTATATTGGTATTTTAATATGATTTGATTCTTTGTTTTTTTGGGTAAATTGGTGAATTTATAAATAAATAAAGGTATGTACAGTCGAGAGATTGGCGAAGATGCCAATCTCTTATTTATAACAAAAAGAAACTTGAGAATATTAGATCATAATTTGATTGCATACATAAAGATTGAGAAATCTTAGGTTTTAAAAGGAGTTAATTGTAACCTTAGTAATAGGATGACATAAATCTTCCAGATTAGGGTCAAAACTAATAAAGGTATTCAAATATAGGCAAAGCAATCATATAAACTTTAATTTGAGTAATTTGGTTAAAAACCTTAGGATTAGTTATTAGTAGACTCAAGGTCGGCTATTAGCATACCATAGAAATCTCTACGATCTAATAAATCAACAAAACTATTACATAATAAGAGATCAATCTGTTAAAGTTTTAGGGAGATTCAAAGTCTATACATTAACTTTTGATATCGATAAATTTCTAAATGGTTCCTTAATTCTTTGTTCTATTTTATTACCTATTTTATCTTACTTATTTTAGTTATATTTTTCTTTATTAAAAATCCAAAATCAATCCATATGCTAAATAATAGGAAAAAGGTAATTGATAATAATCACTATCTTTGTAGGATTGACCTATATTTGCCAGTATTAGCTGCAGCTACGTAGTGTACTTACAGATATTACAATATTAACTATCTCACGAAATAAGTCAATCACTACACTACGGGTGTAATTAGATGAACCACATACCAAGATGATTTGGGATAGTTAATCAAAGACTCGTTAAGGCTTGAGTAGAGAGTTCATAAATTTTTTTAGAAGTCTTTTAAAGAGAAAATGTCTAAAATATAAAATTTAGCTTTTTATAATCCATTCTTCTAATTGGGTTATGTAAACACTTGTATGATCTAAAGTGACGGAAATATTAAATGACGAGTGAACCTAAAACGCGTAAAAATTAGAGCTAATTTTAACGAGCACAAAAAAAAAGTTGGGACTTGACATATGAACTTTTTCTACTCTATCTAGTGTGACGTGCTATTATCGAGGACAGAGGAAGGATTAACGTGTGATGAAAATTAATAAAATATAATTAAAATTAGGTTACGGGTACAAAAAATTTTATATATTATTCTGCTGGGTCTGAAATGGTTACAGTAATAATAGGCAATATAATATTGATTGATAACATAGATGATATGTCTTTCTCTGTACCTATTGGTACGTGAACATATACAGAGGCCTATTTTTAGTCAAGTACGATGACACGCTGGAAAAAGGGCCGCGTAGAAATACCTTGGAGAAGGGTTGATTGAAGAAGTTCACAATGGCTGTGACCACTGTGACCAAAAGGCAACAAACCCTTCCTCCCTGAACAGTGGGTAAGGGTGTTGACGATATGTAGATTATTCAAGGAACTGCGCGTAGGTTGAAACCTTGTTCCAGAACGAGCAACTATTAAGGAAATGCGCGTAGTTTGAAACAGTCTCGTCTCCCAGTTCCATTCTTACTACTCATTTTTTTATAATAAAAATCAGAACAAACTTGTTTCCGAGAACAAATCGAGACATAAAAGAAATCTGGGCCTTAGCTTTCCTTCTTTGTTAAATTTGAGACTATACTGGCAATATTCGTTTCATCCTTTATGGTTTATGCTGCATGATAACTAATGCATATGTTGGTAAACCATGAATATAAGATTTATTGAAAGCAATTAAAAGTTGGAGAGCAAGCACGAATTAGAGCAAAGATAGTATGGAGAAGGGAGAATCACATGCTGGTAATAGAGAAAAGAACAAATCAGAGAGACAATTACATGTAGACTAATTTTTTTTTTTAAACATACAGATAATAGCTGCAAGCACAGATTGGTAAAACAGAGTAGATACACAAATCAAAATCATATGCCGATACTTTCTTCGGGAAAAAAATATATATAAAGCAGACACAAGATGTTTAAATTGTCAGACAACTGACCAGAATATTGTTTGCATGGCTGATGAAAAAAGGAGCAAACTCTCCCCCTTATTTAACATTGCTTGCTCAAATGAGCATCACAGGCACAGAAGCACCTGCAACATGCAGAGTTTATTTACCAGAAACAAACTTTCTGATATAGCCTTTTTCTTTTTGCGCACATGCAAAACTGCAAAACTGTGGTTGGAATACTCATTTGAGCAAGAAACGTTACAAAGAGGCAAGCTCCAATTCTCCCCACTGATGGCTTCAACCCTAGAATCCATGTCTTATTGTTTGTGGACAGAAAGTCATATATGAGCAGAAGCTGCTGGGTTAAATTACTATTATACCTCTTTTCCTAGAAACTAATACGTAAGCTATGAAAGTAAGGTTATAGGAGCAACCAGTATTTTGGACTCATAGTCCACCCTCCAACTAAAAGTTAGGAACTACTAGTTAGGTTCACTCTTAGAGAGAGGCTACTTGGATACGTGATATGGGATGTATCCTGGACAACAAGTGGTTAGGAATTGAAATAAAGGGTAGTGGTGGATGGTGTGGTTTTTGGGACTTGACAGTCAGTTGAAAAGGGAGGGAGATGGAATTTTAGGTGCTGATAGAATGGCAGCTCAGAAACAGTTCGATTGCTGAAGCCCAACTAACCAACAAAGTTCAATCAATTATAAAATTCCACTATGGAAGATGCTATCCAATTATAAAGTTTCTATAATTCATCAACAAGCTGTTAAGGGCATAGGAAATGACGCTAACTCTGCTTTAAATAGTGAAGTGGTCTAACACCGTAAATGAAATAACACAACTATTGGAGGAAATCATGATTTGTGCTAAAACTTATGGGCTTTTTATTACTTAGAAAAAGTGAAGATTAAAAATGATTGATTGAATTATACTTAAATAAAAAAACTTGAGACCAATAATTAAGAATTAAAATATAGTTTAAAACAATAAAAGTAACTTTAATTTAAAAAATAGAAGTGGCTCAAATTTAATACCAATGGAATGAAATAGTATTTTAATTAATATTGACCAAATATTCTAGATATTATGCTGTTCTATTTAAAATATAATGTGTGCACTTATATAATCTTTTATGGTGTTGATTCTACAACAACTAAGATAGGGCTTAATTTAGGAAATTAAGAAAAATGTTAAACCCTTGATGAGTTAAGTCTATCTATCGTACCAATTTACAAGAGCACACACAAATACATCACACTTAAAAATTTAATCCGTTATTATTTATTCTTTAAATTGTAAATATAAATAAGCTAAGCTTTATAATTAGGAATTTTACTCTTTTAAAAATTAGAAATCTGGTATTGAGGTATGATGTTTCTAAGTGATTTCTTATTCTAGTATCTCTTTTATTCGTTTAAAACTTCCAACATTGGCAATTTTCATATTTGGATCTCTTTTGTTAACTTCCTTAACAAAAGTACTTACATGGCATGTCATGTCATTAAACAAATTAAGTTAGATTTTCACATAATATTTGGCATTGTTGATGTGGCTTTAAGAGGGCATATGCTATTATATGAAATTTTATTTATTTGAGCCCAAAGAAGTCCGATTACCCATATAAAAAATTCCAAAGCATGAAACATCTTAAAATATATTTATATCATATTATATAAAAAATTCATTGATTGACATCCATTAAGTACAAATTGTTGGAGGGGATTTATTAAAGTGATTATTGATGACATTGGGGATTTTCCAAAATACAAATCCATTGCTAAAAGGTGATCGATGATTATCTGACGAAACTTGGTGATTTTCTTTGAGTTTGATTGCTAGAATCCAAGATTGAAGACTGATAAGGATAAATTTTCTAGGTTTGAGAATATTTCTACAGTATATTGTAATTATTTGGGTGAGTTTTATATTCCTTCAATTGTATTAATTACCTAAAAATTATTTATGTGCATTTTCTAATGCTTGTTTGTTAATATTTATCATTAATTCTTTTTGAATATGTATCTACAAGAATCAATAATTAATTGTTCACTTAACTATTTTGTTTTTGTTTTTTTTAGGGGTTTATCATCTTCATGCACTTTTATTTATTTATTTGCGTATTTATTTTATGTCTAATTGTGTACAACTATTAGGAATGATTTATATTGATTGTTGTAGGGTCTCTTTTTATCCATATGTATGTATGTAAGTTTGTGGATGATTAAGAAATCTCTACCCTACTCATGGGATCTCTTTCTCATAAAAATTGATGTTGATGTTCTTTGTATTATATTTGAAGTACGAAGCAATATGACATTTAGTTTAATTACTACAAGGTAACTAGAAATTTCAGTTTGAAGAGATTGAGCAAGATGAAGCCTTGTGTATCTTGTTTTCCAATAATCATTTACTCAGTTAAAAAATTCAATTTAATTCATGTCGGAATCTTATACGTGAATCCACACAAATTACCAACGACAAAAGTATACAATGGGAATTTCTTATAGAAAGCCTGGAATCATATGAGAAAATTAGTAGTTGAGATATATGAGTTCTTCCAACAAGGAAAATTGCTGAAGGAAATTAACAAAACCTACATCACCGTCATACCAAAGGTATATGCCTCTAACTCTCTTAAAGAATACAGGCATATCTCTTTTTTTCAAAAATTAATAGATTCATTAATAAACGGTTATTACACAACCAGGTATGCAATTATACTAGTATAATAGAAAAGAACTAGATTATGAGGTCATAATGGTCCCTGTGATCAGCTTAGTCCAATGCTCATCTCCTCCTCATGCTAGTAGTTAGGTTATCCACAAGTCCCTTTGCTAGCAGTTCGAGTCGAGTATAAAGTGTCACCTCCTAAAAAATCTACTATGCATTTCTACTTTGTTGTCTGAAAATCTTATAATTCCTTTCTTTCCAAAATTGGTAAACCATTGAAACCCAACTTATCTTAAATGCTTTGTAATCTTCCTAGTTTCGCATCCTTACTTTCACTAGCCAACTAATAGTTTCCTCCCATGAATCAATTGAATAATAAGTGTTCAGAGTTGCTTGCAGCCCTCTCCAAATCTTCCTTTGTATAGCTGTATTTGATCATAATGTGTTCCAAACTTTCAATTTCCACACAACATAACTCACAATTCAAAGAACTAATTTTAAATTTAAGTTTGTCCTTCATTGGTAGTCCCCCACTGCCACCCCCC
>JANZXR010000007.1:5426733-5451808 GCA_027575705.1 Erythroxylum echinodendron
ATAATAATAATAATAATAATAATAATAATAATAATAATAATAATAATAATAATAATAATAATAAGATAATTAATTTCGTATAATAAAATTAATAATAAAAATAATTATAAGTAAAAAATTTAAAATAATAAATAATAATAATAATAAGATAATTAATTTTGTATAATAAATCTAATAATAAAAATAATAATATTAATAATAATAACTAGAAAATTTATAAAATAATAAATAATAAATAATAATAATAATAATGACAATTAATAATAATAATAATTAACAAATAAAATAATAATAATAAATATAATAATCATAATCATAATCATAATAATCATAATAATAATAATAATAATAATAATAATAAGGACATTTTGATCTTTTTGTTACTTATTTTTTCTTATTCTAAGTTTATATTTTCAAACAAAACATTGAATAGAAATTCTTTCTCTATTCTATTTCCTAAACTAACAAAAATAATACTCATTCTGTTCTATTCCTCATCTTTTCTATTCCTAGGAATAACTATTATATTCGCTATCTATTCCATTCTTTGCACCAAACAGGCCATTAGTCATATAGCACATAAAGATAACAAAACCTAAAGTACGTGGTATTGTTAGACCATACAAATAAAGAAAGGTCCTTCCTGCTATAACCCTTAGCCTCTCAGAATATTTCATCGATTTATAATACTTAGTCGTATGGCACATGGAGATAACAAAAACTTAAAGTACGTGGTATTGTTAAATCGTATGAATAAAGAAAGACCCTTTATGGCACGTAGAGATAACAAAAACTTAAAGTACACAGAATTGTTAGACCATATAAATAAAGAAAGACTTTCTTATTATAACTCTTAATTTCTTAGAATATTTCACCGGTAGGTCTTAAGAAGATTGTATTTTAGATTTCCAACCTAAGTACTAAAATGATTTATAGTCAAATTTTTACAAGAGAGATAAAGATAAAGGACGGTTTGAGGTATATACTAGGTGAGACACAAGAAAGATTTGAGGTATATACTAGGCGAGCCACAAGACTACTCTTTTTTAACATAACAAAAAAAGTTTACAAAGAACTTATGACATAAGCATCAGTACTTTCTTTAAACCTAAATTAGACATTTAAAATAAAATGAAGATAAAAAATTTATATAAATTTATTTTACAATATTAAAGAGAGAGAGAGAGAGAGACGACTAATCTCCAAAAGCCCCTATTTATTGACTCTCTCTGTTGCTCCCTAAAGCCCTACTCTCTCTCAAGTCGCTTGCGCGGTGTCTCTTTTGCTCCATCTCTCTCCTCCGGCTAGGGAGGTTCGTTTCGAATAACTCGTATCACTGATCACTCGCTATTCTTCCTTTTGATCTTTTTGGGCTCTTTGGTTGAAAGCTAGATTTTTTGTCTTCATTTTACTTCCTCTCCTTACCCATCTGTCTCTACACACGTTATTTTCTCAAACCCATTTTAGAAAACTTATTTTCTGGGTGTTGTCTAATGGGAGTGATAATTATGGCTGCTGTTAGATAGAGAGAGAGAGAGAGAGGAGAGATAGAGAGCAGTAGGCAGTCAGCAGACGCGCCGAGGGGAAAGGTAAATTATTTTTTGTCGCTGAATAGTCCTCTTATTGTCGCTCGCGGAGTTTCTCTCCTCTGAACTTTTGGTTGCTAATTGGTGTGGTTTGGTGTATTAGCTTGGAGTTGACATATATTTAAATTAAAAAAAGTAGAAAATAATGAAGATAGAGGAGGTACAGTCAACAGCAAAGAAGCAAAGAATTGCTACTCATACCCACATCAAAGGCCTTGGCCTTGAGGTAACACCACTTCACTTTTTCCTATAACGTTCTGTAAAGAACCCAATTCAAGTTTCTCTTCTAATTTCATATATTTATCACTTCATTTTGATCTTGGGTTGTGTGGTTTGGTTCCGATGGAGACTGAAACTTAACATATGAAGGCATTTAGG
The DNA here is from genome assembly GCA_027575705.1 of Erythroxylum echinodendron. NCBI lineage: Eukaryota > Viridiplantae > Streptophyta > Magnoliopsida > Malpighiales > Erythroxylaceae > Erythroxylum > Erythroxylum echinodendron. The sequence continues at coordinate 5,428,698 of JANZXR010000007.1, forward strand.
ATTTTCATATTGGAGAAATGTTGTTGGCTTCTTAGCTTTTTTTTTTTTGAGTATTGTGAAAGAAAAAATGAGCTCTAAACTGCTAGGTCCTCCAGCCGTGGTTGTGATACTTTAACCACTAAGTTGTGGGGTCACATATCTAGTTACTCTCTGTCTTTGATTGCTTCTTGTTCTTTGGACTCCTCTAACATGGCTCTTTCTGATTCTAGCCTAGTGGAGTCGCAATACCTTTGGCTTCTGGATTTGTTGGGCAAGTTGAGGCCAGAGAAGCAGCTGGACTAGTGGTTGATATGATAAAGCAGAAAAAGATGGCTGGTCGGGCTCTTTTACTGGCTGGACCTCCCGGTACTGGAAAGACAGCTTTAGCCCTGGGGATATCTCAAGAACTTGGGAGCAAGGCACGTCCATTTCTCAATAATAATATAACTCCTTGCATGAAATTCCTTTACTCATTGCTGCATATCTTTGTAATGCAATTCATGGCTATTCGGTTGTGATTACATATATAACTATATACCTTTTTGGGCCTTTTCTGCTTGTAGGTTCCTTTCTGCCCAATGGTTGGATCAGAAGTATACTCTTCAGAGGTGAAGAAAACTGAGGTTTTGATGGAAAATTTTAGAAGGGCAATTGGTCTACGTATCAAGGAAAATAAAGAGGTCTATGAAGGAGAGGCAAGTCAACTTCAATATAGTCTTTTGCAAAGAGCTTATTAACCCATCTTCTTAGAGCTATCCCAGACTTTATTATTTATGCTGACATTTATTTAATAATTGTTTCAGGTTACAGAACTCTCACCGGAAGAGACAGAAAGCATGACAGGGGGCTACGGTAAAAGCATCAGCCATGTCATTATTGGATTAAAAACTGTGAAGGGAACCAAGCAACTGAAGTTGGACCCTACTATATATGATGCTTTAATTAAGGAGAAGGTATGGTCCTCAATCTTTTTGCATATGAATGCTCAATATTTATGCATTGTTTATCTGTTATTATTATTTTTAAATGTGTGAGGGAATTAGTAATTTTTGATGTTGTGAAATGTGACCTGGAGGTTATCCCAGTCTGAGTTTTATAGTTTTAAAGTGGAGCCATGCCAATGTTGGCTTTAGTGTTGAATTAGTATGAAAATATGTAAGAAATTGTTTGAAGAGTTGAATCTGGTTGAACCTAATTAAGTTTCACAATTGAACATGGGGTTTTGAGTTGACCTGCCCGTGTTGTTGCAATTAAGGTTTCAGGAGTGTCCCAGCTAGGCTTGTGCATTGGGTCTTAGGTCTTCTAGTTTGACCCTCCTGGATTGGCTGGGTTTTTCACACTGGGTAATTTGGTTCTCTCTTAGGCTTTTGAATGAGCAGGCTTTTGTTATCCTTATGGTAATTAATTCACCCCAGGCTTAACTTGATATATTTGTAACATTTCATCCAGGTGGCAGTTGGAGATGTTATATACATAGAGGCAAATAGTGGAGCAGTCAAAAGGGTGGGTAGAAGTGATGCATTTGCCACAGAATTTGACCTTGAAGCGGAAGAATATGTCCCCCTTCCTAAGGGAGATGTGCACAAAAAAAAGGAGATAGTTCAGGTATTTCATTTATAATTTTGTGCGTATAGCCTCACACCTCTTTTGGAGCATATACACATGGCATGGTATCTGCGGTGAGAAGCTTGAAGGTTATTTGTGTGCCTTTTGTAATATGGGATAATCAATAGTCTTGTTATTTCGATGTCTTAATATAACTAATTTCAGTATTTGCACCAAAAGCATAGAAATTTGAGAACACTGCTGGCATATTTGCTTTGCTATTTTGGAGAATTTTGGTCCTAGTAATGTTTTTATATGTTTTTTTGGTGCGTATAACCTTTGTATATGCAGGGATGCGAAGCTCATACTGGAACCAATGTTTGTATAACTTTTTTTTGGGTGTAAATAACTTTCTTATATGTAGGGATGTGAAGCTCATACTAGTTAAGAAAACCAATTTGACATGTTTGTAGTATCAGTATTCTGTAATGAAGTTATGTTTTCTAACTCATTTTAATACAATGGTCCAATTTGTCTATGCGTGTTTTACTTCAGGATGTAACACTGCATGACTTGGATGCTGCAAATGCAAGGCCCCAAGGTGGGCAAGATATATTGTCTTTGATGGGTCAGATGATGAAGCCCAGAAAGACAGAAATCACTGATAAGCTGCGGCAGGAAATAAATAAGGTACTCCTTTGCCTAATAAATAAGCTATTTCTTTGACATAGCCAGAATGCCTTTATTTATGTGAGGTGTTGTCCTCTGATGGACATGCTTTTCAAACTTCCAAATTTCTCAATGTATGACAAATTTCTGTTGATGATAGGTTGTGAATCGATATATTGACGAAGGAATTGCTGAGCTTGTACCTGGTGTCCTATTCATTGATGAGGTCCTCCTGCCTCTTTATTGACATTTATCTCTTGTTTGCATTCCATGCTTTCTTTTGTCTAATCAAAAACACATTTCATAGGTTCATATGCTGGATATGGAGTGCTTTTCGTACTTAAATCGTGCTTTGGAAAGCTCATTGTCCCCAATTGTGATCTTTGCTACAAATAGAGGAATATGTAATGTAAGGTAAGCAAATGTTGAACATTTAAGTGAAAGATGTGCTTCGTTGTTGTCAGTGATATCCTTCGCTGTACTCTCCCGTGTATCTTTTGTTTTTATTTTATACCTTCTAGCATGCACGGTAATTTTTAATGTCCTAGTCTACGTCATGAATGTGTAATACTTCAAGTTAACAATTATGTTAGACCTTCCAGTTGGATATTTTTTCTTTCAAATGGTTTGGACTTTACCATGGTTTCTTACTTCTGATGTTAAACTTATTTGCAGAGGTACTGATATGAATAGTCCTCATGGTATACCTGTTGACCTCTTGGATCGATTGGTTATTATCAGAACTCAAATTTATGGTCCTGCTGAAATGATACAGGTTGTGCTGACTGATGTGTTTATTATGCCTTATGTGGATCAACTTTTAAAATCTAAAGCATATATAAAATGCTGCCTTGTTCGATGGGCAGATATTAGCAATTCGTGCACAGGTGGAGGAATTGTCCCTTGACGAAGAAAGTCTTGCGTTCTTGGGAGAGATTGGACAACGCACCTCCTTGAGGTTTTTATTAGTGAAGTCATTACGAGTTGCAGTTTATTCTCGGTCATATCACCGGCATATTTAATCATGAATTTTGCAGGCATGCGGTTCAGCTTTTATCACCTGCCAGCATTGTGACAAAAATGAATGGCCGAGACAAGATTTGCAAGGTGAGTTTTGTCGTAGAACATGATTGGTGCTTGTTAGAGGGTAGAACTCAAGATCTTCCTTACTGCAACGCCTAAGCTGTGACTGCTTGGATGAAATTTTCTTTTGGTGAATACAGAGAATTTCATGTTTGTTTTGGTTTCCCGTACAGGCCGACGTTGAGGAAGTAAGTGCACTATATCTAGACGCCAAGTCTTCGGCAAAGCTACTTCAAGAGCATCAGGAGAAGTACATATCATGATTCGAAAGCTGCTATTGATATTGAGGAGCTCACATCTAGAACTCGTGTATTGGTTTTTGGAATTACTGAGATGTATGAGGACTGCTCATGATGCGTTTTAAGGATGTAATCCTGTCTACAAAAATTGAAATTCATTGCTGCTGTCCTGGTTTCTTTACATGTGATTCACAGCCATTAAAGAGTTGCCAGAATACCGAGAATGTTAGGTTTTGTATCAATATACATCCAAGAAGGAAGAGTATGTTACGAATAATCAACCATGGGACGGTACGCAACAAATGAAGAAGAAAACAGAAACGACGTCGAAGGAAAAGCAGCAACAGACAGAAGTAAAACGCGTCGTAGTCATAACAAACTATGAAACACGTGCCGTAAGCTTATACTGTTTATTAGCCTTGGTAACGACGGAATTAAAATAAAATGAGCAAGAAACTATCTTATTCTTACCATGGAGTCACACATGGTTGAAAATGACAATTATGAAAAATGCGCATCTGGGGATTCGAACCTGATCAGTTCCGTGGCAGGGTACTATGACACCACGCACTTCTACTGAATTTAGCTTGTACTTATGTTATTTCTATATTTAATGTCTTGTGATCTAAAATGCTTACTGATGTACCATCAAATGTAGAGCTAGATAACACAGTATTCTTAAAGATATACTTCATAAGTGGTTCATGTGCAAGAAATACGTTGATTATGATAATGAACCAAGGTATTTTATGTTTCCCTTCAGTAAGACTTTAAACACATATCAAAAGCATTTGGTGATGGAAAATAATACAAGCAAATGCATAATGATAAGTTACCTTTGAAGCTAGCTCCAAAAGCATAAGCCATTGACATTACTACTTCTGACATGTCAGCACCATCAAACTTGGCATCAGACATAAGTGCAGCTGCAAGTGAATTCCCCTTCAGATTGGACTTGTCATTTCTATAATCACAAAAGAGAAGATCTATTGGCTTGTCATTTCTAAAGCAGTGTCCGATCTCCTCGTTTCGTTCGATCGGCTATCTCGAATGCTTAACTCTCTTATCCGGAGTATGCATGAGCTGTTCTTTCGAAACTGAATTGTTGTTCATCGACATGTGTATCAAGAGAGCAACAGATGTACCGACTAGCTAGCTAATTATATCAGACATTTTGCTGTGGGAGTTATGTACTTTCATCATTTATCGATTAGGTACCACCTTATCCTACTAGAGGATTTGTCGGGAATTTGTTTCCCTAAATTAGTTGTGTAATTTTCCTGTTCGGCTTCCTTCTTATTAAAATAAATAAATAAACACCATTTGCTTGGCCAATTGTGTTTCCCACAAATGCTCGCTCACATCGAGTAGGCTCCGTTGATAATGGGGGCAGCCTCTGCAAGTTAACCGTGACACTTTGAATGCCGTAAAGGCATGTAAATTACGAGTGCTATAGCCATAATGGTAGCATTATCACCACAAAGATACATGTCCTTAGTATTCACAGTACAGTCATACCTGAAATTTACAAAAGGTGACATGAAAAGAAAATGAAAGCATAAAAGGAAAACAAAAGATAACCTTTGTCAAAGATGCAAGAGAAATTTCAAAGGGGATAAGCATTTGACGAAGTGAAAATGAACAAATCTTTCTGTGGTAAGAATCAGTATCTAATCCCAGAAAAAAGGGACTAAAGATGCCTAGGATCCCAAGACACAAAAGAAAGAAAGAAGAAGTGAATAAGTTTCTTCAATCAATTTAGATGCTATGACAACCATGCTACAAAGCATCCCTTTTCTGGATTGGCACCCATACTGATAAGTAAGGTTGGCATTCTAAAGGAAAATAACAAACCACTTTCCAATTTCCGATAATATTATTATATACAGAAACTAAAACATCAGTTCAGTGTTTCTTAAAAGTGTTTCACAAGTTCTTTTGATTTATGAGGGATCGTGATTGAGCAAGGAGGATAGGCGAATGAGGATAATCAAATCCAAGCTAAAGTTTTTTAGTAGTAGAATGAGGATAATCAAATCCAAGCTAAAGTTTTTTAGTAGTAACATGATAGTATCGTTTAAGACAATTTTTAAAATTTATAAAATATTATTTAAAATTTTTAAAAATTATAAATAATATTTTATTAGTATTAATTTTTAAATATTTCACTTATAAATAATAATTATAATTAATATAAAAAAGTTCATTTTAATATTTTATTAAAATAATATTTAAATTTTATTAAATAAAGTTAAATTATATCAATATAAGAGATAACCTAGTCAAATACCTTTAAATAATAACACCAACAGCTAAATATGGTAAACATGATAAGACCTTTCAGAAAAGCAAAATTTCTTTTACTGTCTAAAAAGAAAAAGTTGGGAAAATTTTGGCTAGTTAGAGTGCGGTCCAATAAGTCTAACTGCTTTGGTACTTTTGGCTGTTGGTTGTACTGCTTGAACTTAACTACTTCTCTCTCTCTCTCTATCGTCTCTTCCCTCCGATCTAGACATTGATTAATTTGAACTATCGTCTCTTCCCTCCGATCTAGACATTCATTAATTTGAAAACTTTCAAATTGAATTTATTAACGAATTATATTTAATTACATTAATAAGATTAAATTAAATTCAATTTATATTGTTTGAAACAAACTCATTAATATTATAAATGAATTCAATTACACTGTTTGGAATGAGAATAAATATAGTGAGAAATGAAAATGAATATTATCATTATAATTATTATGGTTGGTTAAGAGGAAGGAATGATTAACATTACTATTAACAGTAGTTGATTTGTAAAAAAATTAAGAAATAAACATTTATTATATTTTAATTTATTTATTTATTATATTTTAATCAATTATGTTGTAATTAATCAATTATAATATATTGATTAAGTAAAATATTGTAATTAATTTTAATTAATGATATTGTAATTAATTAATTGATTATTGTAATTAATTAATTATATTTTAATTAATTATACTGTAATTAATTATATTTTAATTAATAATTTTTAGAATCTAATCAAGTGAAGCAAAAGAGAGTGAGAAGTAAAGTAATCCAATGAATGAAATAACAAAAGAGCAAGATGTTACCTTTAAATAGTACATAGTGATTCCTGATGAGAAATACAGAACAAAAAATGTAACTCAGTAAAAACTCACAATAAATAAATAAACTTTGATAAATGTCTGATTAGAAACCTACAACAAACAACAATTTTTTGTTTAAAGGTGTCTTCCTCAAACTTCAATGTAATTGAATTCTTATGTTTAGAAGAGCGAATTCAATTTATAAAAGAGATGAGTTTTAATTACATGCATGAAGTAAACTCATCTTTTCTTTATGTTTCCAAACGCTTGAATTGAATTTAACTATAATATTGAATTCAATTCATACTTTTCCAAATACCCCGTAAATCCGTAATCTCGTTGTGAGTGGATATCTCTCGTCGCTCTCCACTACCGGCCAGAACTTCCGATTAATCGCTCTTTCTACGTCTGGCTATCTCCAACCCCACTTCCTTCTTCCAATTTTTCCTTTCTAGGGTTTCAACAAATAAAAAAATTTTTGAAGTAGAAAAAAGTTTTTAAAGCTTTCTAATCCAAGGCAAGCTTGTAGATATTTACTTTCACTTTTTTCTTCATTGATTTGTCAGACGTTTGTTTGTTCTGCTTCGCTAGAGAATGGATTTGGGGGTTGGATCCTTTTCTTGTTAAACAGTTCAGTCACTTAAAATTATACTAATATGAGGAATTAAACGGACCGGTCAATTAAAATTATAAACTTGCGACATGGAAATCAAGTCCCGTGTTATTAATCACTCGCCTGAATTTGATATTCTTTCTTTTGATCTTTTTGGGCCCTTTTGTTGAAAGTTAGTTTTTTTTTTCATTTTACTTCCTCTTCTTACCCATCTGTTTCTACACTCGTTATTTTCTCAAACCCATTTTCAAAAACTTGTTTTGTGGGTGTTGTCTAATGAGGGTGATAGTTATGGCTACTGTTAGATAGAGAGATAGAGAGCAGTCAGCAGACGTGTCGAAGGAAAGGTAAATTTTTTTTTGCAGAATAGTCATCTTATTTTTAGAAGTTTACGGTACTGGCCGGTTTCGTTTTTCGGCCGGTACAAGATCCGTATCATTGGTTATACTGTCTATTTTTTCTGCTATTATTTGACTAGCAACATAGCTTAAGGAAGAGAGAGAGGTCGAGGAAAGGTTCGGGGTCGTAACATTAGGCAATTTAAGAACTCACTAAGCACTCTGGGACACAATCATTTTGTCGCTCTTCCAGTTACTTTAAACCCTCAAGTTTCAAAAGGTTATCCATTCTTCTCGGTGTCTAACTAGCATACTGTTTCATCGTGCTCTCCTGTGAACTTTTGGTTGCTAATTGGTGTGGTTTGGTGTATTAGCTTGGAGTTGACATATATTTAAATTAAAAAAAGTAGAAAATAATGAAGATAGAGAAGCTACAGTCAATAGTCAAGAAGCAAAGAATTGCCACTCACACTGTTGAGACCAGATTCTAGAAACAATATAGTAAGAGGAAAAATAAGAAGTCTAGCAATTCTGGCAATTCTGGCAATATGTGAAGGTAAATTGGGAAATCTTAGAGGGAAAGTGAGTCATGAGAGTGTTAGTTAGAATGGGGAATAGAATATTGTCATAGGGAGAGAGAATATTAATTCGGTTATGATATGCTAGAAGGTGGATATCTGGAGATTAGCTAGCTCTCAAAGTCTAGCTGAGAAATATCAATATCACCATTCATTCATCACTTTTCCATATTTCTTTTTATTTTATTGCTGTCTGCGTATGCTTCTTGTGTAGGTTTCTGCTAGTATTTGGTTTCTGCTAGTATTGGGTATCTAGTGTTAGAGAAGGTGGTCTCTAATAAATTGGTATCAGAGCAGGATTGTGTTGGGGAATGGTATCAATAAGGATGGAGGCTAGAATCGATAATGTAGAAAAAGAAATGTTGAGGATTGTAGAGGACCTTGTGGGGGTAAAGGCTAAGTTTGATAAGATGACAGGAGACATTTCCTCCATTTTCGAAATTTTGAGGAGAACCGAGAATAAAGGGAAGGAAAAGGAGGTACCTGGGGAGGTAGAAGAGATGTCGAAACAAAAATTTGAGGACGAGACATCGGCCCAAACTGAAGCGATAAGAGTGGAGAAAATTCATCGGAAGCTTGAAATCCCTCTATTCTATAGAGAGGATCCCTTTGGATGGGTTTTTAGGGTTGAGCGATACTTCGAGCTGAATGGTATGTCTCAGGACCAGTGGTTGCAGGCGGTGGCAGTTTGTATGGAGGGAGACGCCTTAGGCTGGTATTAGTGGAGACAAAACTGGTCACCAATAGCCGAGTGGGAGTCGTTTAAGAGAGCTGTAATCCGAAGGTTTGGCAGCACACAGGTGGGAAACCCATTAGTAGAGTTATTGAAGATACAACAAACAGGGACAGTGGCCGAATACACATAAAAATTCGAAGTTTTAAAATCAATACTAAGGGATGTGCCAGTGGAGGTGGTAACGACGATGTTTATGAATGGATTGAAGGAGGATATCAGAGCTGAGCTTCAGATGGCTCAGACTGATTCTTTAGTCCAGCTAATGGAGCTAGCCCAAATGACTGAAGGTCGAAATTGGGCCTTGTTAGGTCAGCCCACTAGAGCCACCAGGCCATTGAAGGCTTATGGAAATTCAGGAGTGACGGACTCAAGCAATTGGGGCATGAAGGGAGTCTCTGCTAGTAACTCTCTCTGGAATACTAATCGCAAAACGATTGAAGGGGGAAAGATAACCACTCCGGTAATAAGTCCGAACACCAAGAGCAAACCGATTCAGGGCAGATCGTCAGAAAATTGGGGTGCTAATCAAGGTAGTGAGGGACGAAGGGAGTTTCGAAGAGAGCACTCCTACCCTTTCAAACGTATGACTGCGGAGGAGATGCAACGCAAAAGGCACCAGGGTATTTGTTATAGATGCAATGCCAAGTATAAGCCAGGGCATGTGTGCTGCGAAAAACAATTCCACATACTTTTAGCTGATGAAGGACAACCTGCGGAGTTACAAAAGGAAGAGGACGAGCTTGTTAATCAGGTATTGTTTCTTCACCCGAATGTATCAGATGATCCTACCCAACCCTTACCTGAACTGGAGTTGTCCGTTACATCTCTCAAGGGTATTGTGGGGCCATAAAACTTGAAATTAAGAGGGAAAATTACCGAAACAGAGGTAATAATTCTGGTAGATAGTGGAGCATCGTATAACTTCATTGCAATGGGGTTAGTGGAAGAAATGAAGATGGAAGTTAGTCACACGAAACCCTTCAAGGTTAGATTGGGCAATGACTATCGAGTGCAGAGTGTTGGAGTTTGTAAGGGGGTTGAGCTGAATATACAGGGAATGGTGTTGAGACAAGATTTTTTTTCCGTTTGATATGCAGAGTGTCGACATCATTTTGGGTGTTGCATGGTTGGAGACATTAGGAGATATTATGCTAAATTGGAAAAAATAGATTATGAAGTTTATGCTTGATGGCCAGAAGATCAAACTATATGGGGAGGCTGTAATGAAGGCAACTGTAGCTTCCCTCAAAACTGCTGTTAAGCTTTTACAGTAAGGGGCAGAGGTTTTATTCTTGAATATGAGGGACATGAGGTGTTGAATAGGGAAATAGTGGAGGTCGAAGTGGGGATGACAAGGTTGGATAAACTACATAATCAGTGTTATTCAGACCCTATAGTCAAGGAGGAAATTGGTAACCTACTACAGGAGTTTGTAAGGATTTTCGGACCTGTTACACAGTTGCCACCCAACAGAGCCACTGACCATGCCATTTAGTTGGAGCCTAGTTCTAAACCACCTAATGTCTAACCTTACAAGTATCCCTATTACCAGAAAAATGAAATTGAGAAATTAGTAAGGGAAATGTTAGAATCTAGGATTATAAGGCCTAGCACTAGCCCTTATTCCAGCCCAATATTGTTAGTAAGGAAGAAGGATGGCGGATGGAGATTATGCGTAGATTATAGAGCTTTGAACAAGTTGACAGTACCCGATAAGTATCCAATCCATTGTATTGATGAGATTTTCGATGAATTAGGAGGATCCAAAATCTTTTCTAAGATTGACTTGAAGTCGGGATATCATCAAATCAGAGTGAAAGAGGAAGATATAGCCAAGACAGCTTTCCGAACCCACAAGGGGCATTACGAATTCATGGTAATGCCCTTTGGACTCATGAACGCTCCTGCTACTTTTCAATCCCTCATGCATGAGATATTCAAACCTCATCTTAGAAAATTTATTTTAGTTTTCTTCGATGACATACTGGTTTATAGTGTCAGCTTAAAGGATCATTATTTCATCTCCGAACAGTCCTACAAACACTGAGTGATAATCAATTAGTAGCCAACTTGAAGAAATGTACTTTTAGGTAGTTTAGATTGGAGTATTTGTGACACTACATATCCACAGAAGGTGTATCGGTAGATCCTATCAAAATTGAAGCTGTTGTTAATTGGCCTGTCCCAAGAGATGTGAAAGCATTAAGGGGATTTCTAGGATTATCTGGTTACTACCGGAGGTTCATTAAGTGGTATGGGAGTATAGCCAAGCCTCTTACAAATCTGCTATGCAAAGATAAGTTCATATAGACTGATACAACACAAAAAGCATTTGAAGAACTTAAGCAGATGTTGACTACTACTCCTGTGCTAACCTTGCCTGATTTTTCCAAACCATTTGTAGTTGAGACAGATGCTTCGGGTGTGGGAATGAGAGCAGTGCTAATGCAGGAGGTCAGACCAATAACCTATCTAAGCCAAGGATTCTCAGCTTAAAACCAACTGAAACCGGTCTATGAAAGAGAATTGATGGCAATAGTATGGGCTGTCCAGAAATGGAGACATTACTTAGTGGGTAGGCACTTTACCATACGTACGGATCAAAGGAGTTTGCATTTCTTAACTGATCAGAGGTTTTTAGGGGAAGAGCAGTAGAAATGGGTTGCTAAGTTGCTGGGGTTTAAGTTTGACATAGTTTATAAACCTGGATGGGAAAACAGGGCAGCAGATGCTTTGTCTAGAAGGCTGAAGCTGAATGTATGGCTGTGAGCATGAGATATCATGAAGAATTGAATCAGATGAAAGATATGATTCAACAGGATCCTAAGTTAAAAGGCATTATACAAGACCTGTTATTGCAGCCAGATAGTCATCCCCTATTTAAGTTGGTAGGCTCGAGGCTTCTCTATGAAAATAGACTAGTTTTGCCCGAGGAGGGACCACACATACAGAAATTGATCAATGAGTTCTATTCAACTCCGGTAGGAGGGCATTTGGGGTTTTTCAGAACTTATAAGAGTCTGGCCAAAGTTGTTTATTATAGGGGAATGAAATCTGATGTGAAGCAATTCATTATGTGCTGTGATGTATGCCAGAAAAACAAATACTCAGCCCTGAAACCTGCTGGCCTACTTCAGCCATTACCCATTCCTACGTAAGTGTGGGAAGAAGTTTCCATAGACTTCATAAGCGGACTACCTAAGGCAATGGGAGTGGACACTATTTTTGTCATTGTGGACAGGTTAACAAAATTCAGTCATTTTCTAAAACTCAAACATCCATATACTGCTAAACAGGTGGCTGCAATCTTTATTAGATAAGTGATGAGACTTCATGGAACATCCATATACTACTATACAGGTGGCTGCAATCTTTATTAGAGAAGTGGTGAGACTTTATGGTTTCCCCAAGATAATTGTGTCAGATAGGGACAGACTTTTTATGTGGTCAAACGGAAGTGGTAAATCGTTGTTTGGAGACTTATTTATGATGTTTTGTGAGTGAACATCCTAAAGAGTGGCCTAAGTGGTTAAGTTGGGCGGAGTATTGGTTTAACACTACCTACAGCAGTGCGATTGGCATGACTCCTTTCAAAGCATTATATGGCAGAGAACTTCCCACTCTTTTCAAGTATATCGATGAAGGATCTTTACTAGAAGACATCAATCAACAACTGGTGGACAGAAATAGAATCTTAGTAGAGCTGAAATCTAATTTGTTGAAAGCCCAGTAGTAGATGAAGAAATATGCTGATTCCAAGAGAAGACCGATGGATTTTGAGGTGGGAGACTTGGTTTGTCTAAAGTTGCAGCCCTACAGGTTCAAATCACTAGTTGTCAAGAGAAATGAAAAGCTTAGCCCAAGATATTATGGCCCTTATCCAATTACAGCCAAGATCGGAGAAGCAGCGTATCAAGTCCAACTTTCGGCCACTGCAAGGATTCATGACATTTTCCATGTGTCTCAACTTAAGAAAGCCATTGTTCCTATTGCACACTCTCAACCCCTGCCTTCTTTTTTAGATGAAGATATATAGCTAAAGGTGGAACTAGCAGCACTAGAGGGAGTTCGCCGAAGAATTAATGGAGAGCTGGAGGTTTTAATTAAGTGGAAGGATTTATCAAATTTTGAGACTACATGGGAGAAGTTTGAATTCGTCAACAACCAATTTCCTTCCTTCCGGGTATATTGTTGAGACCAGATTCCAACAACAATATAGTAAGATGAAAAATAAGAAGTCTAACAATTCTGGCAATTCAGGCAATATGTGAGGGTAAATTAGGAAACCTTGGAGGGAAGGTGAGTCATGAGAGTATTAGTTAGAACGCAGAACAAAATGTTGTTATGGGGAGAGAGAATATTCATTTAGTTATGATATGCTAGAAGGTGGATATCTGGAGATCAGCTAGCCCTCAAAGTCTAGCTGAGAAATATCAATATCACCATTCATTTATCACTTTTCCATATTTCTTTCTATTCTATTGTTGTCTGCGTATGCTTCATGTGTAGGTTTCTGCTAGTATTGGGTATCTAGTGTTAGAGAAGGTCGTCTCTAACACACACCCACATTAAAGGCCTTAGCCTTGAGGCAACACCACTTCACTTTTTCCTATAACGTTCTGTACAGCACCTAATTCAAGTTTATCTCTTCTAATATAATATATTTATCACTTCATTTTGATATTGGGTTGGGTGGTTTGGTTATGATGGAGACTGAAACTTAACATATGAAGGCATTTATGATTGTCATATTGAAGAAACGTTGTTGACTTCTGATAGGTGTGAAATGCATTGTATTTTAGGGTATAATTTGATATGTGTTCAGCCGTTTATTCGATTGTTTAGTATATGTTTAGGTTAAAATTATATTAGTTTGTTAATTATTTGTATTTTAAGTGTTTTAAGGGTTAGTACAAGCTTTTAAGCTTAAATATTATATTTATGAGGAGTCTTGATGTTTTGCTAGTATTTCAGGGTTAATATCAAAGAACAGAGAAGTTTCGGAAGACATTCGGGTCGAAATAATGACAAGATTTAATTGAGATAATTCAACAAATTATGAAAAGTTAAGAGAAATATCTATATTTCATTAAAAAAACATTATGAACTATTGTTGAACTCAAATAGAAGAACTTGGTAGAAAAATCTTATAGATTTATTTTGATCATATCATCAAACACTGTTGAGTATTTTGATCATAATTTTTGATAGAAATATCATATTAAATTTGTTGAAAAGAATATATAAAGCTAAGAAAATCTTGTGCAACTCTATAAAGATACCAAAAGCTAATTAGGTTGACAAAAATCCTGATTGAATGGGTACTTCGACTAATTAAACCATTAACCTGGCACTAATCGAGTGAGGACGCAACATTTTACATATAAGAGGTTGGCTAATTGAACTCTTCATAAGCTAGTTTTTAAGAATCAATTTTGTCGATATTTATCAATGGTTGGAAAGTAAAATAGAAGTAGATGAAAATGAGAAAGAAACCTTAAAAAGGGTCATTTTAGTGAGATTAAGCATAAAAAGTGGTTATTTGAATAGTATTAAGTTAGTTCTCACATCAAAAAAGAGATTTAAGATATGTATTAATTTTCATGTATGAGTTCTGATGGATTTATGAGTTTGTTAAATTGGTGGATTAAGAAGGCAAGGGTTATTCATGCATTACGGAGTGAAATTGTTTGAAATTTGACATGTGGTCGTAAATAAATTGTTATGGTGCACGTTCTAGATGTCGAGGAGACACCATGGATGCATGTGTGTTTATATGCATTTTATACATAATAGTGTCAGCACTTTGAGTGGAATTATCATATATGTGTGGTTTACTTATATGAGTGGTGTAAGGATTATTAGTAGGAGATAATATTAGTTCCCATTTGGACATCTAATATGTTATCTTGTGAAAATATCTGGATCCAAATTAGACATGAAACAGTTTCTTGGATGGGGTAAATATTTAGGCCATATTAAGACAAAAATTATTTCATTGTCTAGGGAGTGAGATTAAGATATAAACCAATCTATTAGTCAGGAGGACAATTTGATGCTTATATTGGGAAGGTCTAAGGTTTTATGTGGTGTTTTGACATTATTAACTGTTCTGTATAATATATGTAAGTATAGTATTGAATTGGAATATGTACAATGCATTATTATTATTTTGAGAATTTTTCATATATTTTAGTGTGTCAAATAGATATATATGGTAAGGCTTTGTTCATATAATGATAATAAATTAGGTTTTTAGTTTATTTTGTTTATCCTTATTTTTGGTTAATGTATGCTACCATGTCACAATTATGATTTCAAGTAAGGAGCCAAAGAAAAGCATATAAACCTAGACAAAGTGGGGTTGCGTTCTTCATAGAGTTAAAACCTAGAGAGTTTTCTAGTAAAGAGATATTCTTATTAGTAATTATTAATGTTGTTGATGATTATTCTGAGGATTTGTGTATTGAGATTTTGGATCATTAATTTATAAGTTATTTTCATTGACTTTTGTAAATTTAGCAAGTTTTTAGCCCTAACCCAATTGTGAGCCTTGAGTAGTTATGTTTACCATTGAGTGATAGCATGCCATGGGCCTAGTATGAGTAGTTTGAGTTCTATATATGACAAATTTAACAATATCAAAGTTCTAAGTTAAAGGTAAGAATAAGGTTACAGGGTTGTAGCGAGATGAGATTAGAATGAGTGAGTTGTTATGGTCTTTTATTTTAGTTGTAGGGTTAAGGTCTTCTCTTTAAATTAAGTATGACAATGGATTTGGCTAGGCTGAGTCTATCATTAGAATGGCTGCCCCAACCTTGAGAACATGTTCCCCAAGCCCTAGCTTAAGACTAAACGGACCACCCAAAATGATGCTATTTTATTTAAATTTTTAAAACAATGTTCTTTAAACTTAATACCAAAATAATGTTGTTTTGATCGGGTATTAAGTAGTTCAATCTTTCCAATTTGGCCCTCAAACCAAGCACAACTCAAAATCTACTCAAATCGAATTTGACCTATTAAGTTTAGGCCAAGTCTAAGCCATACTACCATCGTTACTTTAAATTCATGTAGTTTTCATTTTAGATGCCAAACAAATTGAGACCTAAGGAGGGAATGATGCAGCTAGAGGAAGAGATGGATGATAAAACTAGTCAGCAACCACCCTTGTTGGATATACTCTAAGTAATTATCAAAACATTAGGGGAACAATCACACTATGGCAAAAAGAACCTGAGGTAACAATAAATTTGCAACATTTTTAAAAAGAGTTACTTAAAACTAGTAGAATGCAACAGTTTTAAAAGTATTGCCTTTAATAATATTAAAAAAACAATGATAATAATAATTTCTTATATATTTTAAAAAGTAAAAAAATTAAAAAATTATTTCCTTAAAATTTTAGATAAGCAACAACAAAAACTATTGCTATTTTAAGCAATTAATGAAGTTTTTTTAAGCAATAAGTATAAGATTGATAAAGAGTTTGGTCGATTAAGCAATAAATAAAGCTCGAATTTGGATTTTAAAGCTCGAGCCTTATTTATTGCTTACACGATATTATTTTATTCAAAATGACTTCATTTTACATAAAAATTTGGTTTTTGGGCCGAGTAACTCAAGCTCAAGAGTGGCCTGAAGTCCGAATAATTTTTAAAAAAAATTCTAAACTTGAACCAAATTTTGGTCAATTTGTGTCATGTCGGGTCGACTAAGCCATGCTAGTCTGAACTAGACTATTTTTGTCATCTTTAAACAAGTATTGATATTTGAAATATTATATCCTATATAATATTTTAGGGATAAGGACAAAAGGAACTATAATTAACTTTTACATAATTATATAAAGATAATAGATAAATATATATTAGATTATTATACATAATAAATTGGGAATTGGACGCTAAAATCATTTTCCCTTTTTCTGCTTCCCCCTACGTTTCAGCCTCTACTAAGAATTCTTCGCTGTTATGCCTTAAGTTTTTCCCAATCTTCTTCATCAATCGTACAGGTATGGCAGAGTTAAATACATAGCTGAACTTTGGGAAGTTCTACGTATGTAAGTCTTATTCTAGGTTTTGATTTTCTACATTTTTATTGTATTTAAATGTAAAATTAGATGTAGTTTTATTCTTATCTCTATATGTGTCTCATCTAATGGCGATGGTTTCTCATCCTTTAGTTTTCTTATCTAATAGTGATGATTTTCCCTACACTGGTTGGTACTAATTATTTGAAAATTAGAAAAACTAAGAGGAGATTTCAAGCGGAGTAACAGATGGGGAGGTATTGCAAATTGATAATGCTAGTTTTTGATGAAATATTTTGCAGGTGTATATTAGTCACTATGTAATAGCCCGTTTTCCATACCAAGAGTTAGAGCCTTAGATTATGGCATATGAGTTAAATCATTTTAGCATTCATGAAATGCATTTCATTCACATGCATATCATTAGCATACACACATGACTTATGATTTCATACACATTGCAAAGATAGTATAAGCACTCAATTGACATATTTCTGGGTATGAAAAGTTTAAAATGATTATAAAGTGAATTGTGTATTGTTTATGTCTTGAATTTTGGTTTGATTGGTTACAAGTAGTAAATTTGGAATTAATTATTACCATTAAAAAAGTGATGAATTAAAATGTATATTTACACTAGAAAAAATACCAAGTGGCAAGACAAATATACACATGAAAAATTAGAATGACTAAGCCGATAAAATAAGTGACAAATGGCATACATAAATGAGTAACATTTAGCATGGGTAATTAATTGACAAATGGAAGCAATGATTGTGTGAAAAATAGATTAATAGTTAGGTGACATTTGGCAGCTTAAGAAGGGGATAAAAGGTTTACATGCTTAAAGACATGTATATGTTAATGTAATATGGTGACATCTAACATCCAAAGTGTAACGTTTCTGCATGGTGTAATTTTAGCCTTGCTCATTCTTCTTCTCTTTTCATCTCTCACTATCGAAACTTGCTTCCCATTCATGTGTTCTTCTTGAAGCTATGCTAAATTATCACACCAAATACATGCTTTTACCCTTCCTAAGATAGGTAAAGAACCAGATTCTTGTTGTCATTTATCATAGTCAAAAATCATCCAATTTCTACCTTGAATTTGGGATGATTTTGCATGCATGGAGGGCTGGGTAGACTTCTTGAATTGAACTAGAATTGGAAGATAAATAAGTAAGTAAAGTGTTATTCTTTATGGAATGTTATAATAGAAAGATTATGATGAATGAATCGGGATAGATTGTATATGATGTTGATGTTGAAGATGTGCTGGAAAATGGAGAATGAATAAGTAATTTTCTGGTCTGTTTTTGCATATACGAAAATGGTAGTTTATAGACTATTGTATGGATGATTTAAGTTTGGAATTGAAGTATAACTGATGAGGAATTCATGCTAAAGATAGGTATTGTTAAGGTGTTTTCAAATCTAGAAAATTTGAGTTGTAAGTGTGTTTATAAAACAATGAATGTTAATGACATAAGTGAGCAGAATTTTGTAAGCCTTAGTGTAACCAATATTAACTTGAAATGAAGTAACCTTAAAGGACATGAAATCTGGAAAATTTCAGGTGTTAGTGATGTCTTTAATCTTGTTAAATTCATGAGGTATTGAAGGAAGAAAAGTTACACACATTAGTGATGTTGATGACAAATTCTAGAATTTTAATTTCAGCCTTGTGTACATCTTAAACTAACTGAGAAATTTCACTTTAAATTGGTATATTTGGATTTGATTAAGGCTAGGAATGAACCTAGATTGTTTCTTGATTAATTGGTTAAGATCTTGATAAGTTTATGTAGTTAATTGATGTTATAATATAAAGAATAAGCTGTTTTGATATAGTTGAGTTCAAATCTGGAAATTCTGATTTATTAAAGGAATAAATGAGTTCTTTCAATGCAAACATAATCTTTAGGACATGAATAATGTGTATAAGGTATGGATGAATGAGTATTAAAGAATATAGGGGTAATTATGAATGAGAATTGGGTGAATGGATGAGTATATGTTGTTGGAAAAAGTTTGGTGAATGTATAGATTTAGCTTGCTAAAATTCCACATTTAAAGAACCAATTGTGTGTGTATTATAAGAGTCTTATGGATCATGGAAATGTTCAAGGATAAGTGTAAAGTATGATTGATGAATTTGAAGTAAATCAAGTTAATTTAAAGGTACAAACCTGATTGCAAAATAGTAGTATACAAAGTATGATGTTTGAATGGTCAAAATTTATGAACAGTTACATAACCGGAAAGGTCAATTGAGCATACATTAAACAAGACACACACACAGACATATATATATATATATGAATGATCAACTTAGTAATGTGTGAACTATATGTGTGTATTGTATGATACAAAAAGCACAAATCGATCGTCAACATCCAAACATTACCGGGTTATTAAGGCAGTAGCTTATCTGGAGTGTACTGTGAGTTAACCTAGTTATGTAAACTCAATTATATGTGTTTCTATCTAATCTGCATGCTAAATATGAAATATGAGAACAACTGAATGTAAAATGCCAGAATGAATATGAAATGCATGAGCAATTGAATGTGAATTGTCGGACTGAGTTCCAATGAATTTGATATACGTGATAGAAGCTCACAGAAATGAAAGGTAATGAAACATGACATATGGAATGATGCATCACATTGTTATGCAATGATTAGATGAAGGAGTTGTGACCGGAGTGAGCAGTGTAAAAAAGAGCTAGAAATGTGCTCAAAGAGCCACAGGCTCGATTATTAATGAGCCCAGTATCCATAATGGGTACGGGACAGAATATAAAGTGAGTCGGGTATCCAAAATGAATACAGAACAGTAAATAGATGCTCGGTCACAACATAGTAAAAATTAAGGTAGAGTAACATGTGTATTTGCATATATATATATATATATATAAATCCTTACTTATACCATGTGAATGATTGTGAAGAATTACTGAATTGTGATGATATAGTGATATGTAACGTTTGTGTACATGTTGATGATATGAATGATTGAGATAAATGATTAGATTATTCGGAACTAATTATATGAAATGTTTGTAGTTTGTGATGGATTGTTGGAATATGATGTATACTGTTTTGACTTGAGTGAGTATAACGATGATGGTTCACTCACTAAGTTCGTAAACTCATCAAATTGTAACGTTGACTTTCAGGTACAAGGGAGACCTAACTACTAAGGCATTCTAGTAGAAGTCTAGTACTATTAATTTTGGAAATAAGAATGACTCAAAGGTCTATCAGTGATATCTGAGGAGTCTAGTAGATTATGTTTACTTACTTTTCTCATTTCATGTAGAACATTTTGTAAAAAAAAAGAAATAGTAAACTCTCATAATGTTTTTGGTACTGTAAATATATGGATTATGAAATGTAATGATACAATGTAAGTTATGTTTGCGAATGAAATGGGAAAAGTTGATCTTTTGAATACTTGTGTTCTGTCTGATGCCATAATAAGTTAATGTAATTGCTCTAACATGCCAATTTCATAGGATATGTTCTTGAATGTCCTCCGAATGTACGAGCATGTGCTTTATGGTAGTGATGTGTTACCCACTAACCTGGTTTTCAAATAAGAGGCTAAAAGGAATGTTCTTAATGTATTTTCTAACCATCTTGTTGCAGGAGAACCTAATTTCTTTACTATTTTGCAATGTATTTTTTACATTTGTTTATTTCATATCTTATCCTTTGCAGTAAATGTGCAATCACTATCTAGATCTCTTGCTAACTTCCAAGTTTATATTGCATTGTTAAAACCTCATGAGAGGATCATAACACTTGATCTATCTCATGGTAGACATCTTTCACATGGTTATCCGGTGATTTTGGTTTCTAAATGTAAGATATGCTTGTGAAATACCTTTTATTATCTTTCCTGCTTTTGTCGGTTGACAAGCTCACTCCTTTTGATGATTTCTGTGAAACTCATTGTTATTATATCTATATTTTTTGCATGGTTCCCTCATATTTTCCTCTAATTCATATTTTTTTCATTTGTTGTTCTACAAATCATTTTATCATTTTGTATGCCATTACCATATTTTCCTCTTTCCTCTTTAAATATCTTAGAATTTTGACATTAAAAGTTGTATTCCAGAAATCGTTTTATTTAATATTTCCAATTGCTTTTGACTGCTTCTACTCTAGCTACAGGGAAATAAAAGCAATTATTATCACATAAGACAAATATCTTATCATTATAGTGTTTGATGGAAGTATTTTGTATTTTTTAAATTGCAGACTGACACAAAGAAGATATCAGTTGTTTCCATATTCTTTGAAATAATGTTATCATCTTAATACTCCTTTCGATTTTTATTTATGAAATTTAAATGAGCATTTATTACATTGTAGAAGAGATATATTTTGTCATTAAAAGATAAGGAATGGACTTTGAAGACTGTTACAGATGCATGGAGAACTTAGCATTATGGTTTTATTCCTTTATCCTCCAGCCAAAATCATATAAGAATTTCATGTCTGGGCCTCAACATATAAAAAGTATCTAAACTTTTTTTATTATTTATATATAACTTCAATGCTTTTAGTTTACGATTGGTTGTGGCTACACCAAGATCCATATATTTTGTACTCCCTAGAATTTCTTTATGTTTTCTTTAGCGTAATATCTTTCTTTTAACATCTAAACTCAAAGAAGATATATAGATTTGTGATAGTGTGTAAATCTAGCATGTTTCAGTTCCTAATTCTATGCTTATTTGGTGATTTATTGTGCTTAAATGTGAGCTTTTACTTGTTTTTATATATTTTAGTTACGGATTGCTAGATGTGATGAGAATGAAGCATTTTGAGCATATTTAAGAGGGTTTTTGATCAAAGGATTTACTGCTGAAGTTTTTCTTGGACATCTCATAACGCTGCTAGACTTAGCCTTGGGTAAGGCTAATGGCAAGATAGACTGTTGCGGACTGCGCTTAATTAGATGATTGGACCCACGAGTTTTAATGACGTTTTGGGCTTAAATTACAGCCTAGGAAGAAGAATTAAATAGTTTTTATTGGGCACTTTTGCTATATTATTATTGGCCCTAATTTTAATTACTATATAAGCCTGTTTTAGGACTTTTTGAAGGATTCTTGGTTAGCATCTTTCCCAATACGTTTTTAGGGTTTTATTTCAAATTTTTTCATAGCCATTCGAGGCTAAACTCTTCCTTTCAGCCAGGGTTTATTCGAAATGGATTTTCTTCATGTTTGTGAGATCTTAACATGTTTTAATTTATCTTTTTGACTTACATTGCATTTATATCTTTTCTGTGAATTCTTGGGAAATTATTTCCATAGTGAATTGCTATTATTTGTTTAAAAAGTCCTATTGTTCATCCAATAGGAATTTACATAGCTAATCAACTAGGTTAAATTCGTAATTGTTTAGCCGAATTGATGCAATTGGCAATTGGTATAACTTGATTGTGTAAAAGCCTTTGGGTTATATTAAGTAAAGACATAATCTAGTTTAAACGAATTCTCGTAGTTTTTGTTGATTAGGGCAAGGTCTTACTAGTTTTTAATGTTGTTAACAGGTTAAATCCTTCGTCGTACTTATGGCATGTTTGGTTTAATGGAATAGAAATTCGATTCCTACCCTATTCGTAACGTCTACGTATTCTTGTGTTTGGTTAGAGACTACGGGGAATAGCTAAAGAACACAATATGTTGTCTTTACCTATTCCGGGGTAACTGGGAATTAAGATACCTAACTCTCTGACCGTTCTATCCTCGTCAGACCCTCTGCCCTCGCTCTTGTCTTCACGCCCTTGGCTCTAGTCTCCATCGCTCTTCTCCTCCGAACTCTCATCTTCACGCTCTCATCTTCAAGTTACAGTTAAATCTGATTTATTTCCTAATCACCCTCTCTCTTTGCTTGTTGTGTAGTTTCTTCTTAACAGAATTGTAGTTCTCGGTTTTCATGATTATCGTTCTGGGTTTTGTTCTTCTTCCTACAATCAGTATTTCTGGTTTAGAATTTTCTTGATTCCGATGTGATTGGTTTATTTGATAATCTTGTTCGTTTGATAGTGACAGGTAACAACTAGCAAGAGTGCAAAGTGCGAAACTTTGCATCTGAAATCTCTGATATCCACTTCTACTCGTTAAGGCATTTTTGTTTTCCTGATTTCTTTTTTCAACTTTCCTGGTTTTC
>JANZXR010000007.1:5451908-5506940 GCA_027575705.1 Erythroxylum echinodendron
TAGACTTGTTGTTAAAGAAGAGCAAAAAATGCTAGTTGATTCGCTGATAAACTAGCAAAATCAGAGCAACACCAAGCAAAAGAGAAAGCAATACCAACTAGAAAATGAAGAAGTACAAAGCAGAGGATGAAGAAACACGAAAAGCCTAAATAAAATGTTGGCACTTCAGTGCTTCCGCCTTGCAAGGCAGTAGAGGAGAGCCAGCAATAATGCTTGCTCTGAAAAGGATCTGACCACCCTGGCGGGGTGGCTTACGTCCCTCCAAGAGAGCCAGCATTATTGTTGGCTCTCGGCAAGGGTGCAGAAAAGGCTGCACCACCCACCACGCCATTAAGAATGGCGGGGTGGCCCCCCATCCCGCCAACCAGGTTGGCGGGATGGCTACGTGGTTTTGCCATGTCCTGCCATCCCGCCATCCTGCATGGCGGGGTGGACACGTCGCTCCACGTGTTCCACCCCGCCGACGTGTTCCACCCCGCCAATGGTTGTGACGGGTTGGTTTACACACCGCTAAATCCGACGGCGGGGTGTCCTACATCTAGCCATACCTCTGTATTTTCTCCCACTTTACGATCAGAAATATTTTTTTTATCACAGACTGAGAATTTAGCCACATTTAAGTGAAATATGTGCTTCGTTGTTGTCAGTGATATCCTTCGTTGTACTCTCCCGTGTATCTTTTGTTTTTATTTTGTACCTTCTAGCATGCACGGTAATTTTTAATGTCCTAGTCTACATCATGAATGTGTAATACTTCAAGTTAACAATTATGTTAGACCTTCCAGTTGAATTTTTTCTTTCAAATGCTTTGAACTTTACCATGGCTTCTTACTTCTGATGTTAACTTATTTGCAGAGGTACCGATATGAATAGTCCTCATGGTATACCTGTTGACCTCTTGGATCGATTGGTTATTATACGAACTCAAATTTATGGTCCTGCTGAAATGATACGGGTTGCGCCAACTGTTGTGCTTGTTATGCCTTATACTTTTAAAATCTAAAGCATATATAAAATGCCGTCTTGTTCATTGGGCAGATATTAGCAATTCGTGCACAGGTGGAGGAATTGTCCCTTGATGAAGAAAGTCTTGCGTTCCTGGGAGAGATTGGACAACACACATCCTTGAGGTTTTTATTAGTGAAGTCATTACGAGTTGCAGTTTATTCTCGGTCATATCACCAGCATATTCAATCATGAATTTTGTAGGCATGCGGTTCAGCTTTTATCACCTGCCAGCATTGTGACAAAAATGAATGGTCGAGACAAGATTTGCAAGGTGTGTTTTGTCGTAGAACATGATTGCTGCTTCTTAGAGGGTAGAACCCCAACATCTTCCTGATTGCAATACAGAGAATTTCATGTTTGTTTTGGTTTCCCGTACAGGCTGACGTTGAGGAAGTAAGTGCACTGTATCTAGACGCCAAGTCTTCGGCAAAGCTACTTCAACAGCATCAGGAGAAGTACATATCATGATTCGAAAGCTGCTATTGCTATTGAGGAGCTCACACCTAGAACTCGTGTATTGGTTTTTGGAATTACTGATACGTAGGCGGACTGCTCATGATGCGTTTTAAGGAAGTAATCCTGTCTAAAAAAATTGCAATTCATTGCTGTTGTCCTGGTTTCTTTACATGTTATTCATAGCCATTAAAGAGTTGCCAGAATACCGAGAATGTTAGGCTTTGTATCAAGATACATTCAAGAAGGAAGAGTATGTTACGAATAATTAACCACAGTACGCAGCAAATGAAGAAGAAAACAGAAACGACGTCAAAGGAACAGCAGCAACAATGCAAGTGGAGACAGACTTCGTAAGGCACTTCGATTGCTAAAAGTCATGAAACAAAGTTACCTGCACTATGCATCGCTTCATAATCACCAAAACGAATCTTGTTTCGTGTTGATCAACAAATACAGTTAATATAGATTTGTACTACAAAAGCAAACTGAGGTCACCGGCATCCCAGATCAGCTCTTCCTTCAGTGCTAATGCTGGTATTTGTGCAAAGCTTCTGAAGATCAATGTAACCTATGATGGTGTCCTCAAAAACAGCATTTTCCAAACGAGCTTCATCAAATGTAGAGCCAGATAACACAGTATTCTTAAAGATAGCTCCTTCAAGGTCGGCTTTCCCAAAATTAACCCGATCCAAAACAGCATTGGAGAAGTCCACACCTAGAAAGAATTGTGGCAGTGTGTTATCCAACATTTGATTATTGGCCTTCGTACAATTCGGTTTGCTCCAAAAAAATAAAAAGAGAACATAATGCCAATAGATTGAAAACTGAAATTTTGTCTATGCTGATATTCAAAGACTACAGATATTACAAAATTATGGTTTTCCTTTTCAACACCTTCTACCCATCAGACTCTCAAACATCCTACTATGAATGATCCCAGTTCCTGTTACACACAGTCATCGAACCAGACGAAGCTAACTCACGCATCTATATGATGTACCTGATATTGCTTTCAGCTAACAACTACAATTCACTTTATTTTCCTTTAATAGATGAACAGATTATTCTCATGACCCTCATCATCTCTACAAGAAAATAGACATTTAAATAAGGAGCAAAAGTTAGGAATTTTCAATTTTTAATAAGGTTTATTGTGTGGCTACGATGTATGTCATTGCATACTTACATCCATCAGCTAAATGCACTTGTGCGTCAAGATACCAGGGAAACAATTATTGATCAACCAGAAAGTATCTACTTCATAAGTGGTTCATGTGCAAGAAATACGTTGATTATCAATCTATGATAATGAACCAAGGTATTTTATTTTTCCCTTCAGTAAGACTTTAAACACATATCAAAAGCATTTGGTGATGGAAAATAATACAAGCAAATGAGTAAATCTAACGATGAAATGATTAAGTTACCTTTGAAGCTAGCTCCAACAGCATAAGCCTTGGACATTATTACTTCAGACATGTCAGCACCATCAAACTTGGCATCAGACATAAGTGCAGCTGCAAGTGACTTCCCCTTCAGATTGGACTTGTCATTTGTATAATCACAAAATCGAAGATCTATTGGCTTGTCATAAACACCATTTGCTTGGCCAATTGTGTTTCCCACAAATGCTCGCTCACATCGATTAGGCTCCGTTGATAGTGGAGGCAGCCTCTGCAAGTTAACCATCACATTTTGAATGTTGCAAAGGGATGTAAATTACAAGTGCTATAGCCATAATGCTAATACTATCACCTCAAAGATACATGTCCTTAGTATTCACAATAAAGTCATACCTGAAATTTACAAAAGGTGACATGAAAATAAAATGAAAGCAAAAAAGGAAAAGCAAAGATAACCTTTGTCAAAGATGCAAGAGAAAATTTTCAAAAGGGATAAGCATTTGACGAAGTGAAAATGAACAAATGTTTCTGGGCTAAGAATCAGTATCTAATCTCAGGAAAAAGGGACTAAAGATGCCTAGGATCCCAAGACACAAAAGAAAGAACGAAGAAGTGAATAAGTTTCTTCAATCAATTTGGATGCTATGACAACCATCCAACAAAGCATCCCTTTTCTGGATTGGACACCCATACTGATAAATAAAGTTGGCATCCTAAAGGAAAATAACAATCTTAGTACGACAAACAAGAACTTAAGAGAATAGGATTAAAATTGGAGGAGTAAGCTTGACAGAACACCTACTAAATTTAGCAATAATTACCTGAAGGATAAGAAGATAAAAATCTAGAAGACCTAAAATATTATGATCTGGAAAGTGAAGCATAACTACCATTTTCAGCAATACTATTACCTAGAAAAAAAAAACACTTTCCAATTTCCAATAATATTATTATATAGAGAAACTAAAACATCAGTTCAATGTTTTTTAAAAGCGTTTCACAAGTTCTTTTGATTTATGAGGGATCATGACTGACCAAGGAGGATGGGGGAATGAGGATAATCAAATCCAAGCTAAAGCTTCCTGGTATTTCATTATTCGTGGAATCGCGTAGCCATTTTTAAATTCAAGGACTTCAAAAGCAGCTGATTATTCTCTTAAGATGTTTTTTAGTATTATTAGGCTAAGTTTGGGATGGATAAGACTCTCCACTTCCACGGAAAAACTGTTTCTAAGATCTCATTCCCGTAATTCCAAATTTGGAGAAAACAACCTACTATTGCACCAAAAGATAACCTGTAAATGTCTCATCGGACAAAAAGTAAAACAGTGAACTTCAAAGGTGTGATAGTTACCTGACTAGCAGCAATTACAGGCGTTGCAGAAGTTATGGTCCAAGCAGCAAGAATCCCACATGTTACGCAGTTAAGTTCCTTTGAATGAAACAGGTTTACACTGGATTTATATCCATCCCTTGTAGCTACTCACAAAAATCAAAAAGTAACATTCCTTTATAACAATTCTGAGCTCCAAAGTCCAAATTCCAAATCCCATAGTAACCCGTTACAATTCATGGAAAAGGGTAAAGCTACAAAATCAAGTTGGTTGCCAAAAGCTGGAAATTTGATTCTTTCAGAAGGAACTAACATTAAAAGAGATTTTTTTAAAAAAAAAAATAAGAGAGACAGACAGAGACCAAGGAACTACGAAAAGAGAGTGACATAATGATGTCTTACCAGAACCAGAACAGCTGACTGTGAGAGGTGCATTAGACTCCGGAATTAGGAAATGGCGACGTTGGAGAGATGAGTAAGGATGAGAAAATGCGTTTTGGGCGAGTGGGAGAGACCCTATTGCCATTTCTTTGTGTGTATATAGTTGATATTCTTTCTATTTCGTTATCTATCAAACTGATCATTTCCCAGAACTCGTGTGGGATACCATTATCCGTTGAGGATGGCCTTAGTCTTACACGGTACATACATAAAAAGAAAGAAGAAATAATAATAGAAAATTTTTCTTTCAATTTCGTATTTAAAATTAAAATCTAACAATTTTTTATCCTTAATATTAGGAGTTACAATGAGCAAGTCCATACGTTCCACTTGGACACGGGATTCGCCCGAAGCTTGACTTAACCCTTTTTAAAATTTTAAATTAAAAAATATCATTTTACTCAAAATAACATCATTTTTTACAACTTTTGAGCTTCGAGCCAGGCCATGCTTAAACCTAAGTTGTCTAGGCTCAGTTTCATCTGAAGTTGAAAAATTAAAGAAAAAAGCTCAAGCTTGATCCAAAGCTTGGTCAAATAGGGTTAGATTGAGTTAAGCTTGAGTTTTATTGCCATCTCTACTTAAAAAGTACGAAGTTTTCGAGACGAAAAATAATCTCTACAGTAAGACATATAATTAGGTACGGAGAAATCATCAAAATTTCTCTAGACCAATCTGTAAGCCAAAAATTTGCCCTTGTTAGGATTTGAATAGCTTATAAAAAAAGATAAGCAGTTGAGTTTAAAAGGCCGAAAGACTTTATACAAGTGACTATTTTTAGATTCTAAAATCAGGAAGCTTTAATGAGGACTCTGGAATTTTAAATCAGTCAATTAATGAAGGCATCAATGGAGAGTATAAATCAGTCAACTAATAGCATCAATGGAGAGACCATGAGGCATATTGTTTAGTGATATAATATTTAACCTTAGGGAACTCATAAAGGGGTTAACATGAAGGTTAAGAAGTTGACAAAAACGATAAAGGAAGAAGAAAGGTAAAAACATCAGTGAGGAAGTATCAACCAAGAGGAAATTAATATTGAAGAAATCATTACTTAAGCGGAGGAGAGTGAAGAAGTTCTAGATAAGAAGGACGGGAGTGAAGGAAATTGTAAAAATAAAATTAGAGGAAGGAAACGTCAAAATCATCAAAGACACTATAATATAAAAGTTGGGTAACCTAGGGAGTTTAAATGTTTCTTGAAGTATTGGTGGTGTCTATATTAACAAGGCATTAGCAAATTTTTGAGCAAGTATCAATCTAATGCCTTATATAATATTAAACAAAATTGGGGACACTTATATGCAATTGTTTCTTTACTTGAGTTTTCCATATTACCCTATAGTTTGGCAGATGCTTATGTCCCAAACTGTATCTTAAATCCAAGCGAGAAAATAAGATCTATGGCATATTTTGCCTTAGATTGTGTCTTAATAAAATTCTTTCCAATAGTATTCATAGATTAGGTATATGATTGTGTCTTACAAAATTAAGGTCTAAAAGAATCCTCAATTTTTGTAACTACATCTATACAAGACTAGAAAATAGTTAATAGGCTTCTTAAGACCACTTACTTCCCTAACAATAACGTTAAAACTAAAGTGGATTTGTTATGTTTTTTAAAGATAAATAAAAAATTTTAATTAAAGGCCAAGAAGCCTACCAAGCAATACAAGGATATAGTCTTAAGGGATCTGAATCTAAATAGAGGACCAGCTTCTAAACTAAAAAAAAAACTACGATTAATGCTATGGAAGAGCTTAAGCTATTAGTTGCTTGGTTGGCAGCAAATGACTTTTATGCTACCACTGCTAATGGTCCATATTACATATGTATTATCTAATAACTAGGCAAATGCAAATATTACCGATAAGTAATATAATGGTGAGTAGGGGGTCAAATCCTACAATGAAAAAATGTATATAAAAAGGATAAAATTGTTAACTTATCTAAAGATAATAAATAGAAAGATGATTTTATAGAGTTTTGAATAAGGAAACAAAAATAAGACAAAAATAACTTATTTAGACAATATTAAAGGATATAATAAAGAAAATTTTGATTGAAAGAGAATGCAATCAAATATCTATATATAGATGAGTACTCCTAGTAACACTTTTGATTTCATTATTAAATTAACCTAAATTGAATATATTCTCTACATTGGCAAGACTTCCTAAACACTAAAATTTCACTTTTTTGGAGTTATAACTATCTATTATTTAGTTAGTTAACTCATATATCTATATTGCTAATATCTCTGGCAGGACCATTTCTCTAAACTATGGATCTTACTATTTTGTTGTAGATGAATACATAGCATCTAGCACGAATATGTCTCCTAACCATGAATTTCACTATTTCTTCATTAACATGCACAATTCTTTTATGACGTGGCCTATATTGTGTAACTTATTACACTTTCCTTCTAAGATTGAGCTAGCACAAACATATAGACTAAACCATAACACTACTTTCTAGTTGGTGGCTCCATTCCCCTTTTCCTCTCTTTTTTTTTTTTAGTTTCTTTCTCTAAATTTATAGTTTTCCTTTAGCTCTTCTATGGTTCTCAATCTTTGTTTCTTGGCTTGCCTATTTCTTTTTTGCTCTTAGGTTTCACCGTTCTTATATTTTTGTACCCTGTGCTTTCCCCATCTCTCTCCTTCTTGATTTCTTCCCCTTCTTGATCAATTCCTTTCAAATTTTTGTTAATTATTTAGTAACAAACTTGTGTGAGAACTTTCGCTCCATCTCTCCTATTAAATTCCTTACCTTTTAGGTAATGGAATTATCTTCCAGAGCTTATTCTGTAATAGCCCAGACCAACCCGCTCACAGATATTGTCTGCTTTACGCCTTGGCCTAGCCAAGCCCTCACGATTTTGTTTTTCCCGCCCACTCGCTCGGGAAAACGCATCTACGGAGGAGAGGTATACATACTCTTATAAAGCGTACTTCGTTCCCTTCTCCAATCGATATGGGAATCTAACATTTCACCCCCTTGGAGGCCTAGCATCTTCACTAGCCCACAGGCCTGGATCCACCTCCCTTGAAGGCCTAGTGTCTTTGTTGGCAAACAGGTCTGGATCCACCCCCTTGGAGGCCCAGCGTCATTGCTGGCCCACAGGCTTAGATCCACCCCCTTGGAGGCCCAGCGTCTTTGCTGGCCCACAGGCCTAGATTCACCCCCCATGGAGGCCCAGCATCCTTGCTGACATATCGATCCGTGTATTAGCTTTGATACTATTTGTAACAGCCCGGACCACCTTGCTCACAGATATTGTCCGCCATATCAGTTGGAGAGGGGAACGAAGTAAGCCTTATAAAGCTATAGAAACCTCTCCCTTACAGACACATTTTTCAAGGGTAGAAAGAGCAAAACCGTGAGGGCTTGGCTGGGCTAAGGCCCAAAGCGGACATATCTATAAGCGGGGTGGTCTGGGCTGTTACAAATGATATCAGAGGCAGTACCTGGGTTGATGTGCCTGTAAAGACGCTGAGCCTCCAAAGGGGTGGATCCAGGCCCATGTGCCAGCAAGAACGCTGGGCCTCCAAGGGGGTGGATCCAGGCCTATGGGCCAGCGAGGACGCTGGGCCTCCAGAGGGGTGGAATGTGAGATCCCATATCAGTTGGAGAGGGGAACGAAGTACGACTTATAAGGGTATGGATAGCTCTCCCTTACAAGACGTGTTTTCTCAAGGGTGAGAAGAGCAAAACCGTGAGGGCTTGGCTGGGGCAAGGCCCAAAGTGGACAATATTTGTGAGCAGGTGGTCTGAGCTATTACTTATTCTACTCTCTATATTCTTGCTTTATGACCTAACCTTAGTTTTCCACCTCTTTATTTAGTTTTCGAATCTCCTCCTCTAAGACCTTGTTACTTGCTTTTATTCCCTAAAATTTTCTCCATATGGCCATTCGTAGCTTCTTTATCTACTCTTGTTATAAGCTCACCTAACTCTCTCCTTGGGGCTCTATCTATTCCTTGCTTCTTTAATTCAAGTTAATCTACCTCCATTTTCAAATTCTACCGCCATTCCTCCTAATCCTATTAGTCCTCCCTTAAGATCCTAACGTTAGGTTGCGAGGGAAATTTTCCCTTTTAAAGGCATTAGGTTTATCACCCAACCATTTAAACTTTAAAATAGTAGTTCCTCCTCTTACAGTGCTATAAGTCGGAGCTACTAAGTGTTGTTCAACCTTGGTTGGTTTTTTCATCAACAAGCTTCCAACTTTCCATGCTATGACCTATTAGGTCACTACATATTGGAAAAAGTTAGGATTGTATTAATTCCTCATTAACAAAGATGATCTTTACCTCTTTAGGTTTAATTCATTAGACAATTTATTAAAGTTTTTAGAATCAGGTCCCTGGAATGTCAATAATAAGCCAAGTTTTTGTTGTTGTTATTGTTGTTATTGCAAAAATGGATCTAGTATAGACCTAGAAAGATTAAAATGAATTATGTGCTCATTTATATCACTTTTCATAATGTTCCATTAGAATATTAATCGATAATATGGCTGAGTTACCTAACTAGTTATATGAGTAGACCTCCATGCTTTGATCAAGAAACAACACATATGAGGAGAAAATGTTATGCAATGATTTGTATCGAAGTGGAATTAGAAAAAAAAGCTTATATAACATGATCCCTTTACTTAAGTTTAAAAAAGTAAATAATCTAATATAGGCATAAGGTTTAATCTCATACCAATGGTAATCATATTTAAGTCAATAACAGAAATTTAGAGGCCAACAAGTAAAAATTTCATAAAAGGAGAATATGCAAAACTAATAGAGAAGGAATAAGGAGCAAGGATATGTACTGATTCCACTCCTGCATTATGTGGACATGTTTGAGGACAAGAAAATCCCAAAATTGATGGTGTATTAAAACCAGTAATAACGGATAAAGTCCAAGGAAATTTATTTGAAGAACATAGCTTCAATACTAAAGAAGTACCTTTAAGAGAGAAAACTATAATGCTCCATTAATTGCCCTATAAGAGCTTCACTAATTATAAAAGGAAGAAACTTACTCCCCAACTTAGGCTAGCACTTTGAAAATCTTGAATAATTCTAAAGAGATGCAATCTTTTGTGAAAATAAGAAATGCAATGAATATGGTTCAAACAAGAATTAGGTATTAGCCTAAGGAAAAACCCTATTTATATTGCTCACTTCGGAAATACCCTAACTTGTTATCACTCCCCTATTTAGGTTCTTCAACTGGGCATCTACCATATTAGGCACTTACTCTTCATATTTAATATTTTCTTGATTAATACAGTTGGAGGAAGTAGTTGCAAAAGGTATAGCCATATAAATTTAAAGTTTTGATGTATATAAGTGTATAAGGAAAGTATAAAGAGTTAATTAAAAGCTCAGGCTTCTCAATAATCAACACTACAACACTAGAAACTAAGTGATTCAGAACCTCAAAGATACTCCCTCTAAAATCCAAAATGAACACTATTTTAACCTAGGGGATGAGGATATTAAAGTAAAGAAGAAGGAAAAACTATCCAATTTCTCTTAGGATCTGGAATTTCAAAATTCTCTTTTTAAGCAATAGTTGAGAATACAAAAGTTAATTAAAGAAAATAGAAACACTTTTTTCTTATATAATGCTACATTTATTAGGAGAAAATCTAAAAAAAATCTTATCTTCAAAATATTTTGAACGGAATTTGCACTATAAGTATGAAGAGATCAAAGAAATAACCCTTCTAAAACACCTTAGGGAAAGAGAATATTGTTTATTTTGATAGTATGGGTTTTTATGAACATCATTCTAACTACTATTTCTAGGGAGCAATTTAGGGCCCTAGGTGCACCCTTCAATAGAGATGGCATCAAGAGGACTCTTTTTAGCCTCAACACCAACAAGTTTCCTAGGTCAAATGGCCTAACTTCCCTATCCTTTAAAAAAACTTGGAATTTGGTTGGTGATCAAGTTCCAACTGCTATCTTGGAATTTTTCACCATGAAAAATATATTAAAGGAGATCAATAATACCCTCATAACTTTATTTCCAAAAGATCCTAATCTCACCATTCACCAATATAAGCCCAACTCTTACTACAATATAATTTACAATATTATATCCAAACTCAAAATCATAATCAATCCTAACTAGAGCGCTTTATTTATGATAGATTTATAAGAGACCTTATTCTTACTAAAAAAGAACTCTTTAAAAATTATAATAATTGGAATACAAACAAAAACTATGCACTTAATATTGATTTCAATAAAACTTTTGATTTAGTAAGTATGAAGTTTCTAATTAAATGCCTTAAAGCATTTGGTTTTCCCTAAGTATGCATTAATTAGATCAGGCAATGTATCTTTATAACATCCGTTAGCATCCTTATCAATAGAGAACTTACTCAAATCTTCAAATGAGCCAAAGGATTAAGTTAAAGGGACCTTCTTTCTCTTTAGTTATTCACTATTTGTGTTAAGGCCTTGACCAAATTGACTGAATACAAAATAGACCATAACGAGAACTTCATTTACCATCACAAGTTCAAAAGATTAAAGCTATTCAATCTCTATTTTATTGATACCTTTATCCTTTTTATAGCTAAAACACAATTGGTGGATATCCTCATGTAATCCTTTAGTTGCTTCAAACAAAGATTAAGTCTCTCTATTAAATTTTTTAAAAGTCACTTATACTTTTCTATATTTGCTCAGCTTTTAGTAGAAGATATAGCTAGAATTTTAAGTCTACAAGTAAGAGGGCTCCAATTTACCTACCTAGGAATCGTAATTACTAGCAAGAGATTCACCTATAAAGATTGCTTA
This sequence comes from Erythroxylum echinodendron, assembly GCA_027575705.1. NCBI lineage: Eukaryota > Viridiplantae > Streptophyta > Magnoliopsida > Malpighiales > Erythroxylaceae > Erythroxylum > Erythroxylum echinodendron. Next base: position 5,463,368 of record JANZXR010000007.1, read on the forward strand.
CCTCTACTTAATGAAATACATAAAAGAACCAATAGTTATTACAATATACATCTTCCCTATACAAGTAGGTTTAGTCATACTAACTTTATTATGGATAATCTCCATATCTACTGGTGCTATCATTTAATGCCACCAAAGAATCACATAAAAGCAATTGAAAAGATCTTAGAACTTCTTCTGGTCAGGCTCTACTGGTAACTTAACATATAAAAAAGTTAAGTGTTTTAGAGTTTGCACATTTAAATAAGAGGTAAGTCTTAACAGTATTTAAAAAAACTATGAACAACATTCTCTTAATTAAGAAAATTTGGAGATTATTAATGACAAACAAGTTTTGGGGGAATTTTATATATAAAAAAACCAACTTATAACTTTATATCGTGAAACTTGAAGCAATTACTTAGATTAAGGGGAAAGAAGAAACAATTTACAAAGCACATTGTGGGAAATGAAAACCAAACATGGTATTGGTATAACACTTGGAGCTCTCTAGGACCACTTTGTGTAATACTAGACCAAGCTAAAGTTAATGTAATTAATAAATAAAATCAACAAAGTTAGCAATTATATGAGAATGGATATTCTAAGAGCAAACCTCCCTAATATAATCCTAATTTTGACCTTAAATACTTCATAATTTGGATTGGACATATCTCTAGGAGATTCACAAATAAACCATGCTTACAATTATTTAGAAAGGAATCCTCAAATGTAGCATAAGTAGCATACTTAGTTTAACTCAAAGGTTCCTAAGGCTTCTTTCATTCTTTAGATAGCAATCAAAAGGAGACTTATACTTTTCGATAGAGTTTAAACCATAACAATTATGTAATAGAGAGTAAGAGATAATTAATCATATATTCTTCAAATGTCCTTATTTAGTATTACTGTGGAACATAATTCTGGACCTATGCAATATCCAGTGTAATATGGTGATTTAAGAAGGAATTATCTCATAGTCAAGTAACTTAAGATTCCTTAATAATTTTTACTTTACCCTATTCAAAATGCCTTAAATTATAATGTTTACTTAATACGGAGGGGAAGGAAACTTAATACATTTTAAGGTTAAAAATAGGAGGTGCTTGTTTGTAAGGTTACATGCGTTAAGTTTTACTATTTATAGCCTTAGTAAATTCCACAAGCGCACAGGTCGTTCACATAGTATCTAAGGTATCGACCTCACAAGGAGGGCTAACTAGTCCTAAATCTAAGATCGGAAGCACTACTAAACACTAATTAACAAACAATAACTTTAAACACAAGAATTAACTAAACCAAGTAAACCAAATCAATTAACAAAAATAACGAGTAACAATTAGCACGGAATTAAAAAAAATAATGATAACAATAAACAATTTAAATACAAAATTGGATAGTAATAAAATTTAGCCAATTAACGAAAAATGATCACATACCCAAGTTCCACCTAATGAGTTCACCGAAAAAGAGAAAGGGAAAACTACTTGTCCTTAATGACAACCTAACCAATTACGATTTATTGAATTGATGGTTTTAAAAGATCCTAGGGTCAACTATTCTCTCTCAAGTTATAATTGAACAACCCTAAGTTATAAACCCTAATCAAAATATGGGAGCCCGTAATCTCTCAATTACCAACCTATCCAAAGCCTAATTAGTTCTTAAGTTCTCTAATAAACAATTGGAAACCTAATATGATCTCTCTATAGAAGATTTATCAATTTGATTTAATTCCGGATCTATTAATCTGCCTAACTTTTGTTAGCCCAAATTAATCGTTTTCTCTCGATTCGCCCTCTCAGTTTATTATCAAGATATTAAGCGCAGAAGAAATCACAATTAATTCAATGAACGTATAAAATGATTAGATTTCATTAAGTCAAAAATAATAATCCAAAAGTGAGTATAGAACATCAACCACAACGCAGTCTATAATAAACTATTTATATCAATTCTATAATTGAATAAAATTGAAATACATAAGAACCAAAACTACGATGAGATGATGGGAGTTTACAATTTCGGAAAGCTTCTTAATCCTAGAAGCACCTCATGTTTGTGTCTTCTTCCTCTTCTCTCTTCCGTCACCTCTTTCACAATCTCTTAAGGTCTCTTATAGGCTTTCGTTGGGTGGTTGCTCAAAGTTCTTCCAAGGCTCTCTCCAAGCTGTTTGATCTGACTTCTTATGTTTTATTTATACTTTGTAGGCATTAGGTCAAAGTCAGGGTTAAAACGGACTGAAAAATCACTCAAAACTTGAGTATCTATATCTGCCTGAGGCAGGGCACGATCGTGGTCCTACCACCACGATTGTGGCTAGCATCTTAACTTTTTTGTCATGATCATGGCCCCATGTGCACGATCGTCCCCTGGATTTAAGCTTTTTATCACGATTATGGCCCTCATCTACACGATCGTGGCCTGGCTACTTCGTCTTGTTCTTGTCTGTCACGCTCGTGGCCTGCTGTGCCACGATCGTGACCTATGCTTTTGGCCTAAAAACTCCTTGAATCTTGTCTGTTCTTCACCATTTACCTTGAAGAACTAACAAACCCATCAAGGTACCTAAAAATATAACAATTAAGCTCAAAGACTTAATCTAGCCCATAAAAACACTAAAACACACAAACTAAGATAATTAACGCGTAAACACACATTTAACACTCAAATTCAGACTAATTACATAACAAGTTACACCCTAAAACACAATGCAAAACACAACTATCAATATCTCTACACTTAAGTGTTTGCTTGTCCTCAAGCAAACAAAACAACAAACACATAATAACATAAATGCACAATGCAATAATGAGGCAATGACTTTGATCTTCTGAAATGAATTTAATCTTGAGCACAATCATTCAGTTATGTCAAATCATTAACAAGCAAAATATGCATCTAGGGGCTTTGAACTAAATATACAACTTAATCGAGACCTAAGTGTTAACTTATTTACTCTTTTTTATTGTATACACACATTAATAATTTTTTGATCCCTCGGACTTTGCAACTGTTCCTAAGTATATTTTCATGAAAATTCAAGCTTATTACAAGTCCAGTAGGTTTTTATTAACAAAGCACACACTTTTTTTTAGTTTATTTATTTAAACCCAAATTTAGGCTTTTACTTGGAGTGTGAAGAATGTTGATATAGTTACTTAAATAAGTCATTTAACTAAACAACTTGGTTGAAATGTCATTATAGCCTTTTTACGTGAAGGCACACATTTGTGATACATGCCGATCCTATTACTCAGCTATTATCACGTTTTCAACTGAATACTAGCTTTATTCATGACTCGAAGGTCAGTGGAATAGTAATTTATTAACAAAATATTTTTTTTATTTTTTATTTATTGCCTACCTTGCTAGTTTTAGTTATTCGTTTTCATGAAAAATTCTAGTTAAGCTACTTAAGTTAAAAGACCTTAAATTATAAATGAATGTGACAATCTAGAGGGTTTACACTAATTCCTAATTAGGCAGTATATTTATCCAAAGGCCCCCTAATTCACTAATTTCACAAGCTAATGATCATTCACTACCTAATAGACTATGTCCAAAGGTAAATGAATTTTACTTAATCTAAGCCATTGACACATTGACACACTTCTTACAATGTAACCTAATAAATATCACACAATATGTAAAATCACATTCAAAAGCAAAACACACAATCCCTCCCCATACTTGAACAATACATTGTCCTCAATATAAGAAGGAAATACACACAAACATATGAAAGAAGGGTAAAGACAAAAATTAAGGAACAAAGAACAAATAAAATTAACAATAAAAATAAAAATAAACATAAAGATAAAATAGAATTGAAGGCTATAGGAAAGAAATTTTTTTGCGTTAGACAAAAATCTCAACGAGATGGAGGTGGTGATAATGTCGGAGGTGACAGTTGAATGCCTTAAGGCTCGAAATATCGATGGATCCGTCAGATATCTTGGCTCTGGCATCGTTGTGTGCACGATATCTCTACAGGTGTTTTGTTAGTTTCGGATATTGCATCCAAAACCTTTTTCCAAAGTTGCTCTTCTTCCTCGGATTCTTCATTGGTGGATTCTTCTTTTGCCTGCCGAGGTGGTGCCAAGCTTGAACTTGCTAGACCCGCTCTGATCCGAACATGCATCTTTTGACTAATGTCCCTAAGTGTCATGTTTGTGGAATGGATGATCTCATCCCAGAGTAAGTGATGGTGGTTAAGGAAGTCGGGGAGGTGAATTATTAACCACCTCTGTTCTACACTAAAATGTTCTGCAAAGGCCGACATTATATATCCCATGCCAAGATAGTTGCTCCGCTTACGTGGAGTTGTAGCAATGGCATTAAGGACATGGGTAGACGTGAACACTGGAATACTGTGGTCCATACACCACAGTATAAAAAGTTCGTTGGTAGAACACTTGTTAGTTTCGGTCTTATGAAAGACCAGCTGAAACATAAATTTATGCAGCAACAAGTGTTCATGGGACTGTATATTGTTATTGTGAGCATTCTTTGCATAGAATCGCTCAACTCTAGTAAGTTCATGCCAGTATTGAAAAGGACGGAAGTCATCATGTTGATCAATGATGGTGGATTCGGGGAATCCACACAACTCGCACATGATTTCAACATTCAACTCAAATGCTCGTCCTCCTAATCTAAACCACAATTCTTTTGTGTTCTTGGGGTCATAGGTCAGGGTTGTGAAAAATTCTAGTGTAAGCTCCTCATAAACAGGGAATTGAAATCAAATAAATTGGGCCCACTGGATCCTCTTAGCTAGGTTTTCTACTCGCTCACGCACTTTTATCCTATCTAGTGTATCAAAATCAAAATATTTAAGAACTACAATTTTTCTAGAGCAAAGGAAACAAAAATGAATACCTTCTTCCTTGGTATAGATTAGGAAAGGTGCTCCATAGTCTGCTGCTTCATTTCTTCATCCCTGTCTTATAACCTGTTGTCGTCCATATGGTTCCTGGCGAGTTGATTGCTTAATGCGTGACATGATTTGTAGAAACTGGGAAAAATTTAGGAAGGTTAAAATTTTTAGTGAGAGGTGAGGGTGCTTGGCAGCTGTAATTCTAGAGAGATAAAATGAAAATGAAAGTCAAAGTCAAAGTGAACGTGAAGTAAGAATTGAATATATAGGTGGTGAAAAGGGTAAAAAGGGAAAACGGTCTCTAAAATTTTGCATCCTTCCCTATTTCTGTATAGTTGCAGGCCACGATTGTGGTTTGCTATGCCATAATCGTGACATGTGGCTTACCACGTAGAGCACACCCATTCGTAGGCCATGGTCGTGGCTGACGACTGTACACTAACCCTATGTCCTTCCTTTTGGTTCTTTTTCCAATTCTTTTGCTCTTTTACTTCATAATTCTTTTATAGCCCTTTTCACTTCTCTCTTTGTGCTTGCACAATCTCATCGTGATTCCAAAATCCTATTCCTTTTTTTGATTTTATTCAACGAAAACAAAAATAAGTCTAACTATAAAATTCAATTGTTCTAACAAAATTTAACACGAAACTTTTTTCATGGGTTGCCTCCTATGTATCACTTCTTTTAACGTTAGTAGCTTGACGCTCATTTAAGGTCATTGTGGTTGGAACGAATGGTTTGATGGTAGTGTCGTCATTAATCTCAAAGTCTATACCTTAGCTACAATAATGCAATTACCACCATCCTTGCATTTTTTCTTGCCTCACCTTCTCCTTCGCGAGTACTTCTTTTAGAAAGCATTTGTTGGATCCTGTATGTCCTCCCATCCACCTCAAGGCTCGATTTCTTTGAGATCCACTGGAGGTGAAGGAGTTCCGTACTTTCTTATAGTTACCTTGAAGGTCAATTTCTCCTTCCCTATCCTCAAAGTTAGCTTGCCCCCATCCACATTAATAATTGAGTGTGCAGTGGCCAAGAACGGTCATCTAAGAATTATTGGGGTGTCTCCACCTTCGCTAATGTCCAAAACATAGAAGACTGTGTAAAAGATAAATTTACCGACCTTTACTAGCACATCTTCTATGATTCCCATCAGTCTATGTGACGTTCTATTGGTCATCTTAACCAAAAAATTGGTTAGCACTAACTCTCTTAACCTTATTTTTAGACTGAAAGTATAGGGCATCATATTTATAGTTGCACCTATATCCACGAATACCCTGTCTATAAAAATGTTGTTGATACTCCCCTCGGTCATCTTTCTTCGTAACTATGTTGGGTTTTTCTTCCAGTGGTTACTCCTTAACCTTCTTCTTGATGGACTCCTGTAGCTTGAGCTTCGACTGTACTTGTTCCGTTACTTCCTCGATTTTGTTATGCTCAATTTCTCACAATTTTTTTGCTTCCCTCTTTTCATATAACTCTCGCTGCTGCACAATAGGAAATAGAAATACCCATCGAGTTACTTGAATTGACTCCATCATAGGCTCAATCGAAAGGTCTTCTTCAACTACTTGACCTCTTCCTTTATCTTCTACCTCTTCTAGCTCTTCATCCTAAGTTTGACTTATAACCATGATACACTCCTTCAGGTTCGACCCGGTGTTGCTTGGAAGTATTCTAGCATGCCGATTAGACATTGCCTTCGTGAGCTGCCCCACTTGGATTTCTAAATTGTGTATGGATGAAGCATGATTCTTCGTTACTTGCTCGAACTTGCTCTCGAGTGTCCTATGAGCTTCCTCCATGCTTCCGATATTATCCAAAATTTTGTCTAACTTTGACTCCATCGAGCTTGTTTTATCTTACTGAAAGCTCAATTACCCTTAAGGCTTGAACTGCCCTCTATTAATATTGCTCGACCAGGAAAAGCTGGGGCAATTCTTCCACCCAGGGTTATAAGTGTTGGAATAGGGATTGTTTCCCCCTCTTCGTTCATATTGTGCCCCCATATAGTTCACTTGCTCCTGCTTATCCTCTCTCATCAAGTGACAGGTGATAGTATCATGATCTAGTTGACTACATAACTCACACTTCAATTGCATGGCCTTAACCGGAGCAGAGGATGATGCCTTCATATAACTGAGTTGTCATGTCAAACTATCGATCTTAGTTTACATCTCTGTCATTTGATCGACCGTGATGATTCCCTTTTGCTCTCTAAAAGTGGTAGGTTGCCTACCTCGCTCACTTACCCATAAACAACTATTGCTCACCATCTCCTCAATTAACTCCTCTAGTTCATTGACCATCTCCCGCAACAAAGATCCTCTCGAAGCTACATCAATGGTGCCTCTAATAGGTGGGTTAACTCCATTGTAAAACATTTGCAGAAGAAATTCCTTTGGTAGGTTGTGGTATAGGCCCTTCCTCTATAGGTCCTTATATCGCTCCCATGCTTCACAAATTGACTCCCTATCACCTGGCTGGAAATTGGTAATTTCCTTAATTATATTTGTGGTCTTTGTCAACGAAAAGTATTTATCTAGAAAAGTATGTATAATTTGATCCCACGTAGTGATATTGGTGGGGCTTAGTGAATGGCACCAAGCCTTCTCTCTATCTCTAAATGTGAAAGGGAATAACCTAATCCTAACAGCATCCTCCGACATTTGATGATACCGAAAAGTATCACAGATATCGAGGAAACTGACGATGTGTGCATTTAGATCTTCATTCGCTAATCTATAAAATTGGATGTTCTGTTGAAGCATGTTTAGGAGGGCTTGCTTGATTTCGAATGAGACCGCTTGAACAGGCGGTCTAGCCACTCATTGGTTCGCTAGGTTAAACCTTGGCATAAAGTCCATGAGGGTCCTTTATTGTTGCCTTCCAGGGTTAACTTCCTTTTTGATTTATCGATCTCATCTTCTTATTCTCACCGAGCTTTCCTCATGGTTCATTCTAATCGTGTGATGTATAAATCTAACATCTCCGCTGCACGACTCAAACTTCTCGTTACTCTTATGTTCATGTAAGAGCACGATCCCAAAATAAAATGAACGAAATGAAAATAAAAAAAAATTAAATCTAAGCTAATGCCTTAAACTGTATAACTAAATGTTGCCTTCCCTTTCAACAACGTCAAAAACATGTTCGCAAGGTTATACACGCTAAATTTTACTATTAATAACCTTGTTCAAACTGCAAGCGCAATGGTCGTTCGTATAGTACCTAAGGTATTGATCCTACGAGGAGGGCTAACTACTCCTAAATCTAAGGTCGGAAGCACTACTAAACACTAATTAACAAACAATAAATTTAAACACAAGAATTAACTAGACCAAATAAACCAAATCAATCAACAAAAATAATGATTAACAATTAACACAGAATTAAAAAACAATCACAATGACAATAAACAATTTAAATACGAAATTGAATAGTCATGGAATTTAGCCAATTAATGAACAATGATCACACACCCAAGCTCCACCTAATGAGTTTATTGAAACAGAGAAAGAAAAAATTACCTATCCTTAATGACAACCTAACCAATTATAATTTATTGAATTAATGGTTCTAGAAGATCTTAGGGTCAACTACTCTCTCCCAAATTATAATTGAACCCTAAAGTACCCTAATCAAATTATGGGAGGCTGTAATCTCTCAATTACCAACCTATCCAAAACCTGATTAGTTTTTAAGTTCTCTAGTAAAAAATTGGAAACCTAATGTGATCTCTTTACACAAGATTTACCAATTTGATTTAATTCTAGGTCTATTAATTTGCCTAACTCTTGTTAGCCCAAATTAATCATTTTCTCTTGATTCACCCTCTCAGTTTATTATCAAGATATTAAGCATAGAATAAATCGCAATTAATTCAATGAACACATAAAATGATCAGTTTTCATTAAGTCAAAAATAATAATCCAAAGGTGACTATAGAATATCAACCACAATGCAGTCTATAATCAACTATCTATTTCAATTCTATAATTCAGTAAAATTGAAATATATAGGAACCAAAACTATGACGGGATGATGGGAGGCTGCTACTTTGGAAAGCTTTTTAATTCGGGAAGCATGTTGTGTCTGCGTCGTCTTCCTTTTCTTTCTTCCTTCGTCTCTTTCTCGATCACTCAAGGACTCTTTTAGGGTTTCGTTGGGTGGCTACTCAAAGTTCTTCTAAAGCAGTCTCTAGGCTGCTTGATCTGGCTTCTCATGTTCTATTTATACTTTGTAGGCGTTAGGTCAAACTCGGGGTTGAAACTGTCCAAAAAATCAATCCAAACTCGAGTTTCTCTATTAGCTCGATGTAGGACACGATCGTGGCTAGCGTCTGAACCTTTATGCCACGATCGTGGTCCTATATACACGACTGTGGCCTAGATGTCTGCTCTCTGTCATGATTATGGCCCTCATGTGCATGATCGTTGCCTGGCTACTCTGGTTCATCTTTGTCTATCACACTTGTGGCCTGCTGTGCCACAATCATGACCTATTCTTTTAGCCGAAAACTCCTCAAATCTTCTTCGTTCTTCATTGTTTATCGTAAAACACTAGCAAACCCATGAAGGTACCTAAAAAATATAACAATTAAGCTCATACACTTAATCTAACCCATAAAAACACTAAAACACATAAACTAACATAATCAACGTATAAACACATACTCAACACTCAAATTCACACTAATTACATAACAAGTTACACCCTAAAACACAATGAAAAATACAACTATCCACACAATATGGATTTTCAAGTCTATCATTAGTATGAGAGAGATTTTGAGCATCAAGCCTACAATAATATAACCTGAAGGGTTTATAGACCTATTACATTTAACTAAATGGTTTATATTCATCTCCTTAACGTCACTCATTTCAAATACAACTAGCTTCTGATTTTCTTAGTTTAATCTTTGTATTGAGTATGCTGATCTCCTATTATTCTTGTAATTTTTTTCTCTAGGAAAATTCCAACTAAAGTGTTTTTATTATCTATCTTTCACTATACTGATCTCAAGACTCTTTGTATTGGCTTTGGCCTTTTTATTCCCTGAGATTAATTTATTTTTTCAATTTATATAAAAAACCCAAACTCACTTCTCTTAACTTAATAGTGTAGCACTTTCAGGAAAGAATTTAACAAATTATTCAAAGTAATCAAGACTATCCATTACTGTTTTAGTTGGAAAGTTCATCAATAAATTAGTATTTAGATTCTTCTATTAAATTATAAATAAATTTAAGTTAACCTAATAGTCCTTCAAACTTTAACTTAATTTTGAAATCTCAGCCCAATACACCATCAAGATGTTTAAAACTTTAAATATTTTAATAACTCGAACCAATAAAAAGTAAAACACTAAAATTTAAATTAAACGAGGGGTATTTAGAGGTTTATTTGAAAATTCAACTAAACTTTTTTTCGTGAGAGCAAAGACCCTTTCATAAATACTCTTAGTTTAGTTCACTGTTTCAAATGACTGATAGCTTTACCTTTTAACTTCAACTTTTTTACTTAAGTTAAAGCCAACAGAGTAAATTCATTTATACTCACTTATTCACATATTTTCTTGTTTTACCCCTTATTTATTCTTTTTTAGTGGGACACTAAAATGTCTAGAAATAATTTACTTCTAATATAAAGGTATGCCTAAATTATACAAAAATATCATAATGCAAATTATCTATTGTTACTATTATTAGAGTAAGTTAGAACTAAATTAGTTATTAATGTTTATACCTAGACCAATTATATCCTAAAGTGACTAGGTTTATAATGTGTCATTTTGTGTAATATCGTGTGTGCAATCTAAATAAAACTATACTAAAGAATTACCTAGGCAAGTTCTTCATCATTCCTATAGTTTAGCTTAGTGAATGTGAGCGTCAGTCTTATATGAAATATAACTACTAGTACTAACCATCTTTCTATTATATAATTTAATAAAATTAATGAATGATTTTAAAATATACTTAATTAAAATAACAATTTAATATAAAATATCCCAATAAAGAAAAAAGCAAGAAAAAGCAATAAATTAAGCAATATCTAGATAAGGGACCACTTGTAACCTTTCCTATGCTTGAACTCATCCTGATTCAATGATTAACCTTATTTTCTTAAACCGGTAGGAATTCCAAAGTTACAACTATGTTCTTTGTAAATCAGTATATTCCATATTCTTAAGTTGATTGACTGCAATCTCTTTACGATAAAAACCCCAATAATGTTTAATTCAATTTAAGAATTTCTTTGATAGATTTGACTCTAACCTTGGAAATTTATATAATCGAGCCTCTAGTATTTCATTTAACTCTCATTATTCATGCCTCAATCTATTCATACATATGATTTGATCAATCCTTATATGTGAAATGTGAAATTGAGCCAAAGTGTTAGCATATTTCAATTTAACACAATATAGAATCAGAAATAATTTATAATAAAACTTAGGTCTTTAATTGAATGAAGAAATCAATCCAAATAATAAGTGCTAAGATTCATCTCATCTAGATCTATATTTCAATTTAGTTCATACTCAAACAAAAAATAAACAACAAAGGACCTGAAGGAAAATAGTTCATTCTCTTAAATCTTGAATCTTGATTTTTCATGAATGAATCTTAATGGAATTTCTTTCTTTTTTTAAAAATTGCTTTTTTCTTCCTCCTAGATGGTTTAAGTTATCTCCTTAATGATATATCACTCAAGGGGGGAGTGGTTTGGATTTTTCAAATAAGAAAATAAAATAAAATTAGATTAAAAAACAAATTAAAGAAAACATGCAAAAAAACAATCTAGATGTAATCCTTATTGATGGAATTGATTAAAACCACTGGGGAGTAGTTGTTAGTCCATCTTGCTCATCTAAAGTTGAGTCAATCCATAATGAAAAATTGGTTAGTTTCTGGTGTTGCATGATAAAAGTTAGCTATGCATTGCTTAGATAGCAATGGAACATCGCTCTTAACTTAGAGTGGCTAGCTCCCGTTATGCCTACAATCTGGAGTGTAGTTTCCAGTTGCAACCAAAGTAGCCTTTAAGATTTATCTATAGTTTAGATTGTTATTTTTTCCTTAGTTCTCTGATCTTAATATCTTATAGTAATAGTAAATCATTAATTCCTTAATAGCTAGTTTTTATCTTAAGGGATTCAATTAAGATTAAGATCAATTGGTTGCCAATTATATACCTAACTTTATTATTAATCAAATATTATAATCTAACTTTTATTATTAATTAAACATTCATTTTATTTTCTCACAAAAACAAAATCACTAAGTCAAATGCACCAATTATTCTTTCAGTATAGTTTAGTAAGTATACGTGTTGATCCTACAAGAACTACAACTACTAGTATCATTTATTTTTTATTCTAACAAAATAAGTGGATAATTTTAAATAAAATAATTAACTAAAATAAAATGAGAACAAGAAATAACCATTCAAAGTGGTAAAGAAAAATAAAACAAAATGTTGATAATGAACATTTAGATGTAAAATCCTCCTAAGGCCTTTTTTATGCTTAAATTTATCTTGATTCAATGATTAACCCATGTTTCTTGGACTAGTAGTAGTTTCAAAATCAAAACCATATTCTTTCTCAAGCAATATAGCCCATATCCTTAAGTTGATTGATTTAAATATCTTATTAAAAACCCAATAATTCATTAATTTGTTATATGAGTTCCCTTGATAGAATTGACTTTAACAGAGGATATATGTGTATTCCAAACTTTAGGATTCCATACAAATATCATTATTCATGCCTTGATCTATTCATATTTATATTTTCTTAATCCATATATTTGAAGTTCAAATTTGAATATTTTATGTTTGCTACTTCAATTTAACACAATATATACTCATAAATAATTTTCCAAAAAACTTAAATATATCATTAAATCAAATCATTCAATCCAAACAATAGGTTTTAAGGTTTATTTAACCTAGATCTATCCTAATTTAGTTCATAAAAGAAAAGGAAAGTCAAAAATAAACAATAAAGAAAATAAGAATAATAACATTTTCCTAAATCTTGAAATTTTAATACTTCTTAATTGAATCACAATGGGTCTTCTTTCCTTTTTCTAAGGTTGTTTCCTTCTTGATGCTGTCTTGATCTATCTATTACTAGTAGTAGTAGTAGTAGTAGTTGTTGTTGTTGTTGTTGTTGTTGTTGTTGTAGTAGGTAGTGGTAGTAGTCGTAGTTATAGTAGTAGAAGTAATAGTAGTAGTAGTAATCGTAGTAGTACTAGTAGTAGTCGTAGTAGTAGTAGTAGTGGTGGTGGTGGTGGTGGTGGTGGTGGTGGTAGTAGTAGTGGTAATAGTAGTAGTAATAGTAGTAGTAGTAGTAGTAATAGTAGTAGTCGAAGTAGTAGTAGTAGTAGTAGTAGCATTAGTCTTAGTAGTAGTAGCGGTAGTAGTAGTGTAGTGGTGGTGGTGGTGGTGGTGGTAGTAGTCGTAGTAGTCATAGTAGTTGTAGTAGTAATAGTAATAGTAGTAGTGGTGGTGGTGGTGGTGGTGGTGGTAGTCATAGTAGTGGTAGTAGTAGTCATAGTAGTAATGGTAGTAGTAGTCATGGTAGTAGTTGTGGTAGTAGTAGTAGTAGTAGTAGTAGTCGTAGTCATCGTCATCGTCGTCGTCGTCGTCGTAGTAATAGTAGTAGTACTAGTACTGATAGTAATATTAGTAGTAGTCGTAGTTGTAGTAATAGTAGGAGGAGGAGGAGGAGGTGGAGGAGGAGGAGTAGTTACTGTAGTTGTAGTTGTTGTAATAGTAGTAGTAGTCGTAGTCGTAGTACTAGGTAGCGGTAGTAATAGAAGTCATAGTAGTAATAGTAATAGTAGTAGTAGTAGTAGTAGTAGTAGTAGTGGTAGTCGTAGTCGTAGTCGTAGTAGTAGGTAATGGTAGTAATAGAAGTCGTAGTAGTAGTAGCAGCAGCAGGAGTAGTAGTAGTAGTAGTAGTAGGAGTAGTAGTACTAGGAGTAGTAGGAATAGTAGTAGTAGTAGTAGTAGTAGTAATAGGAGCAGGAGTAGTAATAATAGTAGTACTAGTTGTTGTTGTTATTGTAGTTGTAGTTGTATTTGTAGTTGTAGTTGTAGTAGTATTATTAGTAGTAGTAGTAATAGTAGTAGTAGTAGTAGTTGTTGTTGTTGTAGTAGTAGTAGAAGTAGTAGTAGGTAGTGGTAGTAGTAGAAGTTGTAGTCGTAGGTAGTGGTAGTAGTAGTAGTAGTAGTAGTATTAATAATAGTAGTAGTAGTCATAGTCATAGTAGTAGGTAGTGGTAGTAGTAACAGTAGGAGGAGGAGGAGGAGGAGGAGGAGGAGGAGGAGGAGTAGCAGTAGCAGTAGTAGCAGCAGCAGTAGCAGTAACAGTAGAACATAAGATAGACATGCATCCATGTTGTATAAAGTGAACATACATAAGAAAGATGCTTTAAATTTGAAATATTTTCATACCCTTTATTGAATGAAAAGCAAAACACCAACTTTCAATTAAGACATGATCATTTGTAAACTTATTTTAAAAGTCACATAACCTTTTGAAGTTAGAGTAAACATATTATTATGAATATTTTTGGTTACTCAATTAGGTCATCGTTTCAAACAGTAACTAGTACTATTCTTTAACTTTAACCTTTTTTTTTGGTTTGAAATAAGAAGAATGAATTTATATAAAACTCATTTATCCAAACAAATTTTAAATTTTTAGGTAATGAAAATGTTTTCAAAATTCACTAATAATTAAATTGTATTTACAAATTATATAAAAACTATCATAGTACAAATTAAATATCAATTCTCAAAATTAATGAAGAAAACTAAAATTAACTCAATCATCAAAGGTCATAAATTTTCTCCTAACCAAACAATATAATAATAAAAACTAAACTTATAATGAATTAACTTGATCAGCATTCCAAAAAAATTCTCATAATTTTTCCTATTAAGCTAATTAAAGCAAAATTGATAAGAATAATAATTCAAAAAATCTTTATCTTTTTTTCTTTAGAAATCACTCAGTTAAAATCCCTTGGTTTGATCTCATTTAGAGCAAAACTCTTATCCCTAAAGCTTCTATGATCAACTGGTTAGTGGTGAACTATATGCTAGGACAAAGGAAAATTTGATTGGTAGTTTTGATCTTACTTGCTTATTATGTAAAGAGCAACCTAAAACAATTAATCACCTATTTTTTAATTTACCTTACATAGATCATTTGGACCAGAATACAACACATGATGCAAATGTATTTCTATTCAACAGAATGGCTAAACATAATGGAATGGGCTATCAAAATAGTTAGAGAACTAAAGTAGGATGGTGTTATTTTGAAAACTACCTTCACGTGCTCCGTTTATTCCACATTAAGGGAGACAAATTCTAGAATTTGCTAAGATGTAGAGATGGAAAGGCACTCTTTTAGCTGATAAAACTATCAATAGATAAAGGAAATTCTTTTAGCTTATAAGATTCACTTAAAATCTAGCTCTAGGATAAGGAAAGTATGGAACTTAGAGTGATCCTCTAGATAGGATCTCCTTATAAGTTATGTAGTCTTATAACTCACTTACCTACTTTCTATTGGAGTAGTTAAACTGCGCCATTGTAATGCTGTATATTTTGTATAAGCTTAATTTTTACTAATAAAATTTCATTTATTTTCCAAAAACAATTAATTCCTGCCATAATTAAGTTATACATTATCTTTAATGTACAAATCATGCAAGAATAATAAAAAACATAGAAAACAATGGAAAGGAGGTAAGGATAAATGGTATGCCTTTAATAATAAGTGAATTGTCGGTCTCATCTAATCCTATAAATATTTGTCCATGGCTACTACAATATAATCTCTATTTTGGTGCATAAGGTTGATTTGTAATTCAGGTAACATGTCATATGTAACCTATAGAACTCCATCAATTCTCATCCCAAAGAAGAATAATCATGATATAATAGTGGAAATTATAAAAATAAACTTAAATCTATGGTTTTAAGACTATAAAAACAAATTAAAACTATTACTAAAGATCATAAAACTATCAAATTAAAATGAAAAATCTAAATATTGGGTTTTCTCCCAATGGTCCTTTAATTGGACTCCTCATACCCTTTGCTTGTCCAAGATCCTTAATTAAAGACTTGATTCTACCATTTTTCCTAATCAATGACTCATTTACTTCTAATTATATCATATGATTCATTAAAATAAAGTTACTCATCTTCTCTTTTTCTTCTTATATGATACAAGCTTCTAGCGGCTCTTAAGTGATTATTTTGAAAGACATTTATCGGATCAAATGATTGTGTGCGTACCTGTATCCATAATGGTTTCGTTTTGTAAGATAATGATTTATTTCCTTCCTGCTTCTTTCCTTTCAGTAATTCTTCAATGGTTCAGAATTATTGAGATATCACACTCTCATAAGTGTTTGTTTCTAACACTTAAATACTCAATCACCAACCATCATGTTGGTTCACCAACCATTATGATGGTTCATTATTGGAAGAGAAAGGAAAAGGGTTTTTGACCCATTTGAGATCCATACTGTAATACCCAATAATCATTATCTCGGGTGCTTTTCATGGGACTCAAATCGATAAGTGACATGGGACATAAAATAATCTAACAATCTCTCACTTGGCCCATGTTACGACTTGGGGATCCAATAATAAAACTTTCAGTGCACACATTATATTGAATCGATCAAGTCATCCTGAATTGAATTAAGCTGATGGGATCATGGCGGTCACAAGTTATATAACCTGATTCCTTCCATATATCACATGATCAACTTAACTCAACAAACTTTAAGTGGATCATTCGGTACGTGTTATCTCATAAATAACAAATATTGTATATAAAATAATATGGATAACCAAAAAGTGAGCAAAAACATATGACTGTAATTGTTTTTGCTAGAGAAAAATAATTGGCTAAAGCTTCTTTGCTAACCCATTCTAAGCGGTAATATATCTAAGAGGTAGAGACTTCAATCATAATTTAGCTTTTTTCCTTAATGTAAAATGGAATACCCTTTACCAAATCACACCCTCTAAGGCTCCATTAATCTTAACAATGTTGCATCCAAAAAAAAAAAAACCGTAATATGCACATTTGGATACTTATTAGATAATATAACAAACTATATACGTTGTACCATTTGAATCATATTAGTTTTGATCTTAAAATTATTTGCCTCTATTCTTAATCTAAACATACTAGACTTTTTCCTAGTGAGTGATGATCTAGGATAGAACTTGAAAGTTCGATTTCCTCCCCTTCCTATGATTTTATTTGTCAACTACGTTTGAACTATTAGGTTTTTTTCTCAAATTTTAAACTATACTTTATTATATTTTTAGATTTGGCTCAAGTAGTACTATAAGAATACTCTTGGTCATACATTAAACCTAAAATTTAGCCACAAACTTATATCAAGGTTGAAAATTCTACAAATAATTAAATAAAAATGAAAAGAAATTAAAAATGACTATATTAATAAAATAGATAATGTAAAAGAAAGGAAAAAGAATTAGATTAAAAAGTAAAGCTTTTATAATATTCTTGTCCCTAGTAATGATAACAAAAATTTAATATGATATATTCAAGATACAAAACAATACTACAAGAAAATCAGTAGGGCAAGCACATATATCATTCTTATAGTATAGTTTAGTGAGTGCGTGTCTATCCCATAAGGAGTACAACTACTATTACTAATTGTTTTTCTATTATCTAACTTAATAAAAAGAATTAAGGAAAATAATTAACTAAACTAAAATAAGAAATGACCAATCAAAGCTATAGACAAGAATAAAACATCTAATTGACAGTGAAGATTTAGATGTAGAATCCCCTCAAAGCCTTTTGTATGTTTGAATTTATCTTGATTAAATGATTAATCATTTTTTTTAACAGTAGGAATTTTGAAGTCAAAACCATATTTTTTTAAAGAAATATAAACTATATCCTTAATTAATTAAAATTTCTATTATATAGATATGCATTCTCAATTCTTATATATGAAATCCAAAATTGAATCTTCTGTTACTGAAGTTTAACATAATAGATACTCATGAATAATTCTCAAAAAAAAAACTTGAATTAATCATTAAATCAAAGAAATCAAACTAAATAGTAAGCTTAGAGTTCATCTCAACTAGAACTATCCTAATTTTGTTCATAAAAAAACGAAGAAAATAAATAATAAATAATAAGAAAATAAGATAAATAATAGTATTCGCTTGGATCTTAAAATATTGATGCTCATTGAGTGAATTTTGTTGGGGCTTCATTCCTTTTTTCCACGGTTACTTTTTTCCTTGATTTGTTCTTGATTACTCTAATTGTCCTTTCATTCTCTAAATGTCTCTTATCTCTCTCTGTCCGCGTAGATGGCTATCTCGTTGTCTGTCGTGCCTCTTTCCTTCTTATTGTAAGAAAACCTCAAAATTTTAACCAATACGAGCCCATATTGGTCACATATTTTTCACAATTGTTCAACTAAATCACCTAAAACTTCTCTAACTTGGCTCTAAGTTGCCCGAATTCATTTCTTATTCATTGAAGAGCTAAAATAAGTCTTATAAAGAAAAAGTAATCCATATTGAGTACCAAGAAATAATCCAAGCACAAGTAAAATGCTCTCAATATAATGATAAAAAGCATAACCTAGCTACTAATGTTTTTATTTTTGAAAATATTAGTAAATTAATATGTGCAAGATCAAGCTAAATGGAGGGGTAAAGTGAGAAAAAGGATCCATTTGAATCAATTAAGAAATCAAAGAGTAAAGAAAATGAGAACTTTGGAGAGCATATGCAATTCAAATAAAGAACCACGAATAAGGAGGAACCATACATACAAATACTTGAGCAAATCATTATAATCATACTTGTAACCTTATTTTAATTATTTCAATAAATTAGGGATTCAATCATTGCATAATTATTTTTTAAATGTTAAAATTAAATTTATAACCAAAGAGTTTTATACATAGAAGAACAAAAGAAGCAAGGTAGCTAGTAAAATTACAACCAGAACAACACCATATTGAGCTATTGATAATTAAGTTACAAACACATTCTACGAACTTGCATCAGTATCTCAATTTCCATTCAAACGTAAGTTTGATTCACACTTCATGTTTTGATAAATATTTACCATCCGAAAAGAGGAAAAAACGGAATCTTTGTCTAAAGAAATGTGTTGAAAAAGGGCAGATGTATAGAACCTTTCAACGAGATAGTGCTTTTTCAACTCTCTCATCTCAATCCCACTGATATTGCAAATGTCAGGTTCCTTGCTAGAATTGTTAGCCTTAGCCTTAGCCTTAGCATAACCCTGCCTTAACTTGATTGAACATCCACTTCCTTGATTCCAAATATTACATTATTTCTTTCTTTCCATATGTGGTAAGTGATCATTCCAAATGGTAACCTGAAGATCTTCCTGCCACCATTACTCTTGAAATTTGCACTTTTTACCCACGTTAGTGTATTCCTCCAACCTCTACTTGGGCAATTTATTCCAAGGATGGCTAGTATATGGCTCCACAGAGCTGAGGAAAATGCACAGGAGACGAATAGGTAGTCATGTTTCCTACTCAACTTTGGACAAAACATGGATAAGATCTTCAATATGGAACTTTAGTCTATCCCCAGTGTATAATCATTCCCATATATCATATATTAAATAATGTATAAATCCTATCATAATAAGGAGGAATTTTTTACCATTAAAGAAAACATATCAACCTTCAAAGAAAGTTTTGAAATGATTTTAAATCAAGAGTAAAAAAAAAAAGTTTTGCATTTTGATCTTTGAAGAAATTGATAGGCTTTAAAATTTTGTTTTAGGAAGTTTAGTTGACAGGTACGGTGATTTGGATAACCAATGTTAAGGTTTTGGATAAATTGATCAACTAGTGTGGTAAATATGGTTGACCATTTTCTTTTAAAAAATGTATCACAAGTTAAGAACCTCATTTGTTGATCATTCGAGTACAATTATTAACTAATGTGTGGAATGTACGACCAACGCTACTGTTCTAATCATTGCAATGACTAGTTTTTGATTATTTTGAGTATAAATAAACCATATATAAGTTATAAAAAGAAGGTTGGGCATACTTGGAGAATTTTTAAAAGCTTTCAGAGGTTAGAGACTGCATGTGTATATAACATAATGCTATTAAGACTTCACTCATTGGTGTGAACAAGAAAAGAAGTTTTTTAAGTTGTATAATTATTACAATTGAATTACTCGATTACACTTTTAAAGAGTTCGTCCTAACCTTGAATAAAATTTATAAAGGATTATTGTTCACTCATGACAAAGTAAGATGAATGTAATTATACTACTTCACTCCTGACAAAGAAGAGGGTTGCTCTTCACCTATTAAAGGAAGAAGATATTGAATCCTCAAGTAGAATTTGGAGAGTGAATACAAGTCAAGAGTTATTTCATTTGAACTACTATAAATCGATTTTATCTCTCTTTACACTCTTTTACAATTATTGTGTTTGTTATAAAATCATTAAATAAATGTCATGGCCATTCATTTGTTTAGAAACAGAGCAAAAAGTGAACATATACTTATGAATAAGATAGAAAGTACCTTCCTTTCTACCTTCGTTTCTTGTGCCATCTAAAGACTAACACTTCTGACTTAATAAATTTATTTTAAAGAAATTGTTCAAGAGTTTTTAATAAATCTATAAAACTTGTCGTAGCATAAGCTCTTTTATCTTGTTTTGTTTAGACTTTAGAATAACAAGTTCCTGTTACATCTTGCAGAAGCATCAATAAACTGCAGACATCTAGAGGAGAGGAAAATTCAACGTCATTTGCCATATTTTATGAATCGTTTGGTTTTATGTGATGCAATACAGTATAATAGACTAGTTAGACATATGGTTAGATGAATTTGAACAGTTGCTGTATTAGCAAGGCGGAAGGAAACTTCTCATATACTATTAACAACAATTGAAACGGTTTAAGATTTATATAAGCATATTCAAAATAAAGGATATGAAACTAGTCCAAAGATAACTACAAATAGTTGTGGGAGATGCAAGAACTAATGGAATAATATATGAGTTATATTTTTGAAATTTAGAAATATTTATCAAAGGAAACTTACGTGATCCTTCGTGATGGTTCTTTTGAAATTAATTTCCCTTGATCAAGCAGCATGTGAAGTAGGCTATCTGCTACTCTTATCCTTCTCCTTCGTGAAGAGAAACTGTGACTATCAGCAATCACTGCAACTAAGTAATGCCAAGTAAACATTAGATGCAGAATCCAACAGCCATGAATTTAAACAGTATTACTTCCTGTGCTTTTGTTTAAGGATTTCAACATACACAGAAATAACAAGAATCGTACGATTGCACTATCACGAGAGGAAAATCATGCAACAATCTGAAACTGCAATTTTGGTAGAACTTGTTCCTTCAATATTCCCCAAACTACTAAATACATTTCTCTTTCAAAATCTAAGCTCTGCCTCTAATAACTTTAGTAATCATTGTATGAGCATATGCTTCAATGAAATAGCAAGAAAACAGTAGATAGAGATTAACGCAACCATCGTTTGAAATGATAACACCGCTATTGTTTGATATCATTGAAGAATATGGCACACAAAAGTGACAGAAACTGGTTTAAAAACCCATAATATATAAATTATGTATAACACTATAAAACAGACCTATGTTACAAACCTGTTACGTTGGCATCCTCACAATGGCCAAGCACATTTCTGCTTCAAACTCCAAGCTTCCCCTTGATCTATAGAACTCTGATTACCAGTAATCGCCGCAAGAGCAATTTCCATCCCTAAAGTGATGAAACCTCTTTCCATCTCTCACCACAATCTCTCTGCCAACAAGTTTAGACATATACTTGAATGCATTATGGCAATCACCACATATCCTTAGGTTCTTAAAAACCCTGACTGTGGCTTGTCGAGGAAGCTTCATTAGGCCAAAAGCAACTGCAAGCTTCTCACTGTGAGTAGACAAGGCTGATTCCTTCTGGTCAAACTCCATATCATGCAACACAAACTTTGTATCAGGCACATACCCTATTTTTCTCATTTCCTGGACCATATTCTGAAGATAGTCATAAACTAGTTGGACCTCAGGGTGCACAGCATCATCAACCAGGAAGACATGGACCTTACTATCAACCTCAATCCAACTACAACCAGGCTCCTTCTTAATCCCCCTATCCCTCATTAACTTGCGCACCTTGGCTACATCTTCCCATTGACCCACTACAGCGTACATGTTTGACAACAATACATGAGTTCCATCATGTTGAGGTGTCAATTGCAGGAGTCGGTCTGCAGCTTCAATTCCCAAATCGATATTCCCATGAATGCGACATCCGGCAAGGAGAGCCTCCCATATTTGTACTCCAGGCTCAAAAGGCATTAATTTTATCACTTCCTTTGCCTCAGAGAATTTTCCAGCTCGACATAACAAATCAATCAAACGAGCATAATGATCTTCACCAGGGTTTATATTATAACATTTGTACATTATATCAAAATATCGACGCCCTTCGTTTACCAAACCTGCATGGCTACAAGCAGAGAGAACAGTGAGAAATGTAATACGATCAGGCAATATGCCAGCCTTCAACATCTGATGAAAAAATTCAATTGCTTGAGCACCATGTCCATGTTGCCCAAGTGCTGCAATCATAGCATTCCATGATACAGAATCCACACAAGGCATTTTAAGGAAAAGGCTATGCGCATCATCAACAACGCCACATCTTGCATACATAGTTATCAGTGCATTTCCCGCTGAAAGACTTGATTCAAAACCAAATCTGACAAGTTGGGCATGAAGCTGACGACCTTGCTCGAATGATCCAAGCACAGAACAAGAAGTAATTGCTCCTGCAAATGCATAATCACATGGTTTAACACCGAGTAACTTCATCTGGTTGAACAACTTTAAACCCTCTTCTCCGCAACCACTATGTGCTAATCCTGATATCATCACGGTCCATGTCAAAAGGTTCTTCTTTGGCATGACGTCAAAAAAGTATTTGGCTTCATCAATACGCCCAACATTTACATAGCCTGATAGAATTGCATTCCATGAGACAAGGTCTTGCACAGTCATCCTATTAAATATCTCTCGAGCTTGTTCAATTTTACAACATCTCCAGTACAATGTGATCAAGGCATTATTAACAGGTAATGAAAACGCTGGTGTAGGCGTGATCACATTTTTTAGAATATATGCGTGAACCTGCTTTCCAATGTTGAAGAAACCAGCATTTGCACAAGCACTAATCACGTTAGTGTAAGCATACTCATCCAATTGAATTTCGGATGAAAGCATCTTTCTAAATATGTCCAGTGCTTCATGATATAGCCCATGATGCATGTAACCAGACATCATCGCATTCCACGCACCCCCGAATTTTTCATTCATCCCATCCAGTAACTCTTTCGCTGTACGTAGATCATCATTCTTCACATACCCAGTAATCATTGTTGTCCACGATGGCTCATCTCTCTCAGGCATCTCCTCAAACAACTTCCTAGCCGCAACCATCAATGACGACGACAATTGCAGTGAGGTTGCACATTTTATGTAAACAGACAACAATGCATTTAACACTGTAGAAGTAAGTCCTGCTCCCGACTTCACCACTGCACAGTGGAATTGTTGGCACTGTTTTACATTTTCTATGACAAGCGCCAAAGCACTAAGAACACTAGAAAACGAATAATCGTTAGCCCTAAAGCCATCCCTTCTCATATCACAGAACAGTTGAAATGCAGCGTGACCATCGTCATTATGCGAATAGGCAGTGATCATTGCATTATAAAAAACAGTATCTCTCATACGAAACGCAGTCCCACCAAATATCTCTCCCGCAAGCTTCAGTTTCCCCTCTGCAGAATACGCAGCAATCATTGTCGTTCTCGCAATAACATCTGGTTCAGGGCATTCATCGAACAGGTACTGGGCATAGACAAGGTTGAAAGATTTACAGTAAAGGTCGACCAAACGATTGAATACATGCGCTCGTGGCTTGAACCCAGAAGCTATCATGTGGGCATGTACAGAACGTGCCAAGGTGTAAGAACTGGGGTTTCGTGCGGAACACAAATGAAGTTGGACTGCATAAAGGTTGGCCAGTGCACGGACAAAGTCCGGACTTTTCATGTTTAAAAGAATATGAGATGGGGAAGAAGAAATATATCAGCGAGTAGGATCGTAATAAGGTTTTCATGGTTTAAATGAGTGAAATCTCCATTCCCTATAATTCCAGTTCGAGATGGTTTCTAAGTTTATACAATATTATACGTGAAAAATATCAAATTATGATTTAATCCTTTAAATACAATATTTGACGTTAGAACAGAGGACCAAGCATCTAGGAGACACGACATTATCTTCTAGACCCCAATACAATCAGCTGACTAGCAAAGAGGAACACGGTTACTTAGCTCCTTCCGGAGATAGGAGATAAGTCAGATCAAATGACTAAAGGTGAGCATCTCAACTTATATTCCACTTCAGTTCTCGGTCCATAACAAGTTCACATCCACCGCGGTTACTGTTAAAGAAGTTTCAGTCTATCTTTGTATCCATCACAAGAGTTGAGGTGGAGATTCTTGGCAACGATTTACTCTCTCTATGACATATATTCCATGGCTGGAATATAAATTGAAGATTGAGAAGTCATTAAGGTTATTGTCGCTAACTCCTAAGGCCTAATTTATGTCCCAGGAACTTGGTTGAAATTGAAGGTAACACCAGTAAGCTCCAATGAAGATGAATATTTCACACGGAGGAGTGTGCATCTGTATGTTCTTGTTTGTTCAGGGCAGGTGGCGTGAATCCCCATTTCTTATCAAATATTACACTGGAAACTAGTAGATTCCCCATTTCTTATCAAATATTCCATTTGCTTAAACATAATTCCCCTAAAAATAAATAACTTTTTAATGGTCAAAGAAATGTTAGGCTTAGGCTTTATAGATCATAAACTACTATCTTTTAAGTATTCCCCATGCGTCCACTTAACCCATTAAGGTCTCCTTGTCATTGAATAAATGTCAAACACTCTTAGCGATGAGTGCTTTATTTGTAGTTTGAATCAAAATGCACTCTATTCTTAGCCTCCTTCAACTTTGGGAAGGCAAACATATTTCCGTCTGATTTTGGAAGCACCTTTTTTAAGAAGTAGATCTACTCTAGAGAAAACTATTAGGGATTCTTTCAATACTTGATTGGCCAAGAAAATGTGGGAACTCTACTAAAGAAACATGTCATTAAGCATAGAAGATATCATCTCCCGTCATAACAGAAACTATTGCTTTTCCAACTGCTAATTTTTTGTCAAGCTTACATCAAATAGGGGCACTTAATCAACATAAGTGAGGCTAGAGGATGAAATAGGCATACATAGGTGCTTAAAGAGAGCTTTGCTTAGTTGAAAACCAAATAATAGTACCAGTTCTTGTTCTAACGAGCTAAAGGTGAAAGAAACATAAATTTGGCTTTTGCTCATATTGATTAAGAGTCCATTAAGTTTAGTAAATTATTGGTGATATTTAAGGTGAGCTTAGATAAAATCTTTTTCTCATCAAACGTTAGCATTAAATCACTGGCAAAGCATAAATTTAAGAGCTTCAAGTTCTTACACTTATATTGATACTTGAAGGGCTTCCCTTGTGAAATGTTGAAAAAGATTAACCTGGTTAGAATTTCAATGACGAGAGAAAAAAATATAAGGTGATAAAAGATCACCTTGTTTGATCCCTTTAGTGCCTTTGAACATAGGAGTGGCTTCACCATTAATCAGTATGTAGAAAGAGACATTAGATAAGCATTGATAAATCTAATTGTTAAACACTAAAGGGAATCCAAAAGCTTATAAGATATGAAGGATGAACTTCTAGCTTACATTG
Source organism: Erythroxylum echinodendron (assembly GCA_027575705.1). Taxonomy (NCBI): domain Eukaryota; kingdom Viridiplantae; phylum Streptophyta; class Magnoliopsida; order Malpighiales; family Erythroxylaceae; genus Erythroxylum; species Erythroxylum echinodendron. The sequence goes on from JANZXR010000007.1 coordinate 5,489,204, forward strand.
TCAAATGCTTTAAAGAAGTTTATCTTCATTTAATAGCTTTATATAACCTTCTTAAAGTGGTAATCTTTGGATAGTTCTTATGTAATCAAAATGTTATCTTTAATATTGCAACCTAGAATGAAAGTATATTGTAAATTAGGTCACTAATAATATGTTTTAGTCTCAAGGACAAAATCTTATAAATGACTTTATATAATTTATTGCAGTAAGAAATAGGCTTATAATCTTGGTATGTAAAAGGATTGGCGATTTTAAGGATAAGGCAAATATAGGTCTTATTTAACTACTTAAGCATGATACCAGTAATGAAGAACTCCCTAGTGGCTTTGCAAACATAATCTTTCAATAAGTTGTAGGAACTTTGGAAGAAAAAGGCATTAAATCCATTATGTCATAGAGCTTTGTCTAGATGAATATTGAAGAGAGCTCTCCCAATTTCTTGGTTGGAGATAGGAGAGGTGAAAACATTAATCTAGTCTTGATTGATTAGTTCAAATCACCTATAAGGAGTGCTTATATTAACAACATCACTGTTGATAATAATTTTGAAATGATTGAAAGCCAAAGTGTTAAGCTTGTCCTGATCATGCCAATGAATCCCTCAGGGTCTAAGATGATTAATATTTTGTTGAGGTTTCTCTTGGATTGGAAGGCTCTAAATAAATAATCCAAGTTAGAATCTAACTCTATTAGCCAAACGATCCTAGCTTTCTGCTTAATTAAGGAATTATAAGCCTCAAAGGAGGAGAGGTAAGTAGATAGTTTTTTTTTTTAATCACAAAGCTTGGTGTTAACAATATGAGGGTTTGCGTATCGTCATTACTAAGCATATGGAAGCTTTATTTGGGCTCATCAACAACTTTGACTAAGTCATTCTTAAAATGAATATTATGAAGTTTCTTCAATCATTCATAGAATGGAAATGGGTCGGACTAGGCTCAGGCAGCGCCTAGCTCGCTGGTGGTATATGCTTAATTAGTTATGCATTTATTTCATAATACTTAGTGTTTAATGATATGAAATGGTTAAGACATTCACTTTAGTTCATATTTAGTTTTAGGTACAATTCAGAAGTGAAAGAGCTAAAGTGAGTCAAAAGCACTATGTTTGAGCCATTTTCCGAAGATTCACACTTACTTGTCTTCATAGAGCAAGAACCAAAAGGATTAGAGCAAGAGCAGATTAGCATAAGTCTTGTCCATAAGAGTCATCTCACAGCCTTGAAAAATTTGTCACGACTGTGAGAGGTATGTCACGTGACACTAGTTGCATAGGCTTGACAACCCATGTCACGCCCATGCAAGGTGTCTCGTAGCTTTGAGACACTGCCAGCCTACCGAAAACCTTACTTTTGGTATAAAACTTTGTTCTGTGAAGGTAGAACCTATGTATCGTTTTGAGAATCAACAAAGGAGCTCTCGGGAGACAAAAGAGAGGGCGATGAAGCTCTCACATATAGAGAGATCCATAGAAGGGTAGACATCTTGACGTTGGGTTACAGTTGACAAGACTTTAATGGACCAATTTAAGCATTCCTTCCTTGTATTTATTACTTTCTTTCTCTCTTTAGGAATTGTTTAGGTCATCCTATGCATATCGATTCGGGTTATGTGTTTTCAATGATCATATTTTTTGTTGTCGTTCGATTGTTTGTGCATAAAATCATAGCTAAAATTTCAATATAATCTGTAATTATTATATTTCAGATTCATTTGTAGCAATTAATAGTTTGTAATCATTAAAAATAACTTGACCTAGGTTAAAAGACACCAGTGTATGTGGTTGTTGCCTTAATTAATTAGTTTTTTTAATTCGTAATGTGACTGCCCAATTGAATGTAGAGATTATATCCTATGTTATTCAATGGTTAGCTTTAACTAACGAGCATCTCTTGATTAAACACAACATAAGGGAAAACTCAGGTTAATAGAGTTTATCATTAACCGATGATTAATAGTTGCTAAGAGAGGTTTGAGAGCAACAAATCAATTAAATATGTCTAATTGGGTATAGGTTGAGACTGAACCAAAAAACCAGGTCCCTAACGAATTCATCACTTTCATCATTTTTGCATTTAATTTGTTTTCATTAGTTTAGTTTTATTTTATTTTGTTATTAAACTAACCCAACCTCTCCTCCCCCCCCAAAACCTAAATATCAATTATTTTCATTTCAAAAGTTTTATACACACTCTCTGTGGGATCGATCTAGACTCACCATTGCTATAGTTATAGGTCTAGTTTATTTTGAGTAGTGTTACGACACACTATGTCATCCAGCACACTTTTTTAAAAAAATGACAAAACGACGTTATTTTTGCATCTTCCCTTTGGGCCACTGATCAGGCCAAAACTATCATCCTTAATCACTCTTTAATAATTTTCAACTTCCTCATTAATTTATAAGTTTTAAAACACTCCATTAGAGTAACAAGGCCTTAAGTAAGAGTGTCTTGAAGAATCTAATATTGTTTGTAATGTTTTCAAGTAAAAAGTAAAGTTTACCTTTAAAGGGTAATGATCTGAGACCCAATGCAATTTAAAATATCAAGAGAAATTGGGATATTTTGCCAACTAAACTAAGCTAACAAATCCCCTATTAATCTCTTTCTTGATCAGGGAGCCACAATCCTTCTTATTAGTCTAGGTGAAGTAGTTTCAATTAAAGGAAAGTATTAACAAAGAGAGAGAATCGAAATATTATGGAATGAGTTGTCTATTTCTTGTACAAATATAGCCTATATATATAAGAAAATATGAGCTAATAAGGCTACAATCTTATCCAAAATCTCTATAATCAAGTTATCAATCCCTATAATCAAGCTATCTACCAAATTTACAATTGAGCACATGTTAATCATGTTAAACAACCCCCAAAATCAAGTTAGTACGATAAATGCCAACTTAAGTTTGCTTAATAGATCTTGAAAGTGAGTGGGAAGATGCGTTTTGGTGAAAATTTCTACTATTTAATTAGCAGATGGGACAAGAATCAAAAAAATGGTGCCATGTATCACATGATGGTGGACCAAGTGATAATCAATTTTAATGTGCTTAGTACGTTCATGGAAAACATCATAATGAGAAATGTGAATGGCACTGGAATTATGATAGTGAAGAACAGTGGCGAAGGAATGAGTGACAATCATATAAGTTAATAATCATCATAACCAAGGTAATTCAGAGGTAGCATCAGTAAGGGCACGATACTCAGATTTAATATTAGAGCAGGAAATGACAGTTTGCTTTTTGTTACTCCAAAAGATGAGCAAGTCACCCAAGAAGAAATAATCTGTCATAGAGCAATGATCTGTTATATAACTAGCCCAATCTACATCAGAATAGCCAAATAATACCAAAGAAGAGTTTGCAGAAAAGTGTAAACGAGGAAAGAGTGTGCCTTTAACATAGTGAAGTATCCAAAGGACTACAGAGAAATGAGTTAATTGAGGAGTATATATAAATTTACTGACTAGATGAACAACATAAGCAATATTAAGGTAAGTAATAATGAAATAAACAAGATTCCTAATGAGTTGGCGATATAGTGTAGGATCATCAAAAGGAGATTCATTATGAGGTGTTAGTTTGCAGTTGAGCTTCATAGGGTAGACACTATTTTATTGTCAGTAATACCAACCTGAGAAAGTATTCAGAAGCATACTTAGCCTGAGAGATAAAATAGCCTTTAGAATTGTAAGAGACCTCAAGACCCAAAAAATAGCTGAGAGAACTAAGGTCTTTTATTTTATAATTTTGAATGAGATAATGCTACAATTCTGAAATACTAAAGACATCCTCTCCTATGATAATTATGTCATCAACATATAGTTAAAGGACCATTCCACGGTCAATTTTGAGGATGAATAGGGCCGAATCATATGGATTAGAGACAAATCCAGAATAAGTACGAGTTGAGATAAATTTGGCAAATCAAGGCCTCAAAGCTTAATTTAATCCATATAAAGCTCGTCAAAGTTGACAAACCTGATATGGAGATTGATAACTAGGGGGAGAATGTATGTAAACTTCTTTCATTAAGTCACTATAGAGAAAGGCATTTTTGACATCTATTTGAAAAAGTGTCCACTTACGAACTGCGACGATAGCCAAGAGACTTTAAATAGAGATAAGTCGGGCAACTGGAGCAAAAATTTCTTCATAATCTATTCTATATTCCTGAGTGGACCCTTTAGCTACTACGTGAACTTTGTACCATGCAACAGTGCCATTAGAGCAGGTTTTGATTTATAAACCCATTTGCAACCAATATAGGTCTTGTATGAAGGAAGATCAATTAAATCCCAAGTGTGAATTTTCTCCAAGACCTAAAGTTGCTCGGCCATAACTTGTTGGACAGTATTAGCCTGACAATAAAAGTGAGGCTTATGAAGAGTGGCAATAGTAGAATAAAAGTGAAAATTAGAAAAAATGAGGGGTTTCTCTTACCTAGGTAGAACAACTGAGAGTAGTGTTAGGGAAGAATGTAGGCTCCGATACAGAATCAACATCTGGGACAAAAGGACTAGGCACATATGAGGTAGAGCAAGGATCAGGGATGGAACTAAGAAATAACTGAAGAGAGGAATCAGTGTAGAACAGAGAGTCAAAGATGATAGATGGATGAAATTTGGAAAGAGTGGAGAACAAGGTATCTTCCTAAAATGTAACAAGATAAAAGATACGTAATCTATAGTAAATTGTATCCAAACAACGATACCCCGTTGTGTTCAGTTCCATATCCAAAGAAGCATCATAGACGAGCTTATGGTTCTAGTTTTGTGTGCTTGTAGGGTTGTAAGAGAATAAAATAGGCACAATCAAAAGGTTTAAGTAAGGAATAGTTAGGAGGCTTACCAAACACTTTTTCAAAAGGAGATAAATTATGAAAGACTAGAGTGGGAAGGCGATTAATGATATAGATAGCGATAAGAGTAGCTTCTCCCTAAAATTTTTTAGGACATGATGCTGAGGGAAGGAGAGCACGAATAGAACCAAGAATATGACAATATTTACACTCAACTTATCCATTTCGTTAAAAGGTGTGAGGACAATAGCATTGTACAATAGTACCTTGTAGACTAAGAAACTGGAGTAAAAAGGAATCACGGTATTCCATTACATTGTCAGTTCTAAGAATTTTAATAGTTTGAGAGAACTGAGTTTTAATCATATTGACAAAAGTAATATAAGTCTATGAAAACTTAGATCATGTTTTAAAAAATATATCTAGGTGAAACGAGAAACTTAGATCATGTTTCAAAAAATATATCTAGGTGAAACTAGAGTAATCACCTATGAACAACATAAAATAACGAAAACCATTTACCAAAGAAACAGGAGAAGGGATAGAAATGTTAGAGTGAATTAAACTAAAAGGATTATCTAAAATGGAGTCATTATTACTAAGAGATAAGGAAGGTTGTTTTACAAAGTTGACAATTTAAGCAATTGAAAGACTTAAACTTAGTTGACTCTAAGAGTCCTTAAGAAATTAAAGATTGAGTTTTACTAGCTGAGCTATGGTTAAGGCGAAGATGCCACTGCTGAATGGAGGATTTGGTGATATTAACTGCATACATGAGGTTCAGAGGAAGAAGAAGGGATGTAAGTTCCAATACCTGACCCACCTTGCCACCCTCCTAAGAATCTATCCCATTTGCCAATCCTAAACCTGAACACCAAAAGGAGAAAATTTCATATTTCAACCCTTTTTATGTAACTGATCGACAGAGATGAATTGAGGGTTAAGTTAGGAATATATTAGGTGTCAGGAAGAATAAGAGTAGAGGTGGAAAAAGAGTCCGTGTGAGTGATATTCATTTTAATGCCATTAACAGTGTGAATGGGTGGTAAGAAAGAAAGAGGTATAACTGAAGACAAGGAAGTAAGATTTGTGGTCATATGATTGGAACAAACAGAGTTAAAAAGCCAATAAGAGTTACCCAGAGTAGTAGACATGGTAGTGGAGGGGTTGGAAGATATAACTTGTTTGATGAGTGCTGTGATATCGCTGAGAGTGATGGGAGAAAAACCCTCAGCAGCAAGGGTAGAGGAATAGTGAAGATTTGAAGAAGCATCAGCATTAACAATGATAGAGGGGTGTCTAGGCTTTGAAACATTTTTAGATTTTGGGTTCCTATCTTTCGATCTCGGAGGTCATGTGGGACAATGTTTAAGAATATGACCCAGACTATGACAATATTTGCATTTGACAGTAGGACAATTAGGCAAAACATGGCCAGGAAGATTACAATTCTTACATATTTGGCGTTTGATTGGGGTCCGAATTTTAGAGGGGCATATTGAGGAGTGGTAAGAGCAACTTCAAACTGAGGATTTTATCAAGTTTAAGTTAAGTCTTTTCAAAAATAATTTCCTAGATAGCAATATCCAGTGTGGGAAGAGGATTGCGATGGAGCAAGTAGGTTCAGACAACTTCATACTCAAGAACGAGAGCCATTAGGACCTAAATGCGATGGAGATGATCTTCATTGATTTATCCTGAGATAAATGGTTCCAGATGAGTTAAACCTAAGAAAGAAAATCATTAACGAATATGTTGTCTGATCAAAGGATAATTCATTTTGAATACCTTTTTATAGTCAATTGCTTTAGGGTATCTTGGTGAAGAGTAAATGGGTTAGATTATAGGAAAAGATGTAGGATAAGCTCCATAAACAGTCTTGGACTATTCCTTTTTCATATTAGCTTCCGTCAATAGAAGTTTTCCTATAAGAAATTCCACAAATCCTACTTATCTCCTAAAGAAGGCTACAAGCCCTTCAAGGAAAAGAAACAGTGACGATTTGTTAGATTCTTCAAAATAAAACATCGTCAAACCAAGAAGGCATATTATTGTTTTCTCTATTGAAAGTCAGAACATTTTGCTCGTTAATGTCCTAATAAGACACCTATAAGTGATAGTAATGTGCAAGGGTGGTTGTTTGATAATGAGTGGCTAAGAAATCCTTAATATCTTTGACAAAGTCAAAATCAGCAAATTGGATGTGGATAGAGGGAAAAGAGGTATTGCGAAACCAAGTGATGAGTTGATGATTTTTACTATTTCAATCCTCAAGTCAGTCTGTAAATTTGGCATCGGTTTCATCTGTCTCTCTAATTGGGGTTGTGATGTCTCTAGTAATAAGACGCCAAAGCTTGTGACCTATCAAGAAACTTTTCTTAGATTAAGACCAAATATTATAATTTCGATATTCAAAACAGTGGTAATATACTGGACCCCATTTCTGGAACCCAACTATCCAAATGCCATAAATCCTAAGCTTGGGTATTACCCTTTAGGGTTATTTCCATGAACTCTCATTAGCCATCATCAGTTCATCTTCATTCCTATAACACCCTAAAGGTTTCCTATTACACAGATCAAGATATGCTTAAAAGCCAAAGTATGCTCATAACTAAGTAACGCTCCTCCATTTGATTCCCTCACTTTCTTTCCATTAACCCTTTTATAATCAAACACAAAGGATGAAAAAAAATTTTGGGATTAAAAATGGATTAGGAATCTATTGGTTCAATAATCACTTCATTTGGAGATTGGACGATGAAGTTATAGCTAAAAAAGTCAACCACGATTATGTCCTCAATCATATTGTACCTATCTTTGGACAATTAGCATAACTGTCACTAGAGAAAGAGGATTGTGGTTGTTTTAGACGGTTTTGAAAAGAACTTCGAGATCTAAAACTTTTTTGAAGACCTTGAGGAAAGATTTTTCCATCTGGAGGGTCAAATTTGCTTCATTTGACACTTCATTTGGCACTTCATCCGGTGCTTCGTCTGATGTTTCTTCTGGTGCTTTGTCTGACACTTTATCTGACGACCATATCTTTTACGTATAAAGTCCAAAAATTACAAAATTTATATATTTAGAAAGATAATAAAAAGATATACAACTTTCATGAAGAACTTGAAGAAATATTTTGCCATATAGAGGGTCAAAATCGCTTCATCTGACGCTTCGTCTGGCACTTTGTCTAGTGCTTCGTCTGATGCTTCTTTTGGTGCTTCGTCTGACACTTCATCTAATGGTCATATCTTTTGCGTCCGAAGTCCGAAAATTCCAAACTTTATATTGTTGGAAAGCTAAGAAAAAGCTCTAAAATTTTATAAAGATTTTGAAGAAATATTTTTCCATATAGAGGGTTAAAATCGGTTCGTTTGACGCTTCATTTGGCACTTCGTCTGATGCTTCTTCTGGTGCTTTGTCTAGCACTTTGTCTAATGGCCATATCCTTTGCGTCTAAAGTATAAAAATTCCAAACTTTATATCGTTAGAAAGATAAGAAAAAGATCTACAACTTTTATGAAGACAACTCTATCTAAAACAGCCTAGGTCAATACAGATTAACCCTAGAAGTTAGAACATAAAATTTTACCCTTACGAATGCTTAAAAAATGCAATCTACAAACCTTGAGATTCATGAACAAAAACACAATCGTATTTCATTATCATCAAAATATAAGAGTTTTACAAAACTTTACTGGTCATTTCACGCCATGATACATCATAGTCCAAAAATACATAATTTACTCAAAGTAGAAATGCTCAAAATGCAACTAAAGCCTTGTTTTACAAAAACTATCTTAAAATACAAAATAAGCATAATCCGGAGTAATGCCCTTATGTACGATCACTTGACCTCTTGCTCATCACCAAAAGATGGTACGGAATTTGAGGGGGTGAGCTTAACGCTCGTGGGTAACAATTTTATAACCGGTAACAAGCAAAAACATTGAAAAATTTTCACAACGCATCATGAAACACATATTTCCAAATTCTTAATTTATCACACTTTATAAGCAACCCAAAACATGTATTCAATAAACTTGTCAATACATAAGCACATCAAACTGGTTTGGGAGGTCCATAAATAGAACGAATTAACACATTCCCATGAAATGGTCCTATGTAGTCGTGAACAGAACGAACTAATACAATCCCACCTAGTGGTTTTTGCGTAGTTGTAAACATGAGGGAGTCCCTGAAGGAGCTCCATGCCACTTGCGGGTAGACGGGAGAAGCCTTTAGTCAAAGTACACTTGACATATAGAATGGATCAGACCAAACTCACATAACATGTATTTCATAACATGTAAACTTATTGCCCAAAAAGGCACTTCTTCCGAAAAGTGATTTCATAAACATAGTAATTTATTTATTTCATTTTCGCATTCTTTTTATAAATCATCAACACAATATTCACATACCAAATAGATAGCACTTTCTCAAAATATTCAAAGAGCAATAAATGCACATTTATAAGATAATTGAAAAACATTTACTTTCTTGATTTGGAAGAAACATTAATAGCTTATTATTCAATTATAAAAATGTAACCCACCTTGAATTCCTTGCTTAACAATTGTTCAAAGATGCCTCTCCTCTTGCTCCTCTTACCTCTCCTCTTGATTTCCTTCAATATTGAAAAAAATTCCAATTTAATAGGACTTCCAATTGAGAACTCAAAAATTATCTATATACACTGAAATTGATCCCAGAATACTTAAACTCATGCATTTCTCAAGCTTCATAAACCAAAACCCTTCCAAAAATCCAAAAGTTTAAAAATAAACTTATCTTGAATCTTCACCAATTATTGAGTTTCTTAGCTCAAATGGAAGCTCTAATCTTCTTCTTTCTTTTTCCCTTATTGAACAACTTTAAAATCTCTCTTTAAACTAAGAAAATTGGAAAACATAGTTAACTTTCTCTTCTATAGTTAACTTTCTCTTCTTTTCTTCTTCTCCCATGATTTTCTCTCCTTTTTCTCTTCAATTTCATTTTTCTTCTTCTTCAATTATAAGACAACACTTCTCTTCCCCTTTTTACCCTTAATGAGCGCAAAAAGTCCATTTTACCCTTCCTTTTAAGCTTTTGCTCTTTTAACCTTAAATGACCTTCCAAAAATACCCTTTAACCTTCTTATTACTCAATATAACTAAACTATACGATAAAATCCTACTGACATTAACATGATAATTAGCTCCAAGAATAAGTATATTATGACCTCATAATTTATTTAAATCATGCTTAACAACTCCATTCATTCTAAGGACAAAATTCAAATTCCATAAAATATCACGCTTAACTCAACAAAAATATTTCGGATGCCAACATAATAGGTTGTGAAACTTCATATTTCTCCATAAGTAGTCTAAATAACTTCAGCAAAAAAATATGGCCAACAAAATTTGGCCACGAATAATAGTAGCAACTCGACTTAAAAATACTCAAAAAGTATAGCTCAAACAACAATAACCCAACAATTCAACTAAAGAGAGCCCAAATCAAATAACAAAGTAGTCTAATAAAAATAATAACCAATCAGTCTAATAATGCAAATGCTGGACTTAATTGACCCCAAAAAAAAGACATAATCAATCAAATTTAACAAAAAAAAGGATCAAAGGTGAAACTAGCATAGGTAGTAATAATAGAAACCAGCAGTGGTTTCTTATTGACGATAACAACAAAAAAAATGGAAACAAATCAGGACACCAGCAATGGGAGTGACAATCTAAAAATTGGTCACGCATCAATAACACCGGTGAAAAATACAGCGGTAGTTGCAACAGGAGTGAAATGGCACCCGGAAGCAGTAACTAACTAGCAGAAAAAAATTGATCAGAACATAAGTAAGGTAGAGAAGAATTGGATTGATTGGAACAAAATTCTAAAATATAGAATGGTGGAGGCAAATTTTTCCGTCAACAAATATATGGAAAATTGTAGAGAAGAATTTTCTATACTAGCTCTAATACTATATTAACAAAAGAGAAAGAAACGGAATGTTGTGGAATGAGTTGTATATTTCCTGTATAAACATAACCTATATATACAAGAGAATATGAGCTAATCAAGCTATAATCTTATCCAAAATCCCTACTATTAAGTTACCAATCCCTATAATCAACCTATCTACAAAATTTGCAATTGCGTACATGTTAATCATGTTGAAACAAAGGTACATAAAGCTAGTGGTATTCATACAAGTTCTAACAAGATGTTTTAGAATGAATCCTCCAGTTGTCAACCTCCTAGGAGAACAAAATGTAATTAAAATCTCTCATAAATATATAAGGGCCTTTAATATTATTGGCCAGATCCTTAAGATCCTTTTATAGGATATTCCTTTAAAAAGAAAAATTGGAAGTATGAATGTAAGTAACATTTATCACATAGTAAAGGGAGTAGAATTGGGTCTACAAATGGAAAAGTTGGTTAGATTATTGAGAATAGAGTACTTTAAGTACTTTAAGGTTGAGGGATACAATAATTCTCTCCTTAAAATGGAAACCATGATTGGAAATTACTTTCTATTTATTTCTAAGAAACTGTAAACCTTTAAAGAGAGTAGGTTCTTTATCTTTGTTTCCAGCAATCCAATTATATTAGGCTCTTTATCATTGATATAGTCATGTATGCTCATAGCTTTTTGGGATAATTCAATCTTTTTATATTCTAGGAGATGATTATGGATTATATAGGGGCTATCAAACCCTTTTCCTTTTGTATTTCTACTGACTTCCTTCAAGTGACACAAGTAAATGGGGTATCCTTCTTAAGACTTTCAGGGTCCATAACCAAATCCTACATTAGAGCAGTTTGATGATTTTTTTATGACTTCTTTTATTAAGAAATCAATATTGCCATTGTCAATAATCTAATCTTTAATTTTTATCTAGAGGAAGGGAGATTAGGGTTAGTGAGCATAAGAGCATCAGGTACATTGGCTTCCTTAGGATCAGGAATAGTATTATCACGAGTGTTTTACTACATAAGTTAATAATGATGGGAGTGAATAGGGATCTAGTGTTGTAAAAAGATTATTGAGGGATTATGGGAAAGGATCAGGATTATGAACTTGTGATTTAGACTTCTAGGCTTTAATTAGATTGGACTAAGAGGGTTTTGATGGATATGACAGAGAAATTTTAGTAGGTGCCAGTTCTCCATCCTCACCAAGTTTAAGCATATTGAGTGTGTCAGATGGCTTGGCATCTCTATCCACTTTAATGCACACCTTTGTAGGTCTCACTCTCCTCAAACTTGTTGCTTGTTCATCAAGCCTTAGTGGCCTTGCCAGTTTACTTGAGAGATAGCTAAGCCTTAGTTTTGACTAGCACTATAAGGGTGTTTTGTGAAAATAAACCCACATAGGGATGTTTTTAAGGGAGAATTTATCCAGGTTACCATTTAAGGAGCAATACTGGTTTTCCATTCCAATGCCAAGGAACTGTAATAGTCGATTTCTAAAACTACTGAGAGTTAGAGTATTAAAATATTGAGTCACATGATTTACATCATTATATAATTAATTTGGTGCATTTAGGAGATAAAATTATAAATTCATTCACATACATGATATTAGCATACACACATGAATTTTGTTTTAAAAAAATGCAAAGATTTTATCCACACTCAATTGACATGCTCTAGGGAATGAAAGTTTCAAAATAATTATGACATGATTATGCATTTCTAATGTCTTGTATTTTTATTTACAAATAAAAGGAATTGATGGATTACAATTAGGAATTTGGAGTTTATTTGTCACAATTGGAAGATTGATGGATTAAATGTACATTTAGAATAGGAAAAATTTCAAGTAGTAAGATAAGTTGACATGTGAAAATTTAGTATTACTAAGCTTACAAAATAAGTGACAAATGGCTTAGGAATTTAGTGACATTTGGCAGCCAAAAAGGACATGTATCTTGCTTAAATATATGAAAAGTGTCTTTAAAGAAAGAAAACTCATCCTAGACCATGCAACCATCACATTCAGCTTGTTTTGTTATGTTTCTGCTATATACTCTCTCTTTCTTTTCCCTCTCATTGCCGAAATCCACATCTCACCTATACCTTTGGATTTCTGCCCCAATTCTATACATTAACACCCCAAACCCATGCAAAATCTATTATAAAGATAGCTTTAGAGGCAGAATATTGTTACATTTTGTTGTCTTCATCTTATCATTGCCGAAACCATCCTACTCCCTCACTGTTCTTAAAATGTTCTTGCATGCATGTTAGGCAAAGTAGACTCGATACATTAAGGTGGCATTTGAGCTAAACAAGTAAGTGAAGTAATGATATATTGTGGCATGTGTTAGCAAAAATTATGATGATTGAATAGAGATAGATTGAATATGGTATTGGTGTTGAAATTGTGTTGGAAAATGATGAATGAAAGGGGTACCTTCTGTTTTATTTTTGGATGCATGACAATAGTAGTTTATGGGCTGTTATATGGATGATTAAAGTTAGGATTTGAAGTATAATTGATGATGAATTGATGCTAAAGAGAGGTGTTGTGGAAGTGTTTTCGAATATGTAAAAGTTAGGACTACAAGTATGATGGTATAAAGTTAATAATAGTAAAAAATGAGCAGATTTTTATGAGATTTAATGTAACCAATATGGAAGTTAAATTAACCTGAAATGAAGTAACCTTAAAGGACTTGAAATCTGGAAATTTTCAGGTGTTAGTGATGTCTCTAAGCTTGTAAATTTCGTTAAGTATTAAAGATAGTAAGGTTACACACATTAGTGATGTTGATGACAAATTCTAGAATTTTAATTTCAGCCTTGTGTACATGTCGAACCAGTTCAGAAAAATCACTCTAAATTTGTATATTTGGACTTAATTAAGGCTAAGAATGAGCCTAGATTGTTGCTTGATTAATTGGGTAAGAGCTTGATAAGTTTTTTAGTTAATTGATGTCATAACCTAAAGAATGGATTGTTTTGATGTGATTGTGTTCAAAGTTGGAAATTATGATTTATTAATGGAATAAATGAGTTCTTTTATTGCAAACATGATCTTAAGGACATGAGTAATATGTATAGGTATGGATGAATGAGCATTGAAGAACATGGGATAATTATCAATGAGAAATAGGTAAATGTATGAATATATATTGCTGGAAAAGGTTTGGTGAATGTATAGATCTAGCTTGCTGAAATTCCAAATTTAAAGTAACAATTGTGTTTTTGTGTGTTATAAGAGGCTTTTTGATCATGAAAAGGTTTAGGGATACGTGTAACGTTTGGTTAATGAATTTGGAGTAAATCAAGCTAACTTAAAGGTACAAACCTGATTGCCAAATGGTAGTATACAAGATATAATGTTTGAATGGTCTTAAGGTGTCTAAACACAAATTGAATAGTTAAGATCTATGCATAAGAATACATACCCTGAAAGTCAATTGAGCATGCATTGAAACATGAAACATATACATATGCATAATTATATATTCATATGATTAAATAAATTAATGATTTTTAAACTATGTGTGTACGTATTGCATGATGATAGATGCGCAAGGTGATCGTCAACATCCAGACATTACCGAAACATCGAGGTAATAGGTTTTTTGAAGCATACTACAAGTCAACTTAGATGTGTAAACTCATTTATATGTGCTTCTATATGAATTGTATTTTTAATATGGAACATGTGTACAACTGATTGATAAATGCCAGAATTAGATCTAAGAAGTTTGACATATGTGGCATGAGTATACAGAGATGAAAGGAAATGAAAACGTAGCATATGATATGATGCATCTCATCACATTGAAATGTATGATCAGATAAAGGAGTTGAGACTAGAGCGATCGATGTGCAGAAAAGATCTTTGATCTCAGGCTTACAAAAAAGAGCCTCAGGCTCAGATAAAATGGACTTAGTATCCACAATGGATAGGGCCAAAAATGATCTCAGTATTTGCAACATATATAGGACAGTAAATTGGGTTGATAGGAACTTGGTCTCAACAAAACAAAATGATAATGGAAACACATATATTTTTGCAAATACATCCCTACATTTATCAAATGATTGAATTGAAATGACTTATTAAATTGTTTTGAAATAGTGAATTACAGTTGAAATTAATGGAGGATGTATTGTGACATGCAATGCTAGCTTACACGATACGCTTGGGGAAGTATGATAAACTTTGATATACTTCTTTTGTGATCTGACTTAAGTGAATACATCGATGATGGTTCACTCACTGAGTTCAGAAACTCATGAAAATTGCAACATTGTTTTTCAGGTTCAAGTGAGTTCTAGCTACTAAAGTGATATAGTAGAAGTCTATTACTGCATTTTGGGGACAAAAATTGCTCAAAGGTCTAATCAGCTGAATATGAGGAGTTTAGTTAGAGTCTTGTGTATTAGCATCCCATTTCATATTATATATTTGGTATTGAGATTGAACTAAAAAAAATGTTGTGTAATGTCTATGTGGATCCTGAATTGTAATGACACATGTGACTTTTATATTGTTGAATGAAATGGGAAGAAATGAACATTTAAAATGCTTATGATACTTTTGATGTACATGATATGTTTGATGCCTTTAATTAGTTAGTTTGATTGTCCTAATGTATTATAGAGTATGTTCTTGAATATCCTCTAATATGTTCAAGCTTATGCTCTATGGGATTGTTATGTTACAAATTCATAAATTTTAAAGAGGGAGTTGTTGGACTCCGTTTTCGGAGCCTAACTATCCGAAATATCAAAAGATATGAACGTATTATCCCATAAGGTTATTTCTATGGGAGCTCTCTAGCCAAAACTAGTTAAGACAGCGGAATCACAAATTGAATTCTTCAGAAAAATTGTAGCTCCATGTATTTATTTTATTTTGAAACAATAATCATCTCATTCGGAGCTCTTCAGGCCAATATATGATAAAATATCAAAGTATGTTCAGTAAAACAATCAATCCATGCTCTTTTTATCGTTTCCCTCAATTTCTCTCCATTAATATTTTTCTAATCTACCCCAATGGATACCAAAATTTTGTTCAGAGGTAGAGAAATATGTTAGGAATCTATTAGTTTAAAAATCACCTCATTTGGAGATCGGGTGATGAAGTTATGGCCAAAAGAGTCAAACCTGATTATGTCCTCAATCATATTGTACCTATCTTGGGACAATTATCATAACTTTCACTAAATACATCGGATTTTCGTCTTTTTAAGATGGTTTCAAAGAGGGCTTCAAGATCTACAACTTTTATGAAGACTATGAAGAAAGATTTTGCCATATAGAGGGTCAAAATCTCTTCATATGGCACTTTGTCTGATGCTTCATCTGGTACTTCGTCTGATGCTTCGTCTAATGCTTCATTTAATGCTTCGTTTGACGCTTCGTCTGATTCTTTATCTAATGCTTCGTCTGATGCTTCATCTTATGCTTTGTCTAAAGGCCATATCTTTTGCTTTCGAAGTCCAAAAATTCCATACTTTATATCATTGGAAAGCTGAAAACAAAATCTACAACTTTGGCTAATTCTACCTAAATCGATATAGTTTTTCCTTTGAATTCAGAACATAATTTTTACACCTATGAAAACTTGCAAAATGCCATATCACTTCAACAACTAAGTACTTTTTTTAAATTCGTGAATCCCACCTCAAATGATTAATCTCATACAACCTTTCCAATCTCTAACTTGCTATTCTAAATCAAACAATGATTTTTGCAATCTCAATGAAGAAGAATATGCACATACCCATTCCACTTCCACAACCATCATATTCAACCAGTAAAAATAACTTCATCATACACAAAAGCAATTCCTCAAATTCTCATTCTCATTACTAAGCAAAGTAAATATTTGAACAAGCTTTACTACATATCAACATATACATCACTAACTTAAAACAAAATGCCAAGGATGCCCATGTTTGATATTCTTATAAAACTATCTGAAATGTTCACTAACTTAGTTCAAAAGTCTCTAACTATCTTGCAGTTTCCGATGCCTTTTAAGGATTTCTAACCTTCTCGTTCTGCACTTGAGAAGGGGGAAAAGGATGGGTTGAGCTACACAGCTCAGTCGCTAATGCATTTATAGCCATCGGCAATCGACCACAATTCAAGCATATGCACATGTATAGCTAGCAATTCAAACATTAATCAATTTAGTCTAAAACTCATAACACATTACATAGATTTTAGACATTAAACATAACACTCAAATGCATCATACTTGACAATTCAAAGATGCAATGCATAAACAAATAGCTCAAGAGTTCCGTGAAATGAAATGGAGAAACCAATGTTTCCTCCTTGAACAAAACGAGTCCGATTTCTTAGGATCTCGTGGCCTAAAGCGGGCAGCCAGGAGAAGGCTATAGGTCAAAGTGCACGTGAATAACGAAACAAATTCCTCTCTTGCCCAATCACAAACAAATTTTATGCTCAATCAATCACAAATTCATAATCTCATGCTTCTTTTACTTTTTCTTCTTTCCTTTTATACAAATATCATAACATTTATCAAAGCATAAAATAAGCATAATTCATCATGCATTTTCAAACATTCACATCAATTTCAATTTCAGGCAAATCAAATGCAAGCAAATCAACATACACACACATAGGCAAGAATTCGCCCAATTATACAATAACTATGAATACTTTACCTACCTAATTCCTTTACAAAAATCCAACTCAAGGTTCTCTTTCCTCTTGCACTTGGGTAAGATTCTCTTGGTTTACTAAAACAACCAAGGTTCCATTCAAAACAACATTATAATAAAATTTATAAACTTCAATAATCACAAAAATAATGCAGTAAACACAAATTAAGCTCAAACCTAACCTATCCATAGTCCATCTAGGTTAGAAAACCCAAGACCTAGTTTAGAAACCCTAGGAATCAAATGGGTTCCTTCTTCCTCTT
>JANZXR010000007.1:5507040-5577900 GCA_027575705.1 Erythroxylum echinodendron
ACTATGCATGTGCATATATGAATGCATGCATATGTCACTGTACACTTATACACTCCTATTGGTGAGGGGATGTTACATTACTAAATTTAATGACTCAATTCTAAGATAAATAAAATAAACAAACAAATCGTAATTAAATAATTAAACAAATAAATCGATAATAATTAAAAAAAATTCGTGGTCCAACAAAGTAATCCTCTTTATTAACTTAAAATTGTGCCAATCCAAATATGTTCTAGATTCCTTCTTCCAAGGATTTGTTTTAAAGATAGGCATGACAATTGTCTAGAAATATCTAACCATAGTGGTGTTCCATTTTGCATTGCCTACCTAACGGACTTCTAAGGGAGGAGAAATAATAGATGAAGTGGAGTTTTTGACTGGAAAAAATAAGTCTTAGCATGATGGATGGCTCTCTATCACCAATTACCTAATTCTAGACTTTAAGAGGAGATTAAGGTAATCCCAAGGAGGTGAAAAAAGGATTACGATAAACTGTATCAACGAAGATGGAAAACCAGAGCTCGAGGAGAGAACAAAAGAAAGTGTTGTAATAGTTGCAGTTACTTTCAAGGAAAAAATGGTTAGAGATGAAGAGCCAAATTTGGAGCGTTGAAGAAGAGGGGATAGAGAAAAGGACGGGAAGAGAAGTTTAGAGGAAGAAAAGGCTACGGAAGATTCAAATATAATTGGCGGGGTGGAAGCAAGAGAAGGGAGGGGGAGAAATCCAAATGAGTGAGTGGATATCAACTTGTTAAAAATGGGGAACTATTTATAAACCAGTTAATAAGGAACTACACTTACACCAAAAATCGAAGGAGAAAACTTTTTGCTTGATCCTAAAGGTAGTTAACCATAAATGATAAGGTTAATAGGGGGAGTCAAAGAAAAAAAGAGGAGACTATTTTAGAGAGAGGCCATATCCTCTCTCTCTTTATGTTGTTAAGTGCTTGAAAAAAGTATTATTTATAAAGTTCTTAAATTATTAATCAAATTTAAATGTTATTTATAGGTGCACTACCGAGAAAGCCTCAACTTAACTAAAATATAGATGGGATAGTAAAATCTAATATTAATTTTTTGAAAAACAATAGTTTATAGGTATTGAAACAAAAGCAAGAAATGATAGGAACTATTTGGGAAATATTAGAATCAACATATTGGATGCAAAATTTGATTTTCCATAAGATATGGAATGGAGAAAGAACTCACTTTTGGTATGTCTATAGGCATTGCAAGGGCCCTCTCTACAAAGTGGATGAATTTCAACTTCTACGGGATATTGTGAGAGCAGATACTAAAGTAAGTAAACTTATAGGAGATAATCAATGGTACTAGCCATTTCATAAACATAAGCACAAGAATCATATTTGAACAATTGTCAAACTACCTTGAAAATAATGAGGACACAATTTAGTGGCTAGTTAATAGGACTAGAAGTTTTAGCATAAGGACATGTAAAGCTTTGTTGCGGGAAGATCAAAACTCAAGGGTTAATTAGGACAAAATGGTTTGGGACAGTGATATTAAGCCAACACACTCCTTTATTCTCTAGTTGGGAATGAATATTGGGCTATTAACAAAAGATAGATTAAAGTTTCAAGTAAATACACTTAACTATGAACTATGTAATTTAGAGGTAGAAAATCAGGACCATCTAAAGGTAAGGTGTAGTTACACCAAAGAGATATTGAGAACAATCCAAGCTATGTTGTACATAAGTTGTTTAGAAACCACCTTGAAAGAAGCAGTTAATTAAATGGGAAGTATAAAAATGATGAAACAAACTTATTATAAGGCTCTTAAAATAAGGTAGATAGAACACAATGGTATATAATGTGTGGAAAGAAAGAAATATCATAATTTTCAAACAAGAAGGTAAAAGCCTGGAGACAAGTTACCAAGAAACCTTACAATGAAGCAGGATGGGGATGATAACAGGAGGAGTTGCTACCAAACTATTATCATGTTTGAGAGAGAAATGAGGATTTAGTTTATTCATCTCACTCCATTTGTTAACTAGGAATATATCTTTCCTTAACAAAAGCGTGTGTTATATATCTCTAAATTTTATATATGATTTATCTGTATATATATTATATTAATGAAATCTTTTAAATTTTAAAAAATTTACTATTAATTTACTAAAAATTAATAGAGACAAAACTTTTAATAACTAAATTAATATTTTAATAAATTAAATTAAATTAAAATTTTAACAGATAAGAAATTTGTGATAACTTAAAAAATGGTTTGATATTTCCAAATTTTCAAGTAAAAAAGAGAAAGTGAAGGTAAACAAACCATTGTATGTTGGGCTATTTATTTGGGATTAAACCATATGATATAATAACAAAACAAAATAAGATAACGCTGTATTTAGAAATAGTAAAAATGAAACCAAATATTATCATTATTTGTTCTACAAAGAGGAAGAAATAACAAAACAGAAGAAAGAAGATGGACAGCGGCAATGGCAACAACAACAATAATATCCAGACTGAAACGGGGGCATGTTGGTCCTACGAGAAGTTAAAATGAGTTAGGACAAGTGTTGCCACGACTTTCTTTGTGTCCTTGGAGAGATGCTCTTGTATTAACCTCTCAACCTCCGATGACGCCGACGATGTCGAGGAAGCTCACGATCGCCCTCTGATGTTCTTCAGCTCCTTCCGCAAAACCCCAGCTCTACCGATCCTGTCTTCTCTGTTTCTTCCGCTACTGTCTAGTAGGAAGGTACGATTTACATAAATATATGTAAATTTTTATATATATCAGCCCATCAAATGAACTAAGAATATTGGATGATGAAAATTATATGCATTGTTATCATATTCCCCTTTTTCATTTCTCTTCTTATGAATTTGATGGGAAGGGGCTTGTTGTTTCTGTTTATATTTAACATTCAATCAATGTGTTCCTTATTTCTTTTAATTTACATGTCTCCGTATGATTTTCCTTTCCTTTCTTTTTGTTAAATCTCCTTAAAACACCTGGAAGTGATGATAGCACTATAAACTCTTTATTTAAGTGAATGTTCCCTGATACATGTTTCAATCAATAATTCCAACATGCAAACACTAGATTAATACTTTGTAAAAATACATTCTGATCATATCAAGAATTATAGTGAAACACATACGAGTTCACCACTCATCAAGATTATGGTTTATAATAAGCGAATGCTTAAGTTGTATGTTTTAAAATTAAAGTAACAGCCCACTTTATTCATAAAAACATACTTGATTCCAGATTCATTTAATAATACCATTATCGATAGTCTAAAATGATATGAAACTCATCATTCCCCTGAAATAAGCTCCTTTACTTATATGGAGATAAATCGCAACACTATAGTCTAAAATCATAATCGAGCGACCAACTTAGTTGTTCAACTGTGAATCAATTAATTTAGATTCTAATAATATACATGTTTCCCATACATCTCTATGTATATGTATATTACTTACAAAAGAATCTTGGTACATTTTGACCAGATATGTAACACTCACACAAATAAAACCAAACTCTTTTGTTTTATTAATAATAAATATTTTCATTATAAAACTGTAACTGAAGAAGATAAAGTTACATGTAAATATACTTGCTTTCCAGGGCACTATTTTTACATAACTCCAACACTTCCTCTTCTTCCAATACAACACCCACTCTCTCTCTAATCCTTTCATTCTCAACACAATCCATTTCTTTAAATAAGCAAGAAGAAAAGATGATTAACTTACCTTAACAAGCTTTATTTCTCTTTTTCCCACGTTTTCTTCTTCTTCTTCTCTAACTTCTCTCTTTTCTCTTCTCTTCTACGACTCTCTCTTCTCTTCTTCTAAATTTTAAGACAATTTTTTATCCTTAGTCTCCCAATTATGCCCTCATCATTTAAGAAAATATCAATTTACCCCTTCTTTTGTCTTTATCTACTAACTCCTTAAGCTAACTCAATTCTAACATTCCCATATTAATTCTAACTTAATTATAATCTTTCCATCTAATTTTAATCTCTATTCATGCTTACTAAATTTAATGACTCAATTCTAAGATAAATAAAATAAACAAACAAAGCGTAACTAAATAGTTAAACAAATAAATCAATAATAATTAAAAAAATTTAGGTCCAAGAAAGTAATCCTCTTCATTAACTTAAAATTGTTCCAATCCAAATCTGTTCTAGATTCCTTCTTCCAAGGATTTGTTTTAAGGACAGGCATGACAATTGTCTAGAAATATCTAACCATAGTGGTGCTCCATTTTGCATTACCTACCTAAAGAACTTCCAAAGAAGGAGAAATAATTGATGAAGTGGAGTTTTTGACTGGAAAAAATAAGTCTTAGCATGATGGATGGCTCTCTATCGCCAATTACCTAATTCTAGACTTTAAGAGGAGATTAAGGTAATCCCAAGGAGGTGAAAAAAGGATTACCATAAACTATATCAAAGAAGATGGAAAACTAAAGCTCAAGGAGAGAACAAAAGAAAGTGTCATAATAGTTGCAGTTACTTTCGAGGAAAAAATGGTTAGAGAAGAAGAGCCAAATTTGGAGGGTTGAAGAAGAGGGGATAGAGAAAAGGAAAGGAAGAGAAGTTTAGAGGAAGAAAAGGCTACGAAAGATTCAAATATAATTGGTGGGGAGGAAGCAAGAGAAGGGAGGGGGAGAATTCCAAATGAGTGAGAGGATATCAACTTATTAAAAGAGGGCTAAAAAAGGGGGAACTATTTATAAACCAGTTAACAAGGAACTACACTTATACCAAAAATGGAAGGAGAAAACTTTTTGCTTGATCTTGAAAGGTAGTTAACCATAAATGATAAGGTTAATAGGGGGAGTCAAAGAAAAAAAGAGGAGACTATTTTAGAGAGAGGCCATATCCTTTCTCTTTTAATGTTTTTAAGTTCTTGAAAAAAATATTATTTATAAATTTCTTAAATTATTACTCAAATTTAAATGTTATTTATAGGTGCACTTCCGGGAAAGCCTCAACTTAACTAAAATATAGATGGGATAGTAAAATCTAATATTAATTTTTTGAAAAACAATAGTTTATGGGTATTGAAACAAAAGCAAGAAATGTTAGGAACTCTTTGGGAAATATTAGAATCAACATATTGGATGCAAAATTTGATTTTCCATAAGATATGGACTGGAGAAAGAACTCACTTTTGGTATGTCTATAGGCATTGCAAGGGCCCTCTCTACAAAGTGGATGAATTTTAACTTCTACGGGATGTTGTGAGAGCCGATACTAAAGTAAGTAAACTTATAAGAGATAATCAATGGTACTAGCCATTTCATAAACATAAGCACAAGAATCATATTTGAACAATTGTCAAACTACCTTGAAAATAATGAGGACACAATTTAGTGGCTAGCTTATGGGACTAGAAGTTTTAGCATAAGGACATGTAAAGCTTTGTTGCGGAAAGATCAAAACTCAAAGGTTGATTGGGACAAAATGGTTTGGGACAGTGATATTAAGCCAACACACTCCTTTATTCTCTAGTTGTGAATGAATATTGGGCTATTAACAAAAGATAGATCAAAGTTTCAAGTAAATACACTTAACTATGAACTATATAATTTAGAGGTACAAAATCAGGACCATCTAATGGTAAGGTGTAGTTACACCAAAGAGAAATGGAGAACAATCCAAGCTATATTGTACATTAGCTGTCTGGAAACCACCTTGAAAGAAACAGTTAATTAGATGGGAAGTATAAAAATGATGAAACATACTTATTATAAGGCTCTTAAGATAAGCTAGACTACAATGGTATACACTGTATGGAAAGAGAGAAATATCATAATTTTCAAACAAGAAGATAGAAGCGTGGAGACAAGTTACCAAGAAATCTTACAATGAAGCAAGATGCGGATGATAGCTAGAGGAGTTGCTACCAAACTATTATCATGTTTGAGAGAGAAATGAGGATTTAGTTTATTCATCCCACTCCATTTGTTAACTAGGAATATATCTTTTCTTAATAGAAGCGTGTGTTATATATCTTTAAATTTTATATATGATTTATCTATACATATATTATATTAATGAAATCTTTTAAAATTTAAAAAATATACTATTAATTTACTAAAAATTAATAGCGACAAAATTTTTAACAACTAAATTAAATTAAATTAAAATTTTGGCAGATAAGAAATTTGTGATAACTTAAAAAGTGGTTTGATATTTCCAAATTTTCAATTAAAAAAGAAAAAATGAAGATAAACAAACTATTGTATGTTGGGCTATTTATTTGGGATAAACCATATGATATAATAACAAAACAAAATAAGATAACGCTGTATTTAGAAATAGTAAAACTGAAACCAAATATTATCATTATTTGTTCTACAAAGAGGAAGAAATAACAAAACAGAAGAAAGAAGATGGACAGCGGCAATGGCAACAACAACAATAATATCCAGACTGCAACGGGGGCGTGTTGGTCCTACGAGAAGCTGAAATGGGTTGGGACAAGCGTTGCCACGGCGTTCTTCGCGTCCTTGGAGAGATGCTCTTGCATTAACCTCTCAACCTCCGACGACGCCGACGACGCCGAGGAAGCTCACGATCGCCCTCTCATGTTCTCCAACTCCTTCCGCAAAACCCCCAGCTCTACGGATCCTGTCTTCTCTGTTTCTTCCGCTGCTGTCTAGTAGGAAGGTACGATTTACATAAATATATGTAAATTTTGATATATATCAGCCCTTCAAATGAACTAAGAATATTGGATGATGAAAATGATATACATTGTTATGACATTCCCCTTTTTCATTTATCTTCTTATGAATTTGATGGGAAGGGGCTTGTTGTTTCTGTTTGTGTTTAACATTCGATCAATGTGTTCCTTTTTTCTTTTAATTTACATGTCTCCGTATGATTTTCCTTTCCTTTCCTTTCGTTAATTTACCAATACCTCAAAATCAAACTTAAAAGACTTCTGAAAAATGGTTTTCGATCTTCTAGAATGAATGAATGTTATGTTTCGCCATGTATTGGATGATGTACCAATGTATTAAGTATTATCCTCAGCATACATGGAATTAACAAAACTTATTATTTGGTCAAAGGAAACTTGCGTGATCATTCACGATGGTTCTTTTGAAATGAATTTCCCTCGATCAAGCAAGTAGATTGTTGGCATCATGAGTCCAATACATAGTTGGAAGATCGGAACCGGGAGCCATACCTGAACAGTTTCTAACACGCAAATCCAGTAGCATAGCATGGTCTTTTCAACCTTTCTGTAAGAAAAGATACAGCAACCAGTCGAGGTCAAAGATTGAAAAGTGCATAACTTCAAAAAACTCCTTCCACACCATGTAGAAGTGGTCTTTTTTCAAAATCATCACTCCAAATAATTTAACAAAGACAAGAAGCAACCAAACCATTGTTTCAATAATATTACATTTGCTTCCACATATAAAACAACAAATATCGTTGATGATTGCTACGCGTTTGTGGAATCATAAGGAGACAAACCATGTATTTCCCATAATCATGCATCTTTACGAGAATTTGTTACTTCAGTATCCTTCAAAGCTGCCAAAATATATCTGCTGCTCTTATGCTTCTCCTTCGTTAAGAGAAAATGTGACTATCAGCAATCACTGCAGCAAAGTAATGCCAAGTAAACATTACATGCATAATCCAACAGCCATCAATTTAAGGAGTATTACTTCATCTGTTTTTGTTTAAGGATTTCAATATACATAGAAATAAAAAAAACTCATATGATTATATTATCACTAGAAGCAAATCACGCATTAATCTGAAATTGCAATTTTGGCAGGAACATGTTGCTTCAATATTCCCCAAACTACTACATACATTTCTCTATCAAAATCTAAGCTCCGCCTCTAATAAATGTTGGTAATCACTGTATGAGCATATGCCTTGACGAAATAGCAAGCAAATAGTAGATGGCGATCAACGCAACCACCCTTTGAAATGATAGCACTTCTTTTGTTTGATGTCATTGAAGAATATGGCACAAAGAAACTGGTTAAAATCTCCATAATATATAAATTCTTTATAACACTATAAAACACACCTATGGTACAACCTGTTACCTTGGCATCCTCACAATAGCCAAGAACATTTCTGCTTCAAGCTCCAAGCTTCCCCTTGATCTCTGGAACTCTGACTACCGGTAATCGCGGAAAGAGCATTGGACTAAGTGATGAAACCTCTTTCCATCTCTCACTACAATCTCTCTTCCAACGAGTTTAGACATATTCTTGAATGCATTATGACAGCCATCACATATCCTAAGGTTCTTAAAAACGCTGCTGTGGCTTGTCGAGGAAGCTTTATTAGCCTAAAAGCAAACTGCAAGCTTCTCACTGTGAGTAGACAAGGCTGATTCCTTCTGGTCAAACTCCATATCATGCAACACAAACGTTGTATCATGCACATAACCTATTTTTCTCATTTCCTGGACCATATACTGAAGATAGTCATAAACTAGTTGGACCTCAGGGTGCACAGCATCATCAACCAGGAAAGCATGGACCTTACTATTGACCTCAATCCAACTACAACTAGGCTCCTTAATCCCGTGATCCCTTATTAACTTGTGTTGATTATTGTCTCAAACAATAGTCAAAGGTGGTGGCTTCCAGTGCAACAGGTTGGCCAGCTATATTTTATAACTGGCCTCCTGTTGGCAGAGCTGGAAGAAGAGAGCATAGAATGTATTTTTAATAAAGAACAAAGTTTTCTGTAAACTACTAACATATTTATACATCATTTTAGTCAAAAAGTTTGTCAACCGAACTTCCATAATTTAAGGAAGTTTGTTCACCAAATTTACATATTATAAGCTCCTTCATGAATTTACAACAACTTCTAACTAATGGAGGATTACAAAATGTCAAAATAAAAATGACAACACATGCATCAAAAATACATCATTACAACAGATTTCTCAACACTCCTCCTTGAGGCATGTGATGGAGCGAACACCAATGAGTGATCTAAGAAATTCAAATCATGGTTTCTGCACTGCTTTTGTAAAGATATCTACTGCTTGATCATCTCCATTGCAATGTCTAATCATTACTTCATTGTCTTTTTTAGCTTGCCTTATGGCATGATATTTTATCTTGATGTGTTTTGTTTTGCCGTGAAAAACAGGGTTCTTCACCATTGCCATTGCTAAATTGTTTTCACAAAGAATTTCAGTAGCTTTCTTTTGTTGAAGATTCAAATCAGTCATAATTTTCTATAACCAGATTACTTGGTTTACAGCTACACAAACCGCAACATATTCAGCTTCTACCGTTGATTGTGTAATTGAAGATTGCTTCTTCGTTCCCCAACATATGATACGTGAACCCAAAGAAAAACAATAGCCACTGGTGCTTCTCATATCCTCTACTGAACCAGCCCAGTCACTATCTGAGAATCCTAAAAGCTTGATTGGAGAGTTTTCTATACAGTAAGCCAAAACTTAAAGTACCTCGTACATATCTGAACACCCTTTTGGCTGCTACTAAATGGATTTATGATGGTTCATTCATGAATCTTGATAGCAAGCTTGAAGCGAACATGATATTGGGCCTGTAAATTGAAAGATAAAGCAGAGAACTAACCATACTTTGGTAAAGAGAAGCATCTGTAAGTTGAGCACCATCATTTTTCTTCAATTTTTCTCCATGGACAGTAGGTGTACCCACTGGTTTACAGTTACTAAGATTGAACTTCTTTAGAATTTCACCTGCGTAATTTTGTTGAGACACAAAGATGCCTTGCTCAGATCGTTTGATTTCTAAACCGAGAAATAAAACACAATCCCCAAATCATTCATCTCAAATACTTCTGCATCTTGATTCTGAATTCTTCAACTAGTTTCAGACTGCTGCCAGTAACTAGGAGATCATTTACATAAATTGAAACAACAAGAATCTCCTTTTTCAATAGCTTAACATAAAGTGTTGCCTCATTAAGACTTCTAATGAATCCCAATGCCAACAAATAACTATCAATTTTTTCATACCAAGCCCTTGGTGTCTGTTTTAGGCCATAAAGTGCCTTCTTCAATAGGCATACATGATTACTACCATTATTAAAACCTTCAGGCTGCTCAATAAAAACTTGCTCCTCTAAGAAACTGTTTAAGAAGGTTGATTTAACATCAAGCTGGAACACTTGCCAATCCTTACTTGCTGCAAGTGCGAGAATCAACCTTATTGTGTCAAACCTTGCAACAGGAGCATAAGTTTCTAAATAGCGTACTCCTTGATGTTAAGCATACCCTTTCACCATAAGTCTTGCCTTGTATTTGTTGATGGAACCGTCTGTGTTTAATTTTAGCTTAAAAATCCATTTAGTTCCTATCACCTGCTGATTTTCAAGTCTAGAAACTAGACTCCAAGTCTCATTTTTATTAATCATTCTGATCTCCTCCTCCACGACAACTTTCCACTCAGGAATAAGCAAGGCTTCCTCAGCTAGAGTGGGTTCCAAAGATGCAAAATTACACCTGTTATAGATATCTTCAAGGAATCTTGTTCCTCTAACTGCATAATCATCCTCATCTTCAGATTCATCATTAATGACAGGAGGAGCTTCACGTTGTTCCAACAGCTCCAGTGAAGCTTCCTTTTGTAATTTAGTTGACTCCATTTTTGTCCAATCCTATTGACTACTTTCATCCACTTTAATACTTCTTCTCGTATAAACTTGATAAGTAAGAGGATTTAAAATTTTATATCCTTTCAATTCATTGCTATAGCCAATGAGAATCCCCTTTTCTGCTCTATGATCAAGTTTACCTCTCTTTGCTTCTGGAGCGAAGGTGTAGCACATGCTTCCAAAAATCTTCAAGTGAGTTATAGTTGGTTTGTCTTTGAACCATGCTTCATATGGAGTCCTGTTGCTTACAGCTTTAGTTGGCAGCCTGTTTTGAAGATATACTGCAATATTTACGGCTTTAGCACATAGTGTCTTTGGCAAATTCTTTTCAAATAAGAGACATCTAGCCATATTTAAAATTGATCTATTTTTTCTTTCACTAACTCCATTTTGCTGTGGAGTATAAGCGACTGTAAGCTGATGATGTACGCCTTTTTGCTGCAAAAATTCCTTGAATTGAGATGAAGTATACTCAGTTCCATTATCTGATCTAAGAGTTTTGATAAGATAGCCAGATTGTGTTTCAACTAAAGCCTTAAAACTTTTAAAACAACTGAACCCTTCAGACTTCTGCTTCAGAAAATACACCCAGCAATATCTAGTAAAATCGTCAATGAATAGAAAATACCTGTTATTGCTGTGAGAAGCAATACTCATCGAAACACACACATCAAAATGGATGAGCTCAAGTTTTGCAGGGGCTTTCCATGCTTGGTCAGTTGGAAATGGAGTCTGACTAAGTTTTCCAAATTGACAGACTTCACACACATCTGTGTTCTCAGCTATTGGTGGTAGTCCGACTACAAGATCATTTTCTTGAAGTAGTTTTAGAGAATTAGATTGGCATGACCCAATCTTTTATGCCAAAGACAAGCCTTTTCCTTGTGACCGAGACAAGATTCAATTTTTATATTTTCCCAATCTACTGTAAAGCTTCTTTTGTTCATTTTTACTCAAAACATCTTCAAACCAGTAGGATCACTAATCTCACAAGTTTTATCTTTGAACATTAGAACATAATTATTGTGTAACAGCTGACCAACTGAAAGCAAACATTGATCTAGCTCAGGAACATATAACACATCAGTGATTGTTTTGATACCTGAGATAGTTTGGACTAATACATCTCCCTTGCCTTGAACATCTACAAGTCTTCCATCGCCAAGTATGACTTTTGAAGCGTAACTTTTGTCCAAATATTTGAAATTACTCAGGTATGAGGACATATGATGTGTACAACCACTGTCGACCAACCATAATTCTTTAGCTGCTGCTGAAACTCCACATTCTTTATCTTCAATTGCGGCAAACAGCTTTGCCTCTGGTTCATCAATATCTTTAGTGACTTGAGCAGGCTGAGCTTGGGGTTGTTGTCTAGTATTTGTTTTACAAACTCTATCAGTATGACCAAACTGATTAAAAATCTTACACTGTGCACTAGGTCTCTACCAGTAGAAGTTTTCACCGGGATTATCTTTCTTACAATAAGAACAAGAAGGATAGTTAAACCTCTTGCCTCTCCTTTTGCTGAAATTTTTATTCATCCCTCCTTTATCATTTGTTTGGCCTTTCGATCCTTCTTTTTGAGGCTTTGATCTTTGTGCATATGTTGATTTTTGACCTACTGTAAATCTCTGAGATCCATATCCTTGAGCAGCTACAAGTGCTCTTTCTTCCTTCTAATCTTCTGCTTCTCTAAATGCTTTCCTTTGTTCAAAAGCATACAAAGCATTTGTTAGCTATGTTAGCTTGATTTGTGACATATCCCATGAATCTTTAAGAGAGGACATTTTTGCTTCAAACTTTTCTGGAAGAGTCACCATAATTTTCTCCACAACTCTCTTTTCTTTCAACTCCTCTCCCAACAACCCGATCTGGTTTACCACGTTCATAATTCTATCAACATACCCATTTATCTTCTCTGAGTCTGTCATCCTTAAAAGCTGAAATTCCTTCCTTAGATTGTATATCTGCATTTGCCTTGTATTGTCAGATCCTTGGAATTCATTCTTCAACTTCACCCAAGCTTCATATGTTATTTTGCAAGCTATAATCTTGGTGAAGATAGAATCGGTTACTGCAGCATGTATGTAGGACAGAGCTTTTGGAGCTTTGACAACTTCTTTTTCATGTTGTTTAATTTGCTGTAGTGTTGGATTTTGTCTCAGAGGAGGGACTATTTTTTCTTCTTCTACATATTCCCACAAGCCAAGACCTTGAAGGTAAGCCTTCATTTTTACAGCCCAGAAGTGATAATTTTAACCATTAAAACAAGAAGGTGAAAAAGAAATACTACTGGAAGCCATGAAAAATGTAGAAGAAAAAATATGGATTATATGGTGGGTTTTTTTCTTCTTGCTGGTTTTCTCTCAAACACTCTCACAACCCCTTTAAGATCAAGTGCTCTGATACCATTTGTTGGCAGAGCTAGAAGAAGAGAGCATAGAATGTATTTTTAACAAAGAACAAAGTTTTCTGTAAACTATTAACATATTTATACATCATTTTAGTAAAAAAGTTTGTCAACCAAACTTCCATGATTTAAGGAAGTTTGTTCATCAAACTTACATATTTTAAGCTCCTCCATGAATTTACAACAACTTCTAACTAATGGAGGATTACAAAATATCAAAATCAAAATGACAGCACATGCATCAAAAATACATCATTACAATAGATTTTTCAACACCTCCACCCATGCTTCTTTATAAAAGTATAGCGGTAGCTAAAGATAGGAGAGACAAAAAAAAAAAGAGCCAAGAGGGAGAGAGAAAAATAGCAAATAGCAATTGCTTTGAATTTTTTTTTAGTTTTTTTCCTAGTAGGAGTGTGTGAGCTTGGGTTATTTTGAGTCTTTGAAAAATTGAGTGATAAACATTATTGTATGCTCCCATTGATTATAATGAAATACTCTATCATCTCCAAACTGGACGTAGACATTGCCGAACTAATATAAAATTCTTGGTGTTCTTGTTATTATTTTATTTTTCACTCCAAATTGATTAACGTTTCCGCACAACAAGTGGTATCAGAGCTCCAGTTTTTTCGACTGGGTTGTTGTAGGAGTGAAAATATGTTAGAGCTATAATGTCGGTGAATAATGTCAGTGCTATAGTTCTGTGAATAGTGTCAGTGCTACAATCCCATGAACATGCTGTGCTACAGTGCTGTGAATAGTTTCAGAGATATAGTTCCTGTGAATAGTGACTGTGAACAGTACGTATTTATGAATAGTGGCAAGTAAATAGCTAGAGATAAAGACGAGTCCGTTAAGAGGGAGTCGATATCGTCATCGTTAACACTTACATTAAAGACATCCAATTGTTACTACAAGGTTAGAGGTTGATAAATTCAATGATTCTAATAATTTTGGTATGTGGCAATGTGAAGTTATGGATGTGTTGTATCAACAAGAGTTAGACATAGTTTTGGAAGATAAACCTGAAGATATGGATGACAAGCAATGGACGTGAATTAATCTCTATATTTGTGCCTCTATTCGGTCATTCCTTGATAAGGAGCTAAAATACCCGTATATAAAGGAAACTTTTGCTAAGGTGTTATCGATGAAATTGGAGGAAAAGTATATGACCAAGAGCATAAAAAATTGACTCTTTTTGAAGAAGCGACTCTTTCAATTTCAGTATCATCCAGGTATTTCTATGCACGAACAGCTAAATGATTATAATAAAATACTTGCTGATTTAGCAAACCTCGATGTGAAAATTCCTGACAAGGATAAGGCACTATGTTTGTTAAATTCGTTGCCTGATGATTATGATCATTTGACAACTACTTTGTTGTATGGAAAATCCGAGTTGAAACTTGATGAGATTTCTATAGCATTGGTGAATCATGAGTATCGTAAGAAGGAACAGAAGACTCAAAATTCACAAACTGAGGCACTCACTATAAGGGGACAAACAAAGGAAAGAAAACATGGGAAGCGGTGAAAATCTCATTCAAAATCACGAGGGAAGTTTCCTGCTAAAAATGAATGTGCCTTTTGTCACCAAAAGGGTCATTGGAAGAAAGACTGCCCCAAATTAAAGAACAAAGAGAAGGAGAAAGTGGGTTCTGTATCAAATGCTACAAAATCTGGAGATGATGATTTCGAGTTTACTTTGGCTAGTTCATCTACTGATGGTCATTCTAAGAAGTGGATTTTGGATTCAGGTTGCACCTATCATATGTTTCTCATTCAGGAATGGTTCTCTAGCTTCTAGGAGCTAGATGGTAAAGTTGTTTTGATGGGAAATAATACTGCCTGTAAAACACAAGGGATAGGTAAATTTTGTTTGAAAATGCATGATGAAACAGTTAGAGAATTGAGCGATGCTCGGTATATACCGGATATGAAGAAGAATCTTATCTCATTGGGAGCATTGGAATCTAAAGGTATCAAGATCACCATGGAGGGTGGAGTTCTTAAAGCTGTGTATGAGGAATTGGTGGTGATGAAAGGTACAAGATTAAATAACTTATATATCTTACAGGCGAGTACAGTTATTGGTGGAGTAGCTGTCACTGAAGCTGTTGACACAGATAGCTCAAACACTACAAGGTTATGGCATATGTGTCTTGGGCATACTGGTGAAAAAGCATTGCAAGGATTGGTGAAGCAAGGCTTATTGAAAGGTTCAAAGGCATGTAAATTGGAATTCTGTGAACACTAAGTACTGGGTAAGCAAACTAGAGTGAAATTTGGCACTGCTATTCACCACACTAAAGGCATTCTAGATTATATTCACACTGATATTTGGGGACCTTCCAAGAATGCATCTTGGGGAGGTAGTCATTATTTTGTCTCCTTTATTGATGACTTCTCTAGAAGAGTATGGGTGTACACTATGAAACATAAAGATGAAGTCTTGAAGATATTCCTGAAGTGGGAAAAAATGATTGAAATGTAAAGCGATTGAAAGATCAAGACACTCAGATCAGACAATGGTGGTGAATATAAGTCTGATCCTTTCTTGAATGTTTGTCAAGATGAGGGTATTATGAGGCACTTCACGGTTAGGGAGACAACGTAACAAAATGGGGTGGCAGAGCGCATGAACCGTACTTTGCTTGAAAAAGTCTGGTGTATATTGTCTATTGCTGGTTTAGACAAGGTATTTTGGGCTAAGGCAATTACTTATGCAAGCTATCTTATTAATTGGTTGCCTACTGCTGCGAATGAGGGTAAAAAACCCATGGAAGTATGGTCTGGTAAACCTTGTACTGATTATAAGTATTTACATATATTTGGTTATCTTGCTTACTATCATATCATGGAAAGCAAGTTGGATCCAAGAGCAAAGAAAGCTCTATTTATGGAATTTAGCATTAGCATGAAGGGATACCAACTCTGGTGTTCAGATGAGAAAAAATTTGTTGTAAGCAAAGATGTGACTTTTGATGAGGCTGTTATAGTTAATCAGAACAAACATGAAGGGGAAATTGAAGCGATCAAGACCATGAGTAGTTCAAAGCAGGTGGATTTATTGAAGACTCCAGTTATTCCAGTAAGGTCTAATGTTATAGACACTAGTCCTACAGTTGATTCTGGTGATGAGGACGAGGATAATGAACAGGACGTACCTACTCAAGAGCCTCCACAGCAACAAGATTCTATTGTAACTAGAAGATCAAGAAAGGAAATTCGAAAGCCTATTCGGTTTGCTGATATTGTGGCATATGCACTTCCCGTTATTAAAGATGATATTCCATCCACCTTCAAAGAAGCTATCAGGAGTTCAAAGAGCGTGACATGAAAGAAATCTATGGATGAGGAGATAAAATATCTTCATAAAAATGAGACTTGGAAGTTGGTTCAGTTATCAAAAGAGAAGAAAGAAATTGGTTGTAAATGGGTATATGCTAAGAAGATGGAATCTTTGGGAAAAGACAATGTAAGATTTAAAGCCAGATTGGTAACTAAAGGCTATACTCAGAAGGAAGGCATTGACTATAATGAGGTATTCTCTCCTATAGTAAAACATTCTTCTATTCTTATTTTGTTAGCTTTGGTTGTACAGTTTGACCTTGAGTTGGCTTAACTTGATGTCAAGACGGCGTTCTTACATAGTGATTTGGAGGAAGATATTTTTGTGTCTCATCCAGAAGGGTTTACGGTTGCTGGCAAAGAAAATTGGGTTAACAAATTGCAAAAATCATTGTTTGGTTAGAAGCAGTCTCTAAGACAATGGTACAAGTGATTTGATAGGTTTATGATCGAAGAAATACACAAGAAGTCACTATGACCATTATGTGTACGTTCGCAAGCTACAAGATGGAACCTTTATTTATCTGCTTTTATATGTTGATAATATGATTATAGCATGTAAAAGCAAAGTGGAGATTGAAAGATTGAAGACTCAACTGAGTAACAAATTTGAGATGAACGATTTGGGAGAAGCTCAGAAGATACAAGGTATGGAAATTGAAAGAGATAGACCAAAAGGCAAGATTGGTCTGTGTCAAAAATAGTATTTGAAGAAGGTACTACAATGTTTCGGGATGAATGAAATTTCAAAATTGGTTAGTACACCTCTTGCTCTTCATTTCAAACTTAGTGCTTCTATGTCTCCTAACACAGATGAGGAGAGTCATTACATGGCTCAAATTCCATATGCAAGTGCTGTAGGTAGTTTAATCTATGCCATGGTGTGTACTAGGCTTGATATTTCATAAGCTGTTAGTATTGTTAGTAAATATATGCATAGTCTAGGAAAAGGGCATTAGCAAGCTATGAAATGGATTATAAGGTATATTCTGGGTACTGTGGACGTTAGTTTATTGTTTCAGCAAGATGAAATTACTAGTCAAGGCGTTATTGGATATGTGTATTTTGATTATGTAAGATGATTTGGACAAGAGTAGGTCCACTATAGGTTTTGTATTCACTTTTGCTGGAGCTCCAGTGACTTGGAGATCAACTTTGCAATCTAGAGTTGCTTTGTCGACTACTAAGGTGGAATACATGGCGGTAACAAAAGCTATTAAAGAAGCCATCTGGCTTTAAGGATTGCTTATTGACTTAGGGGTCCAACAGGACCATTTGAATGTTCATTGCGACAGTCAGAACGCTATTCACTTAACAAAGAATCAAGTTCATCATGCACGTATGAAACACATTAATGTGAGGTTCCATTTTATTCGTGAGATTATCGATGAGGGAGATATTCTTCTTTAGAAGATTGGGACCACTGACAATCCTGTTGATATGTTGATAAAACCTGTTTCGTTGCTCAAGTTTAAGCATTGCTTAGACTTGATTGGCATTTCTAAAATTTTTTGATTGCCCCATAGGGGATTGGGAGATGACCATTTGGAGTTCCACTTCGAGGGTTTGAGCTAAGGTGGAGATTGTTAATTATTGTCTCAAACAATAGTCAAAAGTGGTAGCTTTTGGTGGCTTTCGGTGTAACATGTTAGCCAGCTATATTTTATAGCTGGCCTTCACCCATGCTTATCTATAAAAGGAGAAGCATGACAGTAGCTAAAGAGGGAAGAAATAGAAAAAAAAAGATCCAAGAGGGAGAGAAAAAATAGCAAGGAGCAATTGCTTTGTATTTTTTTCAATTTTTTTCCTAGTAAGAGTGTGTGAGCTTGGGTTAATTTGGGTCTTTGGAAATTTGAGTGATAAACACTATTGTATGCTCTCATTGATTATAATGAAATACTCTAACGTCTCCAAACTAGACGTAGGCATTATCGAACTAGTATAAAAGTTTTGGTGATCGTGTTACTATTTTATTTTCACTCCAAATTGATTAACATTTCTGCACAATAACTTGTACACCTTGGCCACATCTTCACATCGTCCCACTACAGTGTACATGTTTGACAACAATACATAAGTTCCATCATGTTGGGTTGTTCAGATTTTATGGATTTTTAAACTCTAATTTTTTGTTATTCCAAGCATTATAAACGTAAGGGCTTATTCATAAATAAAATTATCGATTCCATTGTTGCTAGCTATTTCTTTCTTCTCTCAAATCATTTACTTTTCCTTCAGTTTTGATTCTTAGTTATTTAAAAAACCTTCAAGAAGTTTCAGGAGCAATTCCAACACTCTTTGTTATAATGTTTAAATAGCTTATAGTATATATATATTGTTAACATGCTCCAATAAAAATGAAAAATCATGTTGAATTATAACTGAACTTGCAAAACTAAATGATGGCAACAAATGGAATTTTGATCACACTGTAAATTTAACTACTTTTCCTAACCTTTAAATTAATTATCTACGTAGAAGTATTATTCAAGACACCTAAATCTTTAAGATCCATACCAATATTCAGTTTTAGAAGCTAAACCACAATGACAAGCATTTTATTACGAAAAACCTACTTTTCTAATAGCTCATCCCTTTTCTCCATCAAAACAGAAGTGACAAATTCGGATGTTCAACCATTACCAATATCAGAGAATCAATCTCTCTCTACATCAATCAGAGGATTTGTCTACCTTTTCCTTATTTACAAAACACTGATTTAGGTAGGATGAAGAGCTATGTGTATCTAATATCCAAAATTGACGAATAGTTCAGTAACCCTGTGTACATCTTTTGATGCATGACCATGTATCAAACCATATAAGTCGATTAAACACAAAACTCGTGAAGGTACACAGTTGGATACACAATCGGGTATCCAACTGTATAAGTCCAAAAATGTTCTTCTAAATGTATACATGGTCGTATAAGTATATAAACAGTCATGTATCTCCTAGGTTTTGCTGAATTGTTGTTCTTCTTGTAATTTCTTGTCCAATCCTCACTCTAATTCGTATCCTTCTTGTTCCATAAGGATAATCGAGTTTGGACATCAATAGGTTAGCTCGAAGAGTATGCTTTTAAATCATTTTAGCTTTTATGCTTCCAAATTATATCTAAAATCAAATATGAATTAAAATGAGTATTTTAAGCACTTCATAATAATAATCACTAAGTGTTAAAAAGTGAATGTATAAACAATTTATTACACATCAAAAAGTAAGTTTATTCTAAATTTCATCCTTTTAAATACTAATGTAATTCAATAGTCAATAATGATCTCAACTATTTGGGACATATTTTAACTAATTCAAGATATCAATTAATAATATTTAAGAATATTTATTATAATCATTTTGAGAATCCCTTCCCCACATTTAAAATTGTATATTATCCCCAATGTACATAATATAAGTACATCAAAGTAAAAGGTAAGAAAGGGTTGAAATTTGGTACTACCTTAAATAGTAAGAATTATAGAGGTTTGAATTTGATGAGGGTTCTATCTGATATTAAATACAACCATCCTCACAAAAATATAAACAAAAGGTGATAAAAAGGAAATAAAAATAACGAAAACGACTAAATAACATGGAAATAAAAATAACATTGCATTAATGTTTAGACAAAATAAAATAACAAAGGGAAGGAAATAAGAAAAATACATAAATAATGAGAAAAAGAAAAGAAAAGAAGGAAAAAAATATAAATAATTAGAAAAAGAAAAGAGAAACCAAATTTTAGCATCCCTCAATCTTGCTATGATTTTGGCATGTCTGTCAATGGAGGTCTTCAGGTCGTATATTCTTAAACTAAGGAGAAATTGAGGACGATGTAGCTGCAACAGATGGTGGAGGTTGAAAAATAATCCATTGATGGCTTGCTATTTGCAACAATAGATTCCCTATCCATCTATTAGAGGTTTCTAGTTGATTTATTTACTCCACAATCTCCACCTGTTCTACTCAGATAATACATTGAGCATCTATAAGCTACCCTATATGTTTCGACAGTCGAGCTATCTTTAGTTGGTCTATGTGTGATTTCTACATCATTACTTCTACGCTATCCTCCTTATGAGCGACTCATCCCATCTAGGATGGAGGTGAATTTGACTGAGGTAGCTGCTCAATTATGCAGGGCTCCCTATCTCGTCCTGATGTGCTCAGCTCATCGAGAACCCAAATCAGGTGGTAGATGTATGTTGTAGGTCCCCTCCATTTACGTACCGTATGTATGTGCCTCACAACATCGAGATTTATCACAGATATAGTAGCCACTAGTCAAATCGTTGGTAATCTATCAAAATCCCCCATCTTTCGTGCAAGTCTCGTCATATAAGGTCTAATGCAGATTGTCCTTACCTTTTTTTTCCTCTCTCTGATGATGGATAAATTGTGTTAATGCATGCCCTAGATGTATTAGCATCCTCTCACTCATGAGTCACAAGTAGAACATGTCCAAATTCCTAACGACCTCACAACTGTCACCCCTACTGTTTAGTGTATGACTTAGAATATATATATATATATGATCATGAGATATAGTAGTGTGGACTCCTTTAATTTACTGGGGTCATATTCTTCCTCCATTCTAATTATACGCCAGAAGTGTCGAGGAGATAATTCATAAAAAAAATTGTCGACAATGTGATGCATTTTGATGTCCCCACAAACACTTGGTCGTAAGGACCCACTATGATGGAGAATTTCAAATAGCTAGTCTGAACCATCTCCCTCATCTTCTAGAACTGAATCATATTTGGTTAATCCTAACTTATGTGACCCCTAAATTCACTAGATGATAACTCTTGTCAAAAAATATTTTATAAAAATTTCTAACTCTGTCTATCAATTCTTATAATCATTAATTAAAAGTACTTTACGACTTAATAAGCCTTATTATAAACATAACAATAGTTTTATTCTTAAATAATATAAGGTAGCAATAATTTTAGGTAGTCTCATTATACATAAAAATTCATGTGATTATCATACATATAAAATATACAATCAAATATGCACCAAAATATATCAAACATATATTAATATTACGTAATTTATCATGCCAATTTGACCAAATTATCTCCATGAAACATCCAACCTTGTTTGGTTTTAGTTATTAATATTTATAATCTAAAATAACATTTTCAAATCTTTTGATAATTCAATTAGATTAAATCTATTGAGTTCTAATTGATTTAAATTTCTATTCCAAATAGAAACTTAATTTGATTTGAAAATATTTTCAAATTCAAATGGAAACTATTTCCAATTATCATGACTTTTTTTAACAAAATTTAAGTGAAAATTTTTCAATAAATTATATTTCTTACTTATTATAATTTTGGAAGAACTCCCTTTTCAAAATTTTTTAAATAATACATTATAATCCAATTAGAAATTTATTTCTAATATAATTAGAAATTAATTTTCTTTAATTAGAAAATTATTTTCTAATATTAAAAACTACTTCCAGAATTAAATAAAGCACATTTAATTTAGTTAAGAAAGCTATTTACATTATTTATATAGAGATCAATTTCTTAATTAATTAGAAAATCATTCTTTAATAAATTAAAATTTTTTCAAAAAATTAAATAATGCTCATGTTTTAACTAATAAAAGGAAATACCTTTCCAAATTTAATGAAGAAAATTAACTTTTTTAATAAACCAAGAAACTTATTTTTCACAAATAAAGACACAATTTGTAAATAAATTAAGTCAACATGCTAGCTTTTTTTATAACTTTCCATGAAGTGATTTTTTATATGTTTTGTAAATTGTATGTTTTATTTTCTTTTAGGCTTAACGTAATTAAAATTATAATTTTAAAATTAGTAAAAAAACTTATTCTCAAGAGCTCAAATCAAACGAGGTATTTTAAATAATTGAGTTGTATACTTAGTATCTAAATACTTTCCAACATTTAAAATGAACCTAAAAGTAGTCTTTTCTTTGTTTCTTTTATCAATTATTAAGTGATTGTATTTTATATTTTTTTAATTTAAAATCTTAAGAGCTAACTGTTGACATTTCATTTTAATTTGAAGAAACTAAACCTAGTTTATACATTTCATTTTAATTTTAAAACTTATAATCTATTTTCTAATTTCAAAACTTTGTAATTTCATTTTATGTACTTTGACACCGCTCTATCCAATTTTCTATTTCAAAGCCATAATGAACCATTATAGGTATTCTATTTCACTTTATTTCCTTTTAAAGCCATATGACAAAGTTATAGAAATTCTTATTTTTATTTTAAAATCTAGGTAAAATTATAAACTCTTAGACATTCAATCTCATCCTTTAATCTTTATTTCTATGATATCTTTAGGCTTTTTTCTTATTAAACTCTAAAACTCCTAAGCATTTAACCGTATGTTATTTCTAATTCTTCATATTGCTTTCAAACTTACACCAATTTTTTATTTTTATAAAATTTTAAATTTTTTATAGATCTATATAAATGCTGAGGTGGGTGAAATGTAGTACCTAATTGTTAGATCCATAAGTCCGAGATAGCAGAATCGTGTAGCGAGCCTTGACCAATGTTCAACACGCGAAACATAGAACAAGGTAAAGACTTGCTAGGAGGCAAGGATCAAAAGGGGAAATATCTAGCGTTGGCATGTATTGGTGCACATTAGCAGAATTTTTCGACGAATGTAAGATTCTGATGAGAGACCAAAAAAAGGCTTGAGATGGACATCAAGTAGAAGATTAGTTGGATCACACGCAAGACAGGGATATGCGAGAGTTCCAAAAAAATATAGCAAGTATATCAAACATAGTGTGAGTTTCGGGAGAGTTTTAGAATTTATATGAGCTGACTTGGTTGAAGTTGGGTTCTTAAAGGATTAAGGACTTTGTGAGTGCTCAAATGGACTATGGCTAATGGAGTTGGCATGGGAAAGCATTGAACGGACTAATGTACCATTGACTTGGATGACTCATTATCAACGAATAGAGATGAGGAGATCTTCGATGATGTGACAAATAAGATTGTAAAGGATGAACATCTGCTCTAAGAGACAAAGATCAGGTGAAAGGATCGTCTGAAGATAGAGGAGATCTTTGTGGATATGGATAGATCATTCCTAAATAAATGTAATCTTTTATCTTGTTATTGTGATGTAACTTAATCTTATTAGATAGAGCCCTAATTGAATGGAGATGTCATTCTATTAGTTAGTGTGATAAAATCCAATAAAGATAAGATATGATAAGATTGTGATCTTAATTAGTAGAGTTTTATTAGGATCCTAACTTTGTCATTTAGAGGTGCCTATAAATAGCTCATTGGAGCCTTGCTCTTCTCAAGAAGTTAGTGTGTGAGATACAAAGATTGATAGAGCATCCTTTGTATACTTTGAGGAAAGTAAGGTTGGCATTTTTCGTATCTCTTTCTTGTTCTTATTGTTGTTATGAATTTTTAGTTCTTTTGTAATATTTTTGCAAGAGTGTGAGAATGAAGTATTGAGGGTTGTGAAATGTTCGAAAACAATTAGGTTGGTTGACAATCACAAGGAAAGGCTGAATTTCGCTTTAGCGGACTTAAGTAAGATTGTCGTACAAAGGGGTTGACGCAACTAGCAGATAAATTGGTTTTTGATGGAAAACCTTCGTAACACTAACACCTTCCTAATTTTACAAATCAACCCACAAAACTTTTTACACGTTTATGGCCTTTTTACTTGGTTTTCCATTAATCTTTGTCATCTTTTCTTTAATTAGACATATAAAGATTCTATATAAATTAAAAAAAATTAAGTCACTATATCTAATAAAGACGCTCCTCAAATGTTAGCAACATTCCCATTAAAAAAAGGGACAATGAATCTTAGTTCAATGTTCAAAAGGCTAGCACCTATAAACTTGAACTAAGTTCTCTTGCAATCTAAATAGGATAAATAAGAGGTACATGAAACTTTTGATTGGACCAATGGACACCGTAGGTACTCTAAGCAACTCCTTATAGGGAGGAATGATAGAAGGAGAGGGAGAAGAAGCAGCCCTATATTAAAATAGTAGAATAGGAGAAAATGGGAGGAATATACTAGAGAACAAAGGATTAAGTGGTAAAGAAGAAGATAGAATTAGAACAAAAGATGGAGCAACAAAAAGCAAAGAAACCATAAAAAATTTCAAAATAAAAGAGGAACCAATTTTATGAATGAGCGGGATCTAAAAAATAACCAAAAGATAAAGTTTTATTTAAGCACATACATAGTACTTATTACATCTGTTCATATCTTACATCAACAATCAAACACCAGAAAATCTAATACACATCATTATATTACACGAGCAAAAGCTAAAACAGGCACTCAAATGCACAGTGAAGATACAACTGATATAAGTACATACGATAGGGACCTCAATGGGAATGATCTATTCATCCTGAAACCTCAGTGAATGATTGAGCTGAGACTCTAGGACATTCATCCGATTGACTTCATTTCTCCTCTTAATTTCGACGAGTTTGTCGTACGCACACCATGGGAAACTTAGGAAATGATCACGGTTCATACCCTCATTGTAGCGACCCCAGAAACTAGGATGATATGTAACATGATACCATGCCGATGCTTTTGCAAATAATTCGGACTCTAAATCGCTTCCATTTTCACCGAACCAGCGGTTTGCCTGCTTCCTTAGCGAGCTTACGGCAAACATTATTGAATCCAGATCCCTTTTTCGATCAAAAGATTTTGACATCTTCAAGATCCATCCACTGAGTACTTCAGCTTCTGTTTTGATCCCGTAATAATCCATCAGGTTCCCCAACTGTTTATCATATTTAGTTTTGTAATCGAAGGCCTCACAGACATACTTCTCAAAACCATCTACTTTCATATCATGGTCATAGGAACGCCTTGCCGCTTCTTTAGTGAAGGATATTACGGGACTTGATTCAGGTACTCTGTCTTTTACAGCACGAAAAAGCTTCCCAATCACATTTTCTGATATATAGGAGAGCTTATCAGGCTTTTCCATGAAATCTGGATATTTTTTTACACGAAGGTTTTGTGGAACCTGCGCTGGCACACCAGTTTTTGGGAAGTCTACAGCTATGGAAGATAGCTTTGCAAGCTCCACACATTGTTTACTCAGCGCCTTGGAGCTCTCCTTATCTGCATGGACCGTGTGTGCATTACAAATGATCCCTAAGCTGTCATTGAGTATGTAATCGGTGAAATACTCCTGGACTTCCTGCAAAATATCAGCAAAATAGACAGATATATATATGTGTGTGTGTAGAAATCGATTCAAAATAGATAGACGCATACAGAGCATTATAAGAATTTTCAGGAGCAATTCCAGAACTCAATTAAATAGCAATCAGTCAGAGGATTTGTTTACCTTTTCCCTGTTTACAAAACATTGATTTAGGTATCCTAAATTGACGAATAGTGCAGTAAACCTGTGTTATCTATATAATTGATTGCTAAGACCAATCAATTCTGCAATTTAAAAACTATTCCAGTATGCA
Organism: Erythroxylum echinodendron; assembly: GCA_027575705.1. Lineage (NCBI taxonomy): Eukaryota > Viridiplantae > Streptophyta > Magnoliopsida > Malpighiales > Erythroxylaceae > Erythroxylum > Erythroxylum echinodendron. The sequence goes on from JANZXR010000007.1 coordinate 5,532,962, forward strand.
GCGATTCATCAAGAGAAACTAGTTATATAGTTGAAAGATGCAGTGATTACAAATAACAAATTGAAATGACAAAGCAAAGATTAAGTTCATGAAGAGATGAGAAGTAATGCTCGAAGACACTAAGAGAAGGTTAAAATGAGGGCAAGGATATTCTAAAGGTTAAAAGGCTGCTGAAAAGTACCTCAATTGTGACATCATGATCTAAAACGATACTTTGAGGTGGTGTATAATCCATAGGTGCATTCTGCATCCGAGGAATCAGTTTTCGGTCCCAACAGACAAAGTAAACATCCCCGTCTAAATCACTTCCCGAACATTCATTTGTGTGAGGCCTGATTAATGATCGAAGTCTTTGTGATCAACTTTGTAATTGTCCATTCATGATACAGAACAAATCTAAAATAATGATAACAATTGAAAACCAAGTATTGGAGTTATATTAAGATGGATTACCTCTTCCCTTTCTGTGGAAATACAACACAGTCCACCATGTGATGCAAAACTGTCACATCCACGGCCTTCAAGATACGAATGTCTCCAGGGTGCAAACAGGGATTTTTAGTAACTATTACGGTTCCGACATGTACATGATTATCTTGGCTCCCAGTGAACTGACTATTCCTTGCGCGAGAGTATTGAATAAACACTTGTCCGTATTCAAGTGTCCCAGTTTCATCCAGACATCCCATCATACATCTTCCATCCGGCAGAAATATTCTTGTTTTGGTCCTCATATCAAGTAACTTGGATGCACGGAATGTTTGCAGCATCATGGAAAGAAATGGCTCTGCATCTGGCTTATAACCACATGCAATCATTTCTTTTACAATGGTTGTGTTCTCTCCTGGACCAAATAAATCAAGTGCCTCCTGTGCCTTCAAGGGATCTGTCAAAATAGCATCCAATTGAGCTACAGCCTCCCTTTGCTTCCTTTCGAAAACACTATGCTTTACTCCCAGGGTAGACAATAGAGTAATAACTTGGCGATTCAGAAAGCAAGGTTGATATTTACTCCAACCCAGAACATCTAGACTAGTGTTTTCTGATTTGTATTTGCACATGCTCTTTCTTAGTGATAGTTTTATGGAAGAAGTTGGATCAACGGCCACAACACCTTTGTATCCACCATATCTAATCTGAAATGCAGATGGAGTATAACTTCTAAATCCAAGTTTTTGACCTATGCTTTGTGCCAACTCTGCAGAAATCTTTCCAATTCCATCAGAAAAGACATACTTGACTCCACCTCTTTCAATTTCTACATCAGGAATCGTTTCAATTTCATGCCTACCGACATTGAAAGTTTCCCTTGATGAACTGAAAGACTGGCCAAGCCTTGCAGCATATTTGGCCACGTTTTTTATTTCACTGAAGTCCCCCATCCAGTTTCTGATATCCGCTGCTGTAAGCCCAGGTCTAGAAGCAAACATCCACAGAGAATTTTCCCGTAGCTGACTATTTGAAAACCCAAGAAATTCGAAGTTCTTATTCCCAATAACTATTCCGTTCCTTTGGACTGATAGTATCCTTTGGTAAATATTTGTTCTTCTTCCCTCACTTTCCGAGGAATTTTGTGGCAGCAAATTTGTTGAATAAAGTCTGTCTAAATCCTCGTCAACGAACGAAACACGGATGAAGTTCTCGATATCATCAGGATAGTTGCGTAGAACACGATTGGAAAGACTCACTTCTGGACCACAGAAATATATTTTTGTTGGGGTTACTTGAACCCTACGGATGTAAACCAAACCATCGTCCAAAGGGACAACAGGTGGCGCAGGAATTCTCCCAGAAGTTATGTACTTCAAGTACTGATCATGGAGCCATCTTGTAGGATCGTAGCAGCGCTCTTTCAGATGACAGAGTTTGTCAAGAGCATCTTCTATATATGCAGCATTTATTTTACTTGGATCAATTTTCCGAAAGAAAGAAGCATCAAGTGCCGCGCCCGGGAGGAAACCCTGCTGCACCAATGCATTGACTTTAAACAAGATTTTGTAAGGCAACTGGAATCCTTCAGGAGCATCCACGATGGGAACAAGATTGGAGTTACAAGAAAAGGTCGAGCCTTTCTCCAAGATGAACTGGCCTCTACCTTCTTTATAGAAGAACAAATTGTCTCCGAAATTTGGAAGTTCTTGTCCTGGTGGTATCTCCAAGCACATAACAGAAGATTGTCCAATGCAGCAAGAGGGAGTAAAATCAACTTCGCGAGTCCAGTGGTTATCAGCAGCCTCCTTAAAGTAGCTGAGAGTAGGAGTGTCTTGCTTGAAGATCTTAGGAGCACCAATTAACTAGCAAGAAGTAGAACAATGCTTATGTTTTTTCCGTTAAGCTTCGCATATTAAAGCAACTGTGCAATTTTAATAGCTCTGAACTCACCCATATAGTGAAGAGAGTGAAATTTGAGCTTCATCTAATTCAAATATGGAATTTTGATATAAGGAAATCATGACATAGAAGTAAAAGAACTACAGAGTATTCTTCACCCACATTTTAAATAGCATTATCTGAACATGCAAAGTTTGTTTTCAAGTAAATACAACTAAAATGGAATTACGTTAATGGACAGGAAAGGCAAATCTTGTAAAGAGATATCAATACAAGAATAGAAGATGATTTTGTTGAGGTGTTAAATGACTAAATGCAAGGACAGCAAGTACGGATGGAAAAATCGGATAAAATTTTTCTGTAAGGTAAAAAATAAGTGAAGTGATCTGATTCGATATTACCCAGAAAAGATCACAATGTCCTCCTAGATAGTATTATCATTCTACGTAAAATCCTAGGAAAGGTCGGAGAAGTCACAAACGGTCCTACTTAAAATCCGACCTCTTAAACAGAAATTTCGTGCACGGTATATTTATCACAACCTAATCTATGTACACACACGAATAATAAATACACTCAAATAAATTAAATACAACGCTATAAAATATAGGACAATTTATAAAAAATTTTCAGACTGCAAACCTGTATGAGGAGAAACTTTTTCGGCTGACGACGAGAAAGATCACGAAGTTCACCTTGAGGAGGGGAACGTAGCTCAACGTTCCGAATGTTCTCATAGGACAGTTCAAGCTTGTAATTTGTGGAAATATTTGACAGAAAGAAGTAGAACCTTCTCAGTCCAAACCCAAAGTTGACAGACACATTTTCCTGCGTCCACAGGACAGAAATCTTGTCCTTCGAAGTCTGGCATCCGAAGTTCAACACAATATTGTTCACACGTTGAAGAAAGGTCTTTGTCCTTGAAACAATATCTTGATCCAAATCCCGGGATTTCAGATAAGAATTCTTATACCATAGACGACTTTCTGCTAAAGATTTGACAATCTCAGCAGCTTCCAAGTCAGTGAATTGAACCTTTGCATGTGTTCTTGAACCTTCCTTTTTAGGTTGACACACTTCCACAGCACAAACAGATCCTTCGCCTGTGTATTTCTCCAGGAAATCTTTTATGGCCTCTGGTGATTCAACTGAAGAAAATCCGTACAAGCTAATTGTCGTCCCCATTTTGTCTGGTCTGCAGATCCATATGGATGAAAACGAGTTAGCAGTTGCAAAGACATTAAGGCCTCAGAACATCAGAGTCAGCAAAATCAACAGTTCATAGCTCTCATTATAAGACAACTAAAATTCAGTCTATTCAGCATACTAGCCAACTAAAATTTAGTTAATCTACGAAATTCATGAAGAAGGAAACTTACGCCATGTGCTTAGCGGGGAGAAGATAAGATGAAACAAAAATGTGAGTGGAATGAGTAAAGCAATCTAGCTAAAGTTTTACAGAAATGATCAGCAACATAAAACAATATGAAGTGAAGGCACTTCGTGTGTAATATATAGCTGCCTGGCGCCATCAGATTCTCAGCTTGTTGCCGAAGGGTATATACTAATCCTTCATTACAAAGGAGGACATAACGATGGGCTTTTACTTCAGAAGGTACTTTATCTGTTAACTTGGTCGACAATTTGACTTTTTATCTACATGATGCACTGGGTGGGAATGACCCACACGTTCGATTGGTCAATAAGTTTGATGGTCTCTTGGACTGCTATCTTTAACACAGTCCCGGTGCATGAAACTCACGTAGCAAGGTATTGTTAATCAAAAGATTCTCCAACGCATGAAACTTGCATAGCAAGGTATTGAATTAACAATTTTCGTTATTTTGCATTATAAAATATTTCTAATAATTAAATAAACTCATAGAAATTATTTTAGTCGAATAAAAAGTGACAACCAACTATTATTTTTTCTTTAAAAACTAAATATTACAATTTTTTTTATTGAATTAAAATTGATTACAAATTATAAAATATTATTGAGTTAAAAAATCTTTTAATATGAAAATCAAAACATTCCTTCATTTTTAGATAAAGAATCACCTCCTTCTACTACATGTTCTTTCATGGATTTGTTTCAACCGATGCATTCAAGCTGGTTCTCTTCTAACCTCTTTTCCTTGATCCTCCTCTTTTCTTGGTTTCTTTTTTTTACTCCTTTCTACATAAATTAGGGTGTTCCATGTTTATTCTTAACAACTTAACAACTAGTTAAAGATTTGGTCAACTAGGCTAGTATTGTACCTCAATAGTCTCAAGCCCAATGGAAATCTTTTGGTCTAAAGGAAGTTTTGATCAACGAAGACAACATATTGTTATTTATATTTGATTCCCAAATTCAAGCTCAAAAACTAATAGAGGTGGGTCCTTAGCATTTCAATTCTACACCACTCTCCCTATATAAATGGAAACCCAGGGTATAGCTTGAGTCCTTGAAGCAGAAACATGAACCCTTATAGAAAACATTCACTATATTCAATTCCCCTAGAATATTGGATAATAGATGGGTTGAGCTATTTATCAATCTTAATTGGGAAATTGCTTTGCTTAGATCAAGCAACATTAGTTATATCTAGAATAAGTTATATCAAACATATGTCCTAGCAAATATTGAGAAAAAATCTAGAGATAATTACCATTGTAAGGATAGATGAAGGAGGAAACATACTCCAAGATTAGGTGAATATTAATGTATCCTACTCATGACCAAACAATTACAAAAAGAATCAATGTTAGAAACCTATGAGTCAGTAAATTTGAGATAGTTTCTTTGATGAGATGGCTAAAATAAATACAATCAAAGATATTGCACCTCAGCAAAATGAAGAGGATAAGCAATAAGACAATAGTAGGTCTGGTTTATTTTGAGTAGCATTACGATGCGCTACTATCAGCATGTCCCAGATGTATTAGCGTCCTCACACTCATTTTTCATAAGAAGAACATGTATAGATTCCCGATGACTGCCTAATTGTCACCCTAACCGCTCAAGGTATGACTCAGAAGACCATGTATATATTTGATCATAGGATGTAGTAGTGTGGACACCTTTAATTTACTGGGTCATATTCTTTCTCCATTCTAATCGTATGGTAGAAGTGTCAAGGAGATAATTCATACGAAAAATCTTTCTGTAGTGTGATGTAGTCTAATGTTCCCACAAACTCCTGGTCGTAAAGACGCATTATGATGGAGAATTTCAAAGGGCTCATCTGGACCATCTCCCTCATCTTTTAGATGTGGCTAGTGTTTGGTCGATCCTATCTTATGTGACTCCTGTATTTATTAGGTGATAACTCTTATCAAAATATATTTTATATGTATTTCTAACTCTGCCACTAAATTCTTATAATCATTAATTAAAGGGGCCTTGAATCACTCATTAAACCTTACAATAAACTTAACTATAGTTCACTCTTCAATAAATTATGTTTCTTTCTTATTATAATTTTGAAAAAAATTCCCTTTTCAAAATCTTAAAAATAATTCGTTATAATCCAATTAGGAAATTATTTCTAATATAATTAGGAATTACTTTTCTTTAATTAAAAAAACTATTTTATAATATGAGGCAACAAAAAGACGAGAGTCAAAGAAAGTGATACATCTGTTACGAAATTTGATAATTTAATAATACTTTAAAATTATATTTTGTTAAATAGATATGTACCATGTTACATATTTTGAAACATGCCACGTGTAGTTAACTTGGTAAAAAAGATAACAAAGTTCTGACTACATCTTTTCATATCTTACGTCAACAATCAAACACCAGCGAATGTAATGCACATCATTATATACACGAGCAAAAGCAAAAACAGTTACACAAATGCACAGTGAAGATACTGCTGATATAAGTACATACGGTAGGACCTCAATGGGAATGATCTATTCATCCTAAAACCTCAGTGAATGATTGAACTGAGACTCTAGCAGATTCATCCGATTGACATTATTACTCTTTTTAATTTCGACGAGTTTGTCGTATGCACACCATGGGAAACTTAGGAAATGATCACGGTCCATACCCTCATTGTAGCGACCCCAGAATCTAGGATGATACGTGACATGATACCATGCTGATGCTTTTGCAAATAATTCGGGCTCTAAACCGCTTCCATTTTCATTGAACCAGTGTTTTGCCTGCTTCCTCAGCGACCTTACAGAAAGCATTATTGAATCCAGATCCCTTTTTCGATCAAAAGATTTCGACATCTTCAATATGCATCCACTGAGTATTTCAGCTTCAGTTTTGATCCCGTAATAATCCATCAGGTTTCCCAACTGTTTATCATATTCGGTTTTGTAATCGAAGGCCTCATTGACATACTTCTCAAAACCATATACTTCCATATCATGGTCATAGGAACGCCTTGCCGCTTCTTTATTGAAGGATATTACGGGACTTGATTCTGGTACTCTGTCTTTTACAGCACGAAAAAGCTTCCCAATCACATTTTCTGATATATAAGTGGGCTTATCAGGCTTTTCCATGAAATCTGGATATTCTTTGACACGAAGGTTTGGTGGAATCTTCGCGGGCACACCAGTTTTTGGGAAGTCTACAGCTATGGAAGATAGCTTTGCAAGATCCAAACATGGTTTACTCAGTGCCTTGGAGCTCTCCTTATCTGCATGGACAGTGTGTGCATTACAAATGATCCCTAAGCTGTCATTGAGTATGTAATCCGTGAAATACTCCTGGACTTCCTGCAAAACATCAGCAAAATAGACACATATATTTATGTGTGTATGGAGAAATCGATTGAAAATAGAAAGACACATACAGAGCAGTATAAGAATTTTCAGGAGCAATTCCAGCACTCAATTAAATAGCAATCAATCAGAGGATTTGTTTACCTTTTCCCTGTTTACAAAACATTGATTCAGGTATCCTGCAAAATATCAGCAAAATAGATAGATACATATATATATAAGAGTGTGCGTGCGCGCGCTCGTATAGAAATCGATCCAATTATAATTTTGTGCCGATAACCTGTACTTATTAGACACATACAGAGTATTATAAGATTTTCAGGAGCAATTCCAGCAATCATAGCGATAATGTTTAAACAGCTTATATTCAAACGACATATATATATATATATATATATATATATACTTTTCTCCATCAAAACGAAAGTGGCACATCCGGATGTTCAACCAGTGCCAATATCAGATAATCAATCTCTCTCAGCATCCTTTTGCAGTTTATAATTAAATAGCCATTAATCAGAGGATTTGTTTACCTTTCCCCTGTTTACAAAACATTGATTTAGATAGGAAGAAGAGCTAAGCTATGTGTATCTGGTATCCTAAATTGATCAATAATCCAGTAACCCTTTGTTATCTATATGATTGATTCGTAAAACCAATCAAATCTTTTATTTAAAAACTATCCCAATATGTAGTGATTCATGAAGAGAAACAAGTTATATAGTTGAAAGATGCAGTGATTACAAATAACAAATTGAAATGACAAAGCAAAGACTAAGTTCATGAAGAGATGAGAAGTAATGCTCGAAGACACTAACAGAAGGTGAAAATGAGGGCAAGGATATTCTGAAGGATAAAAGGCTGTTGAAAAGTACCTCAATTGTGACGTCATGTTCTAAAACGATACTTTGAGGTGGTGTATAATCCATAGGTGGACTCTGCATAGGAGGAATTAGTTTTCGGTCCCAACAGACAAAGTAGACATCCCCATCTAAATCACTTCCCGAACATTCATTTGTGTGAGGCCTGATTAATGATCGAAGTCTTTGTTGTCAACTTTGAAATTGTCCATTCATGATACAGAACAAATCTGAAATAATGATAATAATTGAAAATCAAGTATTGGAGTTATATCAAGATCGATTACCTCTTCCCCTTCTGTGGAAATACAACGCAGTCCACCATGTGATGCAAAACAGTCACATCCACGGCCTTCAAGATACGAATGTCTCCAGGATGCAAACAGGGATTTTTAGCAACTATTACGGTTCCGACATGTACATGATTATCTTGAACCTCAATTAACTGACTATTCCTTGCACGAGAGTATTGAATAAACACTTGTCCGTATTCAAGTGTCCTAGTTTCATCCATACATCCCATCATATGTCTTCCATCCGACAGAAATATTCTTGTTTTGGTCTTCATATCAAGTAACTTGGATGCACGGAATGTTTGCAGCATCATGGAAAGAAATGGTTCTGCATCTGGCTTATAACCACATGCAATCATTTCTTTCAGAATTTTTGTGTTCTCTCCTGGACCAAAGAAATCAAGCGCCTCCTGTGCCTTCAAGGGATCCTTCAAAGTGGCATCTAATTGAGCTACAGCCTCCCTTTGCTTCCTTTCGAAAACACTATCCTTCACTCCCAGGGTAGACAATAGTGTAATAACTTGGCGATTCAGAAAGCAAGGCTGATATTTACTCCAACCCAGAACATCTAGACTATTGTTTTCTGATTTGTATTTGCACATGCTATTTCTTAGTGATAGTTTTAGGGAAGAAGTTGGATCAATGGCCACAACACCTTTGTATCCACCATATCTAATCTGAAATGCAGATGGAGTATAACTTCTAAATCCAAGTTTTTGACCAATTCTTTTTGCCAACTCTACAGAAATCTTTCCAATTCCATCAGAAAAGACATACTTGACTCCACCTCTTTCAATTTCTACGTCAGGAATCGTTTCAATTTCATGCCTACCAACATTGAAAGTTTCCCTTGATGAACTGAAAGACTGGCCAAGCCTGGCAGCATATTTGGCCACGTTTTTTATTTCACTGAAGTCCCCCATCCATTTTCTGATATCTGCTGCTGTAAGTCCAGGTCTAGAAGCAAACATCCACAGAGAATTGTCCCGTAGCTGACTATGTGAAAACCCAAGAAATTCGAAGTTCTTATTCCCAATAACTATTCCGTTCCTTTGGACTGATAGTATTCTTTGGTAAATATTTGTTCTTCTTTCGTCACTTTCCGAGGAATTTTGTGGCAGTAAATTTGTTGAATAAAGTCTGTCTAAATCCTCGTCAACGAATGAAACACGGATGAAGTTCTCGATATCATCAGGGTAGTTACGTAGAACACGATTAGAAAGATTCACTTCTGGACCAAAGAAATATATTTTTGTTGGGGTTACTTGAACCCTATGCATATAAACCAAACCGTCGTCCAAAGGGACAACAGGTGGCGCAGGAATTCTCCCAGAATTAACGTACTTGAAGTACTGATCATGGAGCCACCTTGTAGGATCATAGCAACACTCTGTCAGATGAGAGAGTTTGTCAAGAGCATCTTCTATATATGCAGCTTTTATTTTACTTGGATCGATTAACCGAAAGAAAGAAGCATCAAGAGCCGCACCCGGGAGGAAACCCTGCTGCACCAATGCATTGACTTTAAACAAGATTTTGTAAGGCAACTTAAATCCTTTAGGAGCATCCACGATGGGAACAAGATTGGAGTTACAAGAAAAGGTCGAGCCTTTCTCCAAGATGAACTGGCCTCTGCTTTCTTTATAGAAGAACAAATTGTCTCCGAAATTTGGAAGTTCTTGTCCTGGTGGTATCTCCAAGCACATAACAGAAGATTGTCCAATGCAGCAAGAGGGAGTAAAATCAACTTCGCGGGTCCATTGCTTATCAGCAGCCTCCTTAAAGTAGCTGAGAGTAGGAGTGTCTTGCTTGAAGATCTTAGGAGCAGCAATTAACTGGCAAGAAGTAGAACAATGCATATTTTTTTCCGTTAAGCTTCGCATATTAAAGCAACTGTGCAATTTTAATAGCCCTGAACTCACCCATATAGTGAAGAGAGTGAAATTTGAGCTTCATCGAATTCAAATATGCAATTTTGATATAATGAAATCATCACAAAGAAGTAAAAGAACTACAGAGTATTCTTCACCCACATTTTAAATAGCATTATCTGAACATGAAAAGTTTGTTTTCAAGTAAATACAACTAAAATGGAATTACCTTAATCAAAGGACAGGAAAGGCAAAATCTTGTAAAGAGATATCAATACAAGAATAGAAGACGATTTTGTTGAGATGTTAAATGACTAACTACAAGAACATCAAGTACTTGTATCTTTCATTTTCTTGATTGATTGAGGACAATTTATAGAAAATTCAGACTGCAAACCTGTATGAGGAGAAACTTTTTCGGCTGACGACGAGAAAGATCACGAAGTTCACCTTGAGGAGGGAACCGTAGCTCAACCTTCCAAATGTTCTCATAGGACAGTTCAAGCTTGTAATTTTTGGAAAGATATGACAGAAAGAAGTAGAATCTTCTCAGTCCAAACCCAAAGTTGACAGACACATTTTTCTGCGTCCACAGGACAGAAATCTTGTCCTTTGAAGTCTGGCATCCGAAGTTCAACACAATATTGTTCATACGTTGAAGAAAGGTCTTTGTCCTTGAAACAATATCTTGATCCAAATCCCGGGATTTCAGATAAGAATTCTTATACCATAGACGACTTTCTGCTAAAGATTTGACAAACTCAGCAGCTTCCGAGTCCGTGAATTGAACCTTGGCAAGTGTTCTTGAGCCTTCCTTTTTAGGTTGACACACATCCACAGCATAAACAGATCCTTCGCCTGTGTACTCCTCCAGGAAATCTCTTATGGCCTCTGGTGATTCAACTGAAGAAAATCCATACAAGCTAATTGTCTTCCCCATCTTGTCTAGTCTGCAGATCCATATGGATGAAAACGAGTTAGCCCATGCAAAGACATTAAGGCCTCAGAACATCAGAGTCAGCAAAGTCAACATTACATAGCTCTCATTATAAGACTGAGCTTCCTTGCGTCAGACAGTAAATGAGAATCTTTTGTACAACTGGTGAAAGAAAACATGCCCAGTACAAAAATCAAGACCGGAACATGTTCAACTTAACGTTACTACCAAACAAGATAAATAATCATGGAAAGAGGGAAGAAATGAAGGAAATTTTGAAACCAATTAATTCAGCGTACAAGCCAACTAAAGTTCAGTTAATCTACAAAATTCATGAAGAAGGATACTTACGCCGCGTGCTTACCGGGAAGAATAGAATGAGTAAAGCAATCCAGCTAAAGTTTGACAGAAATGATCAACAGCATAAAACAATATGAAACGAAGGCACTTATTCAAGTGAGAAATAGACTGTTGGAAGTCAATTCAAGTCAATATGTCATGTAGGAAAATGAGACGCTCTCTCTCTAACGCCGATTTGCGAAGAGTGTTGACTATGGTCCAAATGTCCATGTTCATAAAGCCTCAACTAGACAAAATAGTCCTTGAAGAGGTAATCTTTTTACGAAAAATGAGAAGTAAAGATTTATCTTTTGATACAAGACATATGTAAAATATAGAAACAAAATTTCGTAGTTAATAAGATTTCAACTTGGTTACTACATATCTAGATGATAGGGAGACAAAAAGAGTTTGAAAAGAAGAACAAAGAAGAAGATTTAGTTTCCCTACTTTAGCATCGAATTTCATTTTGGTGCCCATCTATTTGCTGTGCAGTATTTTTTGGTATGTGTATTTATGTCCTTTTGGCATATTTTAGTATCTTTTATGATATTTAATGGTATATTTTGTGAAATGCAGCATTGTTTTCAAAAAATAAAAAGTGATATGTTTTGTATAATAAAAATGAGTAATAAAATGAAGAATGAAGAATGAGAAGAGTTGTTTAAAAGTGACAAACTCATATAGTGGGGAAGAAGACGTTGAAACAAGGGTGATACTTGAAGAAGAAATGAAGTTTAACAGTTTGGAAATAATTCTTGACTTACACCAAAAGTATTCAAGGTTCCACGAGTTTGCAGTTATTATAAGGGAAAGAAAGAAAGATGAGAATGAAGGCTTTAATAGTAGGATATTTTTGTATTATAGAGCTTGGTCACACAAACCACGAAGGTTCAACAGAATGAAACCCAGAAGTAGTGGAGGAATTATTTGCAATGCCCAAGTTTGTTATCGATTAGATAAAGATATTTGGAGCATAATCGAGTTTGAAGATATGCATACTATGAACTAACACCATGTAATATGATTTATAAGGCAAAGTTGGACTGTGGATAGTCAAGTTAGAAATAGATTAAAAAATGAATGATAATTATGAAATTAGTTCATACAACAATATAGGATCTATTGTTGTAATTGTTGGGAAATCAGAATAGGATCCTATCCCGGCTGTATCGGAATGATTATGAAACTTTTTGTAACCTTTGATTTCTCAAAAACTAATATTGATATGTGTTTAAATGTTGATTCATTTGACATACCATACTTAGTGATTAATGCCTTTGAAATTCTTAGGACACTCACTTTCACTTATATTTGATCTTAGTTACTTCTCGAAAATAAAGAAGCTAAAGTGACCCGAAAATATGTCATCCATTTTCTTAATTTCCCTATTCCATTGATTCATGGAGTATGAAGAAGAAGAGGGTTGACAATGAGGAATGACCTAAAAAGTGTAAACTCCTCACTTAAGGCTCTCCCTTACAGGAGGTCTTGAGCTCGAGTCACGCAAAAGGAGGAGAAATGGGAAATTTTCTCTATTGATGATCTTCTAACTCCCTGGGCAAAACTTCTTGATCGGATCAATTACGGACGCCTCACTTCCAGCGGCAGTGTGGGAGTTGAAGCTACTAGAAAACCCGAAGGCTGTTGGGAACTTGATGCTGAGCAGGGTTAGTGATCAATCAGCAGTTGACCAATCAAGTATGTGACGGCTCCTTGTACGTAGAAGTGTACAGGCTACGTAAGAACCTGAGAGATCTTGGGGCTCTAGATTTACATCCTTTGGGGCTCTTAGGGTAGGGTCTTAAAGGTTTAGGATTAGTCCGGCTAAGCTGGGATACCTAATGTAATAAAAAAAGGTTGAAAGAAGAATAGGTGAGAGAGAATTTCCAATGAAGAACAAAGAAAGGAAATTCTCACGCCCATGCATCATCTCTCATGGCCGTGAGAGATTCATGCATGGTCGTGAGAAGGCCATTGACAGCCATGCATGGTAAGGCACAGTCGTGAGAGGTTTGCACAGTCATGCAATAACCTCGCACGGCCGTGAATTCTCATATTCGAGAATTATGAAATTAGTTCATACACCAATGTAGGATTTATATTGTAACTGTTGGGAAATCAAGATAAGATCTGACCCCAGCCGCAATGGAATAATTACGAAATTTTTTTTAACCTTTGATTTCATGAAAACCAAGACCTCTTTAATTCTATAAAATGATTAACACAAATCATAATAAAGTGGAAACTTAATTCATAACTTATTTCAAAGCTTAATCATTTTCTTCTCTTATCCCTCAAATCGTTATCAAAATCAATCCGTCTCAACCACCATAGTTGCATGAATGTCCGGCCTTTAACGGTATCTATAAAATGGGTTGAGAGAAATCTAACACTCTTATAAAGAGTGTTAAGCAAGAAGTGTTAACTCTATTAGAACTTAAGCCTATTTATAATAGGTTTAGGATGTTTTAGGAATTTAATTGAAATTGAAATTATGATTAAATGTGAGCTATTTAATAAATAAGGATCAATATAAGATACACCAATATGAAACTAAAATCTAATTTTAATTAAAATTTAATTAAAATTACAAATAGTTCTAATTAAATACCATTTATACCCAAACTAGATTCAATATCTCATATTGATTCTTATTTATTAAATATCTCATATTTAATCATAAAATTTCTCAAACTTTACGATCAAGTCCAAGTTAATTAAAATCTTTGCTCTTTTTAACACATTCTATATGTGGGACTCATTAGGTTCTCAAATATGTTGGCAATGATTATAAATTATAGTTCTAATTCATAGTTAGAATTAGATAAATTAAAACTCCTTTTAATTTATCTTTAATTCTTTAATTAAATAATTTATAACCATAGATCAAGTTTGGCATCTAGCAACGCTTGATGACTACTCAAATATTTATGAATGTCAAAGTAGTTTTGACTAACTTTTTTCTTTATGATTTTTTTCGTATAATTCAATCATTTCATCATACAATGTTTCGATTAGATGAAGAGAATGGAATTAATGTCTATTCTATTTTGGGTCCAATGATATTAGTTCTCTACCATTGGCTATTGATTCAATCAATAACATTTGTAAAGTATTTACAAAACGTCATTCTACCTTGGCTAAGGATTTCTCGAATCAATACAAATCGAGAACAAAGAAACATTCTCCCTAATCACTTTAAGGTAAAGAATCCTATCTTAATCACACAAATATCTCCATATAGTTTATGCTACATCTAGTGACTACCTATTGAATGACCTATGATTAAATAGGTCATAAGTAGTATTAAAACATAATAATTCCTATATAAGATAACTTTGGAGACTAAAGGATCCCTTTTACAATTATCAAAATGAGAATTCCATAAACATACAAGTAATGTTCCAAATGGATTTCTCATATCGAGTATGTTCAGTAAACTTGTTCTTTACAAGCACCGATATGTTTATTTAAATATCTCCATACTTTAGTATATGAGATCAATTGGTTCCTTTATAAGGAAAAATATAGTGTGTGTCCTTTTACGTTCTATTAATGTCTAGTTTTAACAGAACAATGACTAGGAATATTTAGGGATAATACATAAATGCAATATGAATCTCATAATTATAATCTCATCATTTGCAATGTATAATTATCTTATAGACTTTATCATATACATCTAAACATGTACAAGATAAAGAATGACTTTTAATTATATTATCACTAAACTACAACTAAAGTGATTGGTTGTGGGGCATAAACCAATAATAACTATATATAGGTTTTAGAAAATGAAATGCTTACATAAGGAATTTCTTTGTGCTCAGTCATGGTATTCCTATATTAGAATGAAAGTGTTACTGCCGGATGTATAACAAGGGATGTCACCAATGAAGTGCTCAAGTTGCTAAAGGTTAAAATTTACCTAATATAGGTTCTAATTCATACGTTGTTGCCATAAAAAATGCAAATTCTTCTATTATGATAATTCTTCCCTTTGTTAGACCACTTCTTGATATTTCAAAATTTTAAATATTCAATGGCGATAATTCCAAAAGTTTGCAAAAGGGGAATTTCTCAATATTGGATGTTTTTGCAAAAGGGGAATTTCTCAATATTGGATGTATATGGGTGATGTGTGCTTAATTATTTATACATTTTCTCTTAAAACTTAGTGATTATTGTTGTGAAATGCTTAAGATATTCATTTTATTTCATATTTGATTTTAGGTATAGTTTGGAAGCATAAAAGCCAAAATGAGTTAAATATTTTGATGTCCAAACTCAATTACTCTTGTGGAATAAGAAGGAGATGGACTAGGGTGAGGATTGCACAAGAAATCATAAGAAGAATTACAATTCAACAAAACCAAGGAGATACACTGCCGTGTATGCAATCAAAAGTTAAATTTTTGGCTTTCACAGTTGGATACACGACTGTTTATATGATCGTGTATCTTCAAGAGTTTGAAAATTTTTTAACTTATACAGTTTGATACATGGTCAAATTGTGTATATGTCTAGAAACCTAATTTTTCATATAAATAGAATATTTGGATGGAAAAAAATAGGAGGAATCGTTTTAAGACTTCATAAGGGTAGAGAACTTACTCTTTAGAGACCATAGAGGGCTAAGCTTCCCCATTCCAATTCAGAGCTGAAGTCGACACCGAGGATTGTATTTAAGCATATCTGCATTATGTATCATTATTCTTCCACTATTTAGGGATTGTTTACATTATTCTATTTCTATTGATTTAGGTATTCATAGATGGATAATTAGTATTCTCATTATTGTTTAATTGTTTATATGAATCCATTACTAGAATCTTAAATACAATATGTAATTATTATGTTATAGATTCATTTATGGCAGCTAATGGTGTTAAATCATTAAGGATAATGTAAAAGAGGTTAAATGACCCAAACTTTTGTGGTTATTACCTAGATTGTTATGTTTTCCTTATTTGTAATGCGACTGTCCGATTAAATCTAGAGAGCTTGTTCTAGGTCGTTCAATAGTTAGGTTTAGTTAAAAAGCTTGTTTTAATTAAAGAAGATCTAAGGGGAAATCAAGGTTAGCAGAACTTGTTGTTAATCTACGATCAATAGTTCTAAGAGAGGTCTAAAGCAATATGAAAATGACATATGTTTAACTGTGTGTAGGTTGAGATTGAACTGAGAACTAGATCCTAAATGCATTCATCACTTTCATCCTTTTTTAACTATTTGCTTTAATTTACTTTTGTTAGTTTAAATTAATTTTATTTTGTTATTCAAAACCAAACCAAACCAAACCCCCCTTTAACCTAAACACTAATTTCTTTCATTGCAAAAGCTTTACATACATTCTTTGTGGGATAGACTTAGACTCATCACAAGAAATAATTTTAAGTTTAGTTATTTTTTGTAGTGTTACGACACATTACCAATTTTGATGTCGTTGTCAGGGAGTGTAGTGCTTTAGTTTTTGCTTTTGCTTTTAATGGGTATTTTTTGTATATTTTTATTTGTTTAGAGTCATTTCTTTTATTAATTTCTTAACCTTTACACACTTTTTAGTTTTGGTGTATGGTAGTAACAACATCTCCACATAGAGAATCTCTACAATTTGATCTAACAATCGAAAGGACATTGTAGAGATTACATAGTGAAACTAATAAAGGAATACAAAAAGGAATTAAACTTAAGGAAGCCATGACCAATCCAAGAACTTTAAAAGAGTTGGCTACTCTATATTTGACTTAAGCGCCTCTATGCATCACTTTTCCAAATTTTGTTCTTGGTGAGATTGAACCAAAAAATGTATTCTTCGCTTTCATCATTTTTAACTATTTTTTAATTGACTTTCATTAGTTTGATTTCATTTTATTTTGTTATTTGAAACCAAACCAAACCCCTTCTAAATACTAATTTCTTTCGTTGCAAAATCTTTACATACACTTTTTATGGGATCGATTTAAACTCATCACTAACTGATATGTGCTTAATTGATTGTATACTTATTCTATAACACTTAGCGATTAATGCTATGAAAATGCTGAAGATACTAACTTTGACTCATATGTGTTTTTAGGCACAATTTAGAAGTGAAAGAACTAAGTGAGTCGAAAGCATTATATTTGGGCCGTTTTCTAAAAATGCACGCTCGGTTGTCTTTATAGAGCCAAAAGAAGAAGAAACTAGAGTAAGAAGAAAACAAGAAAAAGCTTTTCAAAATAACATTTGTTGGACTACAGGAAAATATAGAAAATTTAGTTAAAAATAAGAAAACAAAGAAGATGCCAAATAAAACGACACAATAGGTTGGAAGGAGCAAAGTAGTTATAGAAAACCAATTGCAAAAAGATAGAAAAACACAACAGCTGGGAATGCAAAATGACAACATCCAAGAAGCTACTGGGAAGAGCTAAATGACAATGCAGATTGGAAGCAAGGAGGACCAAAATGAAAGCAATGTGTATTTTTCATGCAATAGCTGGAATAAAGCATGAAGCGTAGATGTCAAGACAAAGTTTACAAGAAACTTTTGCATTTTATACTATACTTGGAACAAAGTATGAAATGCAAACATTGTCAAAAACATGCAAGCACTGTTTACGTTTCATGCTACAATTTGAATAAAGCACAAAATGCAGACGTTGGGTAAAAACATGCAAGCAATGTTTGCTTTTCATGCTACAGCAAGAACAAAGCATAAAACACAAACATTGGGAAAAAATGCAAACATAGCAGAGAAGTAAAAAAATGAGGTGTGAGGGTCGATAATAAAAAAGAATAGAGGGTTTTCTTCGAGGGATGTTTTTTTGTGGGGACTGAAGCAATTTTTTCTTGTGAGTTCTTGGTTTTAATGGAGAGAAGGGGAAAAGCTCTCAATCATGAGAGACCCATAGAAGATTAGCTTCCCGACATCAATTTAGAGGTGACATCGATGTCGACGACTCAGTTAAGCATTCCTTCCTTTTATTTTTGTTTCTTTCTCTCTTTAGGAATTGATTATGTTATCCTACGTCTATTGTTTGGGTATTGTGAAAAGGTGATTTGAATGTATTCATTAGATCGTTTTATTACAAGCCTATTGCTAGAATTTCAATATAATTCGTAATTGTTATGTTGAAATTCATAGTGACTAAGGTTCGTAATCATTAAGGATAACATAAACTATGTTAAATGATCCCACTGCATGTGGTTGTTTCCATGATTAATCAGTTTTTACTAATTCATAATGCGACTACCTAATTGAATCTAGAGATTATATCTTAGGCTATTCGATAGTTAGCATTAATTAACAATCGTATCTTGATTAAACACATCCTAAGGGAAAATTAGGGTTAATAAAGCATATCGTTAGCTCATGATTAATAGTTTCTAGGAGAGGTAAAAGAATAACAAATCAATGAAATATGTTTAATTAGGGTTTAGGTTGAGATTAAACCAAATAACCAGATTTCTACCAAACTCACTGCTTTCATTATTTTTTTATTTTCTTTACTTTGTTTTCGTTACCTTAGTTTTATTTTTATTTTCTTATTTCAAGACAAAACAAACCCCCAAATCCTAAACACTAATTATTTTCATAACAAAGCCTAATCGAATACTCTATATGGGTTCAACCTAGACTTACTACTATTATAGTAATAGGTCTAGTCTATTCTGGCTTAGTGTTATAATATGCTCCTATCACTAAATATAATTTTAAGTTTAGTTATTTTGTGTAGTGTTATGACATATTACCAAAGGGGTTTCGTTTGCCTAATAGAACCAAAACTAACAATTAAAATTTTATATGGAAAAACTTTTAAGCATTGGATTCATAACTATAAGGTATGTTGACACACAATTATAAGTGCCTTATCTAATGAACAAAGTTTATTGTCCCTAGAAAGAAGCAAAGGAGATATGGGATTTAATGATTATTAAATATACTACTGAAGATGTGGAAAAGCAAAAGTTCTCAATTGGAAAATTTTATTAATGGGTTATAACAAATAAAGACATCAAATCTTAGATAAATGAATATCATAAACTTTTTGAGGATCTCAAACTAAAAATATCAATTTAAAAGAAGATTTTGTTGCAAGCCTTTTAATTAATACTTTCCTGAGTCTTGGAATGACAACAGATAGCAGCTAAAGCATAAATATCGATAATTGTCATTACCAATTCTGGTTATCTAAGTAATTGTTAAAGAAACAAATCATAAGGAGTTTCAAGCAGCCAAAACATAGGAGATATCTTCAAAATCCAACATGTTTCAAAGTAACTCAAGTTCCTACAATAAAAAAGGTACTAAACAAAAATAAGAATAATAGTTATAGATCTAATTTCAAACCGAAAGTGAATAATACCAACTTCAAAAAGAAAGGCTCTTGTTCTGTTTGTGGAAAGTTAGGTCATCATAAACCTTAATGTAGGAAACAAGTGAGAAATGGCAATCCTATTAAAAAAAATACAAATTTGGTTGAAGTAGATGATAACAAAATTATGTTAGAGTAATGCTCTAAAGGCAATCACCTTTAGCACTTTTGTACAAACTTTATTTTGATTAATAAAGCAAAAGGCATTTTTCATTGATTTGATATTCATTTATGTGTGAATTGATATTGATCTTAAATCAAATTAGTGAAGTCTATGTTATAAAACATAGCATGAAGGAAATCATGATGAGATCATGATAATGAGATTCCTATCACATGCAGTTATGTTAGTATCTAAATAATCCCTAGTCATAGGATTAATAAGACAGGACATTATTAATCTAGAAAGACTAACGCATGTTATACTCTTTGATTTGATCAAGCAATGGACCTCACAAACTGTAAGAATTAGTTGTTCAAAGTTAACATGTGGATGCTTACTAAAAGTAGTAAGTACATCGGATGACCCGCTATGAGATTATCATATGGATGATCTATCAAATGTCAATAATTAATCTCATCATAGCAATGGTACAAATATCCTTAGACTGATGTACTTAAGGATATCTTGGATCCTAATCCTGTGCTTTGACATAATTCCTTGTTATCTCAAGACGAGGACACTCTTAGGGTGGTGATTGAGTGTAACTATTGGTATTTAAAACTAATTAGGTAGCCAATAAAAGATTCACCACTCCTGATAGAAGGAGATGATACCTATAGCCTCTTTTCAGGGTCATTACTTGGAAGTCTCTAGCCAGAGCAATTATGTGTCATGAAGAGTCTTCAATGACACATAGAGTAATGAGAACCCAAGACAAAAACTAACATCACTTAGACTAGATGTGACGTAGTTAGTCTAGTAGGAGTTGACATATACCCCATACTCTGAACCAAGTGGGATATAGTATGGTGAAAGGATGAATTGGATGGTAATTGTCTATGGAAAGGTTCATAAGTTAGAAAATTAACTATCAAAGAGTTCGTGTGTTGATCCACTTATATTCCGACAAATTGAGATCATGAAACCCTTCATGATTTGATTGAATTAAGAGTTAGTTCAAGTGTCTAAAATAACCGAGAACCTAAAGGTTTACACACATAAAAGATTGGATAAAAAACAAGTGTGTATAGCCTAATTTAAGTAGGCCACGATCGTGGTTGAAAGCGAGACATGTCATGATTATGACAGAAGGCACAAAATGATATATAAGTGAGTTCTTCACTTATGTACATGAGTTTTTTTGACTTTTTACACACTCAAGAGATAGAGAAAGGGTCTAGAAGAGTTCAAAAGAGAGTGAGAAGAGTTCTTGAGTTATCTTCATGCAATTTATGCAATTATTGTATAAATCAACATATATGCAAGATAACTTTGAACTATCATCCATTTGAACATCTACTTGAATTCATCAAGTTTGGTGTTGTAAAACCCTTACACATTGTTTTATCTTCCTTCTTTGCATGTTCTTGGGTGATCAATGAAGGGTTTGGTGTTTGCAACAACCCAAACAAGGAGAAGAAACAAGAAAGGAGGAGATACAAAAGGTAAAAATGTTTTTATACAAAAGGTAAAAATGTTTTTATATTTCATGTTCTTTACATATCCTTGCAAGAATGTATTATCTTATGGTTTTCAGGTTGTCATGGTGTCGGAATCTTGATTCCGACACTTCTACTACATCCACATACATGTGATACACACAATTATGGCTAACCTAACAAATTATAACTGCTATTATTTCTCAAGTTAATGTTGTGGTCAGTGTCAATGATTAGGTGGCATATTTTAGTGCTACAGAGCACATGTATACAAATAAAATTGCTTTCACAACTTACACTCCATTAAAGGTAGGAGGATAAACATTTTATCTTAGAGATTCTTGAACTATAATAGTTCTTATTAAAGGCAAAGTCCTTTTGA
The DNA here is from genome assembly GCA_027575705.1 of Erythroxylum echinodendron. NCBI lineage: Eukaryota > Viridiplantae > Streptophyta > Magnoliopsida > Malpighiales > Erythroxylaceae > Erythroxylum > Erythroxylum echinodendron. Next base: position 5,554,674 of record JANZXR010000007.1, read on the forward strand.
AACTCACATATGGTATTATTTTGGCATTGAATGAAGTACTTGATGTACTAACTATTAGTGTTAACTTAATCTCTGTGGCTTTGTTAGGAAAAATTGAGGTTAAAGTGTTGATTGAATATTATAAGATTGTTATAATAAAAAAATGATATACTTGTAAGGAAAGGTTATTGTAATCAAGAATTGTTTGTGAGATTATCAATGAAAATAATGTATGTTCTTCTACATAATTGATTGATTCTTTTGATTTATGTCATGTTAGATTAGGCCATGTTAATTTTTCTTTTTTTTAAGGATACGCAATCTTTTAGCCTTATTTCTGCTAATTGTGATGCATATATGGATAAATTGTTGTATGTTCTCAAAAAAATAATTAAGAATTATTGTGCATCTGTTGATAGAAAATATGAATTTTTAAGTTTATTTGTACTCATTTTGGCGTTCTAAAACAAAATTTAACTAGAGGTGGTGAGAAATATTACATAACATTTATATATGATTTTCTAGATATATTAAATATTATTTATTAAGAAATACACTTTTTGCTTTTAATATTATTTTATTCTATAAAGCTAAGTTTAGAAAACCAATTAAAAAGGAAAATAAAAAAGTTCAATCAGATAATAGAGGTAAATATATTTTATTTGATGATTATTATGAAAAGGAAGGAATAATCTATGAAATTACTCCCCCTTATTCTCTTGAATCAAATGACGTAACAGAAAGGCAAGATAGAATTCTAAAAGAAATGATGAATGCTTTGTTTTTTTTTCTGCACCAGGTAATTTATGGGCTTAAGCTATTTTTTATATTTATAAAATATAATTCATTATAGGAGAACTAGTAAGAAACCATATGAATTATTAAGAGGATAACCTCCTAGTTTGAAATATTTAAAAGTGTGGGGTTGTCTTGTAAAATTGATGCTGCCTGATCATAAAAAAAGGAAGGTCAACTCAAAAACATCTACTTGTATGTTTATTAGTTATGCTAATAATAATGTTGCTTATAGATTTCTTGTTTTGAAAAGTGATGTTCTTGATAATAACAATATCATTAAGACAAATAGCATATAATTTTTTAAAATTATGTTTTCACTTTCTGAGAAAAATTTTTACATTCCCACCATTAATAATGATTGTAAAAATTCTAATGAGTTGTTAAGAAGGAGCAAAAGACCAAGAAAACAATTATCTTTTAAAAATTATTTTACACTTATCTTGTTGAAAATAACCCTTTATCATTTTTTATGCAATTTCTTCTTTTGACGCACTATTATGAAATAAAGTTATTAAAATTGTGATTGACTTTATTTAACAAAATAAAGCTTAGGATTTGATATATTTACCACCAGATGCTAATCCTTTTATTTGAAAATGGATTTTTAGAGGGAAATTTAAACTTGACGATTCTGTTGATAAATATAAAGCTTGTTTTTTTAGTAAAAGTTTTACTTAAAAATGTAATATTGATTATTTTGATACTTAATACACCTATAACTAGAATTTCTTCAATTCATCTTGTTTGCTTTATGTTATATCCATAATTTATTTATTCATTAAATGAATGTCAAAATTTCATATTTAAATAGTGATCTAAATGAAGAAATTTACATAGTACAACCAGAAGGTTGTGTATTTCTTAGTTTGAAAACAAAGTTTTTAGATTGTGAAAATATTTGTATGATCTTAAACAAGCTCCTAAACAATGGCATGAAAAATTTGATTGAATTCTATTAAGTGAAGGTCTCTCTTCTGTTTAAGTGGATAAATATGTGTATACTAAATTTATTGATGGAGAATGTGTGATCATTAGTTTATGTATTGATGACTTGCTTATTTTTGTTACTAGTATTAATGTTTTAGATATTACTAATAACTTCTTAGGTTAAGATTTTGATAAGAAAAATATGGAGGAAGCAAGTGCTACTTTGGGTGTTAAAATCCTAAGGAATAATGTAAGGCCCCAACATATACCGTAGAAGTATCATAGCATGTCTAGGGTGTATTAAGAAGTGAACATAATGAATTAAAGGCATGTAAGCATAGTAAGAGACATAATGGTATTTAATCTAAAAGACATAGGTAAATGGTTAATTTGTTCATTTTAGCATGGACATACATACTTAGACGTGAAATATGGATAAGAATGAAATTAATTGATGAGATTATAGGCCTGTGGGAATTAAAGGAAGAAGGAGGACCAATTTGCAATTTTCCTAAAGTCAATGCATGAACCAATTATATTAAAGAATGTGTGAACACTAAGAATAAAACATGTGTGTCCAATAGGAATTAAGCATGTGTGTAAATCTTGAAAGTACATGAAATGAGAACATGGAGATGAGAGAGGGATGACATTTTAAGATTTGAATTTCAAAATTTTCCTCTCTCATCTTCTCTCCATGTCATCTTCATCTCATCATTTTGCATATAATGAATCAAGTTAATCATAGGTGGAAATCAAGGTAAAATTTTAAGGTTTGAATTTCAAATTTTTTCTCTCTCATCTTCTGTCCACTTCATCATCTTCATCTCATCATTTGGCATTTAAGGAATCAACCTAATCATAGGTGGAAATCAAGGTAAAAGTTAGTGGTTTTCTCTTGATCTTTATCATTTATTGCTTTGTTCATGAGGAATTGGAATTATAAGGTTGGAATTGGGATTACGATATGTAATTTTGGTGTTTCTTGTTAGCAAGTAAAGCAAAGCTAAAGAAGAAGGGAAGGAAAGGCATTAGAAGGACAACTTAGACAATTTTAAGGTTTAGGACTACACTTACTTTAATTTCCCTTTGTGTGTATGTTTGAATGGATACAAAGATTCTTTTGGATATGGAATGGTTGTTGGGATGGTGTATTGGTGTTATTTTTATGTTATCTTGCATGGAATTGGTTGAATATGACAAGATAATATTGTATAGTGGAATTCTATCTTAGGGTTGTTTGAATCAGTCACATTGTTTGAGTCATAACTCAGCCTACAAACCCCTAAATTGGGTGATTTTAGTTGCATATTAGCATAGGACTAGAAATCTCTAGACGAGACTTTGACTTAATTATGGCTTTATGACATTGAAAATTGAGATCAACATTGGTGACCAAATGTTGTCTCTATTTTGGAGCAGTTTGAGATTTTTAGTCTATATCTCATGATTTAGAAGTCTAAATGGCTTGATTTTTAATGCTTTGGAAACTAAAGACATAAGAGAATAAATTTCCAGAAGAACTCAAAACCGAATTTGAATGTTCTATATGGATATTACGGAACAAGTGGAGGTATGAATGAGAGTTTCTATCACAATCGTGACATAGGTATCACGATCATAACCTAGTAAAAAAACTCTTTTATCATGATCGTGATACTCCAGATATGATCGAAAGGGTCTTCTGTTGTGACCGTGACCTTGTTTTCCTTTCCCTTCTAATTTTTACCGCATCTTACCTGAACCTATTTTAATGTGTATGAAACTTTTCAAACACCTAGAAATAAATGAAATATGACTTACCACTTGTGAACTAGGTGAATAAATATTGAAATTTAAGATTCAGCTTAATGCATGCTATAGAAAATTTACAAGTACATAGATGGTTTGTAGATATTTATTGCTCATATGTGTATAGTATGCACTTCAGTACAAATTTTATGACTTCAAGTGAATATCTTATGATGAATTATGAAATAGGCATATGGTTAAAAGAAATGTACAGTGCTAAAACTATTGTCTTGGTGTTGGATAGATAGGCATACCTATAAGATTACAGTGCACCTGTTACAGTTTGACACCATTGGTGTCTTCATTTTGAGACTAAGTTGTCTCTAAAGTTAGATGCCTTCAAGTATTCATAGTTCGATACTTTTGTGTATCCACAGTTTTAATAACTTCGTATGTCCACAACTCCCATTATCCATAACCATAGAAATATGCGGGCCTAATGGTTATAAATAAGAAATACAGTATGACAACATAAATAATTAGTACTGATGAGCATTTGCATTTGTATTGATAATTTGTATGAAAGAGAGTTGAATACCAATGTTTTATTTATGAATGTGAATTTATGGTATATAAATAACATATGGAAGCATGTTTGTATTATGTACTTTGCTTATGCATGCCATCACTAGTTATATGAGTTATGATGTTTATGAATGTGTATGCATGGCGGATGACTGGTGTGAGTGATCATCCAAACTAAGTATTTCCCCACTAAGCTTTCAATTTTAGCACGAATGCTAATCCCTGGGTCCAAGTATTAGGAGTGATGTACAAGGGACATCTGTAGGGACTAAGGCCAACCACTAGGAGTAAAAGTACCTTTAGAATGTATTTTATTTTTATTTAAAGATGATTGTACATGTAATGAAGGACACTATAATGTTTTCTTTTGGATTATCATATGAATGCAAAGATGTAATACTACTTTTAAATGATAATGTTAAGTGATGTGTAGATGTATAATATTGAATAGAAATGTATGCCATAAATGTAAACATAGGAAATTAGTTGTCATATGTATAGGTAGTTGTAGGTTCAGTATAGGGGGTGTTACAAATAAATCTAGTATAATGTTATCACAAGAACATTATGTTGAGAAACTTGTTAAGAAGTTCATTTATTTTGACATGAAACCAATTTGTACTCTTTTTTATGTTATCACTCATTAATTAAAATAAAAGTGATCTTATGTCTTAGTTTGAGTATGCTTATATTATTCGGAGTTTGATGCATTTAATGAACTTTACATGATCTGATATTGTTTATGTTGTATGTAGGCTAAGTAGGTATACTTATAATGCAAATCGTGATCATTGGGTTGCTTTAGTCAGACTGATGAAATATTTAAGAGGTACTATAAATTATGGTATTTTGTATAATGTATTTCCCACCATATTAGAAGGGAATAGTAATGCTAACTAGATCTATGATTAAAATGAGATAAATTTTACTAGGGGATATGTATTTACTCTTAATGGAGGTGTAATAACTTGAAAGTGAGTAAAACAAACTATTATTCCTAAATCAATAACAAAATCAGAATTTATGGCCCTGGAGTTGGCCAAAAATGAGGTCGAATGGTTAAGAAACTTTTTAGTAAATATTCCTTTAGGAATAAAACCAACACCTTTTGTGTCTATGTATTATGATTGCAAGGTTGCAATAGTGATTGTAAAAATTAAAATTTTAATGCCAAAAATAGACACATTAGTTTGAGACATGAAGCGTTAAAGCATTTGCTTAAAGATGGAATTACATCCATTGATTATGTAAAGTCAAAAGTGAATTTAGCCAATCCTTTGACTAAACCACTGGGAAAGAAACAAATATCTGAAACATCTAGGGGAATGAGACTAAAACCAATACATGATATCAACAATGGTGATAACTCAACCTATAAGATTAGCGATCCCATGAATTAGGTTCATATAGATAAAAAGTTACTGATTGATTTTAAAAGGCATTATCAAATATTTAAGCCCTTTTTATGATGTGTATTTAACGCTAAACTGCAATTTAATTGAGGATAAGATAAACTCTTAATAAATTTCATATCCCTTATGAGTGGTGTATTTATTACAGTATACACTTGATGGAATCACCTATTTGAGTTTGGAATGTGGTTGTTCCTATAAGAATTTGGCTAATCTCAGGAGCACTCATGAATAATCAAGCACGCGCATGACCTATTAATGCAAACACATGATGAATAGTAGATATGATAGGGGTGTGACATTACTAATAAGAGCTATAACTTACAATATAGGATGCTGGTTCATATGAACTTATAGTTTTACTAATAGTTATATGAGCTGTGATTTATTAAGCCTAGTATCTAGTTTATAGTCCATAGGACAACATATTAGAATTATTACACTCTAATTTTTAATCTAGCAATACCTAATTATTCTTTTGAAATAACTAGTGGAATGTTGTGAAATTGATTTTTTTTATTTAAAAATTCTATCTTATTTAGATAAACTCACATTTTACTTATTCTAAACTTATTTTATACTTATCCAGAAACAATTGTTTAACGTTAACTCAAATTCTATCTCAACATTATAACATTATAGTTTATCTTTTTGTTAACAATAGTGTCCAGATTTAGTGAAGTCGTAGATATCTTATCTTTATTTCCAAATTGATGTTTTGTGTATATAAATATACATTGTTATGTTATTTTAAAAATACAAAGTCTAGCTTCTGTTGGATAATTCTTCTCTTACAAAATAAAACTCTATCCAATTTTCCTTCATTCTCTGACAGAAGAAGAGCTTGTTGAATCTTGGAGAGTCACTCGTTATATATACTTCTGAGGCAGAGTAAACTCTTACATACATTATTTTCTTTTACTCCTCTAGCTAAGATGTTTTTTTAATTTTTTCCTATATTATTTCGTTTTCATAAGTTAAGCCTACAATGCAAGCAAACGGTTTCTTTAGACTTGTCAAACAGATTTAGTAAATAAAAAGTTATTCATTTAGTTATTACTTTATGAAATTACATAATTATTTTTGTTACTATTGCAATTATTAAAAAATCTAATTATTGAAATTACATAATTCTTTTTTATTATTGTAATTATTAAAACGAAATTATATATGAACAAAAGAAAAGTAACAACACGAGAGCTCATTGTTGTTTCACCAATTTATGCCCCCACAAATATTACAACCCCGAAAGCCAGAAAAAGGTGTGTAATGTTGCTGCCTCTCGCTGTCATATTCACAGCTTGTTGCCGAAGTTATATACTGATCCTTCATTACAAAGGAAGACATAATGATGGGCTTTACTTTGGAAGATACCTTATAGCTTGCTTGCATGAGATCGTGGGGTCAAATGATGGTATCATTTCAGTTTATCACTTTATTATCTGTCTTTTCTCGTTTCAATAGTACTTGAAAAACCCACTAGCCACCCATTAACTTGTTCGATAACTTGACTTTTTATATAATGATGTACTGGGTGGGAACGATCCGGAATATGATCCTCTTCCTCTGGCCCGTGTACCCTAAGATGCCATAGGACAAACTAATTGACAGGGTACACGGGCCAGAGGATCTGAGGGGGGAATGATCCACACGTTTGATTGGCCAATAAGTTCGATCGATGGTTTTGGCTCCCACCAGCTTCTTTAACACAGCCGATATATTCTCCACTGAATGAAAGTTACGTAGCAAGTTATTGTTCAACACAAAATCATAATTATTATGCCGCACCAACAAATTCTTGACACATTATTTTGTATTATAAAATATATTTTTTAATATTTAAATAAACTCAAAAATTATTTTAGACCAATAAAAGTGGCAACCAACTATAATTTGTTCTTTAAAAACTAAATATTACCAATTTTTATTGAGTTAACATTGATTACAAATTATAAAATATTATTGAGGTAAAAAATCTTTTAATATGACAATCTAAAGGTTCCTTCATTTTTAGGGAGAGCATCACCTCTTTCTACCACATGTTCTTTCGCGGATTTGTTTTAACCAATTCATTCAAGTTGATTCTCTTCTAACCTCTCTTTCTTGATTCTTTTATTTTCATGGATTTTGTATCCTTTCTACATAAATTAGTGTCTTCCCAAGAAGGTTATGAATACCGTACCGGACTCGGTACCGGATTGAGTTTTGGAATAGAACTGTATCTGTACGGGTCGGTACCGGATACTGTTTCAGGTAATTTTTTAAATTTATGAAATAGTCCCTAAAATTTTTAAAATTTGCAAAATAGTCCATATTGGTAGATTGTACAGTTGTACTGTATACTTTACTAGTTTACTGTTTACATCAATCATACTTTTAAAAATCTTAATAATAAATAATAATGACAATTAATGTGAAATAACAATAATTTTTAAATATTTTACATATAAATAATATAACCACAATTAACATAAGCAAAGACAATCATCATCATACAATTATAAAATTAAGAATAATACAAAGTATTTAAAATATTACAATAATACAATTTCATCATTTTAATAAATAATATTACATCAAAAGATTCAAAAATAAAAAGAACCATAAATATTGCAGAGTTGATGACAAAGAAACAATTAAGTAGAAGCTAAATCTGAAATAAAAACATTACAGTTATATTACATATATCGAATTTAACATAAACATCAAATACAAGTAAAATTAAAAGAAGAGAAAAAAGAAAAACCTGGAATTCAATCATGAATGGAAGGATACCCGCTAGAACTGCACTGACCACAGTGATCATTTGGTACAAAATCCTCCTCATTGAGAGGAGCTTCAACATCAGTATCATTCAAATTTAATGCACTAAATGACATGTCAATACTTTCCCATCCAAGATTATCTTCCAAATCCAAATCATTGACATTAATCAAATTAGGTTCTTTAGAAATCCAATCCGCCAAAACATCAATATTATCAATGGCAATTGGATCAGTTGACTTATTTATACTATTAAGTGCCTGTTTGGTTGAGCTTATATCAATAGAGCTTTTGTCAGTAGAACTTTTATGAGAAGAGCTTTTTTAAAAAGTCAGTTGACTGTTTGGCAGTCAATTAAAAAAATAGCTTTTTAAAAAGAGATTCATACAGTAGACTGTTTGGCAACATAAAAATAAAAAGCACTTTTTATTAATTTTAACTATATTTTATTTTCTAATAAAATTATTTAAAATATATTAAACAATATACAAAACAAAATATATTAATTATTATATAATTTTAAACCGTATGAAACATAAATGAAAATATATCTAACCAAATTTTTTGTATAGATTATAACATAAGTAAAACTAATTTCAAAAATAAATATTAAAATATATAAAAATTCAAATAATATTATATAAATCTCAAAATAAACATGAAGATGTGTTTGTAGATATTGTGGGAATTATGTGTAAAACATAAGGGTAAAAGGGACTATAAGATAGGCTCATTAATTGATATAAAAAATCTACCTGAAAATATGCTTTTTTGAAAAGTTCCAAATTTAAGCTTTTGAAAAAGCTGTATTTTAGTTTTAAAAAAAGCAATTTCTACTCCAAAAGTACTTTTGAAGTTTACACTCAAACACTTATTTTTCCTTTAAAATAGCTTTTGCGGTGGAAAAAAGTACTTTTCCACCTACCAAAAGCTGAACCAAACGCACTCTAAATCTCTAGCTGTATCCGAGTCGTCTCTAGATGTGTCCGAGTCGTATCCAAGCTAAAAAAATTATGTTTTAATTTTGACACATACGGACACGTGTCAGACATGTGTTCACCGCATGTCGGGTGGGTGTTTGTGTTGAACACATGACACGACTCCATTTTACCGTGTCCGTGCTATGTAGCTTCAAATCATTTGGTTGTTCCTGGTTGTCATCATAAGCTGTAAACTTATCTTCAAATTGCAATCGATATCTTTAATGAGGATAATGGAACGACTCGTGGTGGATATGAGTATTTTCCTGAGTTGAGCATCGTTTTTCACAGTCTGGAGTTGGACATCGTAAATACCGTATCTAAGGTGATTAGCAATGGCAGCAACAAGCGATGATTTTCCAATTCCTGGTGGACCATATAGAAGATATCCACATTTCTAAGCGCCGCCAACGTTATATACTGCTTGAATTCAAAATCAATGGCTAAGGTTTTAAAGGTCGACGAATACCTAAACCCTGTGGATTCCCAAGAATCTGCTTTCCGATTATAAGTGGAGATTTGGATTATATTTGATAAAACACCCAAAAACTTATTGATGGGTTTAGACGTGACAGAGCAATGGGTTTGGGCGCGACAAAGTAACTACAAGCCACAACATCAGGCTCCTATTGTTCTACTGTTGTCATTTTGTGTTAATCCATTTTAGTTTACCATTTTGTCTTTTTCTGTTGTCTTTTCTTCTTTCACCACTTATGTGGTATTGTATAGCTAGCACTTTACATATTTGTTAGTTAAAATTTTCCCTTGATTCTAGGAGACACAACCAATAGGAGAAGATTTAGAGTTGTATAAATATGGTCATGTAAATACAATACGAGATTGAATGAAATTATTCCTTCAAATTCTACTGTCTTTCTTCTACCTTTTCTATCATGGTATCAGAGCCACCTCTCTGATTCCTCTATCTTAACCTATAATGTCTAATACCATTGACAACAGTGGCTCCAGTTCCATGAACTGACCAACAAGAAATGACTATGAGCCCTACTCGGTTATCAACACTGAAAATCCTAGTGTTATGCTTGTCACTACACCCTTCAATAGCAACAACTACATTACCCGGAGCAAATCCATGACTATAGCCTTATGTGCTAAGGACAAGTTATTCTTCATCGATGGAACCTACACCATGCCCACAGAAGATGCAGTCTTGTTAGCAAAATGGAAGAGAGCAAACATTATAGTAAAATCATGGATTCTCAATGCCATGATTAAAGAACTAGGTGATGCTTTTTTGTCTTTCACTACTTTTAGAGAACTTTGGGTAAAATTACAAGAGAAGTTTGGTGAAGCTAATGGGCCATTGTTATACCAAATAGAGAGGGAAATAAGTTCTCTTAAACAAAGCACTTTAACAATGTCTGCCTATTACACTAAGCTAAAAAAATTATAGCATGACTTATCTAGTCTAAGTCCTATTCCTATGTGTACTTGTGACGCCTCAAAGGCCATCACTGCCAAAGAAAATGCTTACAGGCTTGTACAATTTCTAATAGGTCTTAATGATGAGTTTGAACGTGTGGTTAATCAAATCATATTAATGGAGCCATTACCTACTATAAATAAAGCTTTTTCTATGCTACAAACTGTTGAAAGACAAAGAGTAGTAAATGCTACTATAGACAGCACTCCTAACATGACAATGCTAGTTAAATAGTCCAACAGTTTGAAGAAAAGTGGAAGAAATAACAACAATTCATGCAAAGGGCCCTACCTCAAGTAGGAAGATAAGTACTGTGATAAATGCAAAAAAAATGGGCATACCTTGAAGACTTGCTTCAAGATTCATGGATCCCTGACCGGTACAAGGAACTTACTGTAAAGAGGGAGAAACAAAAAGTAAACATGGCTCAAATAGCTAATAATCCTGCAGAGACAACACAAGAGCATAATGAAGAGAAGCCATGGAATGCACAAATATCTCCTAGTCTTGCTAATTTCATTCAACAACAGATAGGTAAAGCTATCAAAGGCAAAGCTGCGGGGGAGGTAAAATTTTCAAGGTATCAAAACTACGCAGGTAATGTTACACACTCTGTGAACATAGTACTCAATTACACCGATTCTTAGCGTATTGATTCTGGTGCCTCTACATATATGATGGCAGACCTTAGTCAATGCACTAAATATGTGGTTAACAATGCATATGATCCTGTGACTCTACCTTATGGGACTAAGCAAGAGGTTGCTCATATTGGTCAGTCACATATAGGGGATAAAATTTCCCTCAATGAAATTCTACATATACCTAATTTCTTCAAGATTCTATTGTCTGTCAATAAACTCACTACTCATAATGAAGTTACTGCAGTTTTCCCCTCTAACAAGTTGTTTTTGTATGGCCTTTCGACTAATGATGTTATAGCTATTATCAAGGTAGTGAATGGATTGTATGAGCTAAACACAGAGACTTTCCTAACCCTAAATAGCCTAAAAAGTCCTTCTTTAGAGTTCTACAAGGCCGAGAATGTTGCTTTTAATGTTTCAGTACCATTTGATTTGTGGCATTTTAATCTAGGGCATGTATTCAAGGAAAAATTGAAGCACATTAATGAGATAAATGTTTCTGTCCCTACTAAATATGAAGGTCAAGTGTGACCTCTGGCCAAACAGCACAAAAAGCCTTTCCTTACGCATAAAATACATACAGCTAGAACTTTCGAAATCATTCACATGGATTTATGGGGGCCTTACAGTATTTCTACTATGGGTGGTTCACATTATTTTCTTACAATTGTAGATGATTTCACTAGAGCTACTTGGACCTTTATACTAAAACACAAATACCAAACACCACAAACCATTGTGCAATTTCTTAGAAATATTGAGAGACAGTTCGACACTAGAATATTAAAAATACAAACTGATAATGGGAAGTAGTTCATCAATTAAGAATGTATCAAAATTTTTACAGAGATGGAAATTCAGCACCAAACGAGTAGCCCCTATACACCATAACAAAATGGTTTGGTGGAAATCAAGCACAAACATTTGCTTCAGATCACTAGAGCCCTACTTTTTAAAGATAAATTACGTAGAGGATATTGGGGAGAGGCCTTATTAACAGCTACATACCTCATCAACCGAGTCCCAACCAAAATCCTGGGGTGGGTGAGTCCTTTTGAGAAACTGCACAACAGAAAACCTAACTATGAACAACTAAAAATCTTTGGTTACCTTTGCTTTACCTTAGACAAAACTCTAAATAGAATAAAACTGGATCCTAGGTCAAAAGGTGCATTTTCCTTGGGTATATGCCAGATTACAAGGCCTATAGAGTTATAGATTTGGATACTAAAATAGTATTCGTGTCAAGAAATGTTGTGCTCTATGAAAGTGACTTCCCATTTGCAAAAAATGTTACAAGCACTACACAAAACCTAGAACCTTTGTTCACAAGTACTTTAAACAATACAGACACAAAATATCCTACACAAACACCTACCATGACAACCGCACAACCTATCGAGCAATGTAACAACAATTCAGAACAAAGTTCCCACACACCTAATTATGCCTTACCAAACAGCCCACCAGACCAAAATACATTACCTACTGCTCCCACACAAAGGAAAAGCAAAAGAATACATATAACTCCTAAATACCTACAAGATTATGTCCTTCACACCACAGCACATCAGTCCATTCACTCTCTTGATGATAACAATATAGCATTACAAGTATTTTGTCCTATAGGAACAAATGAAGAAAGGTTAAGGGTGTTGAACATCCAACACAGCAACCATTACAACAGTTTATAAGTAATGTTTCTAGAATTTTTGAGCCTTTATCCTATGAAACTGCAAGTAAAAATGAAAAATAGGTAAAGTCTATGAATGAGCAACTATTTGCATTAGAGAAAAATAAAACTTGGAAACTTACATAGTTACCTAAAGGAAAGAAGGTCATAGCCTCGAAATGGGTATATGAAGTGAAGCACAATCCAGATGGCACACTGGATAAATTGAAATGCAGACTTATGGAAAAAGGTTTTATCCAAAAGGAAGGAGCTGATTACTCAAAAGTCTTCTCTCCAGTGGAAAAGGTTATGACTATAAGGATGTTCTTGGCCATTGCTGCCTCTAAGCAATGGCCAATCCATCAATGTGACATTATTAATGCTTTTCTTCATGGTTACTTAGAAGAGGAGCTATCTATGCTACCCTCATAAGGCTATACAAAAGCTAAGAAAGGACAGGTATATAGGCTAATCAAATTCATCTATGGTTTAAAACAGGCAAGTAGGCAATGGAATAAAAATTTATATTCAAAACTACACTCAATACGGTTCACTAAATCAGAAGCAAATCACTGCCTATACACTAAGGGCACAGGAGATGACTTCATGGCAGTAATCATCTATGTGGATGATATTTTAATGACAAGTGCTAATGAAGAACAAATGGAATTAGTGAAGAGGGCATTGAATGCAGAATTCACAATCAAGGATCTGGGATATGCAAATTTTTTTCTTGGGAATCGAAATAGCAAGAGCAAAAAATGGGATGATACTTACTCAAGGCAAATACATCAGAGATATTTTGCAAGAAACCAATTTATTGGACTGTACACCTTGTGCAACACCCATCGTCCCTGGGACAAAATTAACCATTGAAGAAGGTGAGCTACTAGATAAATCAAAAATATACAGAAGATTAGTAGGAAGATTACAATACTTAGGCTTCACTAGGCCTGATATTACATACGTAACACAACAACTAAGCCAGTTCATGACCCTAGACTACCACATTGGGAAGCAGCTAAACGAGTACTGAAATACCTTAAGGGAACCCAAAATCTAGGGATTTTTTATGAAGTAGATGAAAGTTGTCACCTTGTAGCTTATTCTGACTCAGATTGGGGAAGTTACGTCTTCTCCAGGCACTCCTTAACAGGCTTCTGTGTGTTTAAAGAAACAAACAATAGTGAGTCGTTCGTCAATTGAATCGGAGTATAGAAGTTGAGCCTCAACAACTTGTGAATTGAAATGGATCGCACAATTACTTCAAGCCTTTAGGATTAAGATTCAAGAACCCATATCTCTATATTGTGATAACCAAGCTGCCATCTATATCTTAAAAAACCTCGTATTTCACAAGAGGAAGAAGCACCTTAAGACTGATCTCCATCTAGTTCGAGATTGAGTGAGTTTAAAGTTTCTTAAGCTAAGACACGTGAACACAAAGGAACAGGTCGTAGATTTATTCACAAAGGCATTATGCGCACGTGTGTTTTTGGGTCTCATTGACAAGTTCAAAGTCATCGGTCTTCGATCGAACCTCCTACTTGAAGAGCAGGTGATAAAACACCTAAAAATATATTGATGGGTTTAGACGTGACAGAGCAATGGATTTGGGAGTGACAGAGCAACCACAGGTCGCAACATCGGGCTCCTATTATTTCATTGTTTTCATTTTGTGTTAATTCATTTTATGTTACCCTTTTGTCTTTTTCTATCTTTTTCTACCCTTCACCACATATATGGTATTGTATAGCTAGCATTTTACAAATTTGTATGTTAGAATTTTCCCTTGATTCTAGGAGACACAACTAATAGGAGAAGAGTTAGAGTTATATAGATATGGTCCTGTAAATACAATATAAGATTGAATAAAATTATTCCTTCAAATTCGACTATCTTTCTTTTACCTTTTCTATCAATATCCATTTAGATATCCTCTACAAACCTATGCACCACTATGTCTTTGTCCTCCTTCCTGCAGGTTAGCTCGAAGTATCTCTTAGTTCGGATAGGGAAACCACGATTTTTTGCTTCTTTTACATGCATGGTCCACTCCAATTGCATGCCCTCAAGCACATTGGCAATCTTGCGATCAGTAGCAATGCAAACTGTTGGTGGTTTGGTAAGGTTGTTGTAGTCGTTGTGACCAAGCGAAAGGGTGTTGGTGGCAGTACCAACTCGGGTTAGCAAGTATACCTGAGCAGCACATGTGCCAGTACCAACTCGGGTTAGCAAGTATACCTGAGCAGCACAATATGTCTCATTTTCGCTATAATCCCAGTACTTCTCAATCACAAATGTCATGTAAGAAGAGAAGAGGTATGCGAAAAGCTGATTAAGTTTCTTGGTAACAACATCATGGAAGTATCTGGGAAGAATATCCTTCACAGTTATGCACATAACCATGAAAATCTTTTGCAAGGAAGCGAACATGGAGATTAGTGTTGAGATGGACGACATGTGATTCCGTAAGGACTCCATTTTCTCTGATATTCAAACAAAGCTATAGTGTGTTTTGTTGAACATGTCTCACGTATGCATTGATGTCTGCTATTGGGATGAGTTAGTTGCATTGTTAATTAAGGTAAGTTCTATATCTGGTGGAAAATCAGGACAAGATCCCGACCGTAGCAGAATAATTATAAAACCTTTTCATATTTTGATTTCCTAAAAATCGAGATCACTTTAATTTTATAAAATTATTAATGCATAAATCATAATAAAACATAAATTTTAATTTGTACCTTATTCTGAAGATTGATCATATTTTTGTCGTATCCCTTTACACATTTCCAAAATCGATCAATCTTAAGCAACGTAGCTACACAAGTGTGCGGTGTCTAACGGTATCCATATAACAGGTTGAGAGACCTCTGTAACCCTTACAAAGATGGTTAAGCAAGAAGTGCTAGCTTCATTAGAGCTTATGCCTATTTATAATAGGCTTTGAACATTTTAGTAATTTAATTTAATTTTAATTTTAATTTTAATTTTACTTTAATTAGAATCATAAATAATTTTAATTAAATATCAGTTATTCCTAAATAAGGTCCAATATTTCATATTGATCCTTATTTATTTAATATTTTATATTTAATCATAAAGTTTCTCAAAATTTACAATCAAGTCCAACTTGATTAAAATATCTTTGTTCTCTTCAACTCATTCTTTATGTAAGACTCGTTAGGTTCTCAAATATGTTGGTAATGATCATAAATTATAATTATAATTCATAATTCATAATTAGAATTAGATAAGTTAAAAATCGTTTTATTTATTTTTAATTCTCCAATTAAATAATTTATAATCATATATCAAGATTGACATCTAGCAATACATCATGGCCATCCAAATATTTAGAAGTGTCAAAGTAATTTTGACTAACCTTTTCATGCATGATTTTTTCGTATAATTTAGTCATTTCATCATATAATGCTCATATTAGACATAGAATATGAAATTAATATCTGCTTTATTTTGAGTTCATTATATTAGTTCTCCGTCATTAGCTATTGATTAATTAATAACATTTGTAAACTACTTACAAAGCGTCATTCCCTAATAACTAAAGACTTTTTGAATCAATACTAATTGAGAACAATATAATATTCTCTCTAATTTCTTTAAGGCAACGAATACTTAATTGCCTCTATATAGTTCATGTTACATTCACTGATTACCGACTGAACAACCTATGATTATAATAGGTCATCAGTATTATCAAAATATAGCAATCCCTATAGAAGATAACTTTGAAGATCTCAAGTCAAAGGATTACTTGGACAATCATCACAATTAGAAACTCCATAGACATACAAGTAATGTTTCAAATAGATTTTTCATCTTAGGTCAGTTTAGTAACTTGTTCTCTAACAAGCACCCAACATTTTTTTAAGTATCTTTATACTTTAGCCTATGAGATCGGCTACTTCTTTCAAAAGAAAAAATATAATATGTGCTATTTTTTACGTTCTATTAATGTCCAGTCTTAATAAAACAATGACCAGGAACAATTTAGGGATAATACATAAATGCAATATGAATCTTATAATTATAATATCATTATAATTTCATTTGTAACATATATTATCTCTTAGACTTTATCATATACATCTAAAAACGTACACGATAAAGAATGTCTTTAATTTCTTTTATCACTAACTACAACCAATTAATTGGTTGTAAAGCATAAACTAAGAGTCTCCCACTTGCACTAGGCCAATCGTTTAAGTATCTTATACCGTATCACTATATGATGATTATGTTACTGCTAGGATGGTGGTTTAATAAGAAAATTCTATAAGATTATGTATAGTAAGCACTAACTTAAATCTTACAACTTTCATCTTAATTAAGAAATTTTGCTTAAATACATCATTTGATTTTTGATGAGACATTATCTCCTTTTACCTACCCAATGGCTCTAATGTTCCATAGTACATTACTATCTTGAACAATACAAGTAACCACATCAAGTTCACTAAAGAACTTATTGATTCAATTATTCATTTCCACTAAATGAAAAATGTATTACGGCTTAATTAACAACCATTGCTATATTGGAATCTTTCTAAACTTAAAAGATATTATTCTTAAGTAAAATAGACCTTAATTGTGATTTACTTCTAAAGTAATTATCCTTATCTCCTTAAACTCAAATATCAAATCATACATAGAATAATGAATATCTTTAATATTTCAAAAGTATCAAATATCTCAAATACTAAACACTTTTAGTACATTATCTATCTATTTGAAGTTAGAATAGGTAAACAACTTTCAATCAATCTCTATAGATCTAATTCCAGCATTAATTTGTTACCTTTTCAAGAGTTATTCTTGGACATTATATTTTCAACAATTGAAAATCAGAATTATCGTTTCTGTGGGCAATATATCTCTACAAACTCCGATTGAAGAGGACAACTATACTTCCACTAACCTTCATGTAGACATGATAAATTCACAATCATATCAAAACAAACTCTTTGAATTCATCATGAAAGTGAATCTTTCAATGTCCATAGCCTTTCAACTACACATCAAATATATTAACAAAGGCATTAGTTCCAATTGGATATAATGTAATGAGATTTGAACTTTTTAAATTTCATCTTACTCCCACTACTTATCCTGAGAACCATTACCCTATAAGTATACATTGAAATAAATAATTTGTTCAATAAGTTTGTAAGATTATATCCAACCTTTTGGATATCTTATAATCTTTTACTACCTAATTTAGTTATAAACTTAATAGGTAATACATGCTTTAATCAAGCATCACATCAAATTAACTTTGATTCTTTTAAAGTCTTAGCGTTCCATATCTGATATGAAATCTTACTAATTGATTTAATTAGAACTATTAAAGGTAAGTCATTGTGCTAGGCATAGGTATAGAAGAAATACTATTGTATTATACAATAGCTTATATTTTATTTTTCTTCTTATGTAAAAACATACTTTTATAGAATTTTGTTATAAAGGTATTTACTAGAGAATCTTATTCTTGTAGATAAAAAAAATTTTAAATCTCACCAAATTGATCTTGTCGAAGTGCTTAAGTATTCTCAATGTTTAATTTTTACTTAGATTTAAACTATTCGAACTTTTCAAAATTTTAAATCAACATTTCATTTAATACATCTGACCATATCACATAAAGTAATTAGTAATCTAATGAAATATAAATATTATCCTCTTATGAATTATTATTCCATCTAATACATCATATATATATATTTAAAAAATCAATACCATTATCATCCTTCCACAAAAGGTTGATTTGGTTATTTTTCAACTTGAAAAGTTTCATAATCCATAATCAAAAGTATACATATATCATATAATGTACCTTTATGATTCTCGTTATGTTGATTTAACTAATATAGCATAAAAGGATAGTCACAATTATCCAACTTTTATTCTTGCCATGTATGTTAAGCATAAGTCTCCTTTGATCTAACACATAAAAACTATTTGTATGAAATTATATCAACTACTTGTACTTAACAATCTATTTCTTATCATGCTTTGAACATTATAATAATGTTGAATCTATATTCAGTACCAAATACTCATAAACATGAAGTACAAATACATATGATTTCTATCATATCTCGTTTAGGCAAGAAAATTCATGCAATTATTTTTCTTCTTATGATAACTATTATCATACCATAGCAAATGCCTTTAATTGATGTCTATGTTTATATTTTTAGTAGGCTAAATTAAGTATAACAATTCCAAAAAAAAGAACTATATCTTTCAATTCTACTCTATGCAACCTCTTGCGTCTTGCTATCATGGTGTTGATTTAATCTTATATGTTGTCATCAAAGTTTATGCAATATTAGTCAACTCAAAATGTTATTACATTTTGTCATTTATATGATTTTGACATATCTCTAAAACTTTGTCACCGATTGAGAAGGTATTATAGCAAAATTATATAATAAACATACAACTTTTTTTATCTAACTTTGGGAACTCTTCTCAAACGTAACCTATTTCTAAGAAATTTGATTCACTAACATAGTATCAACTATATTAAACAAAGTAAATTCTACTTAGAATATAATAAAACGTAAGAAAAGCAAGTATTTAATTTTATGTCATAACTACCAAATGAGATTAGCACTCTAACATATATTTGGTTACTTTCACTATTTTAATTGAAATAATAGCCCTCTGTACTATTCAAAAAGATTACTCTAATCTTTCTAGTGAGTTATGATCCCATTAAAATATAGTTAATTTTGAGTTTGCTTAACAAATCAACTAAACTTAAATTAGGTTGATATCAATTTCTCAATCACATCTTATGTGATTTCTAGATCTGTTAGATAACAACTCTTTCCAAACCATATCTTATATGTTATTCCTAACCATGTCTCTAAATTCATGTGATCATTAGTTTGTTCATCAAAATCACGCAAATTTAGTTAAGTAAAACCCACTGTCATAAGACTAAATATATTTGGGATAAAATAAACTTGAGTTTACTCAATAATCCTATCAATAAACAAAACTCTAGTTTATTCTTATAACAGTAGAAGGCAACAATCACGTTCTTAACATGTAAATATTTTAATGAGGGATTTATTTTGTTTTTCTCATCAAAACTAAAATTGCATGTAAAATATCACACATATAAAATGTACAAGTCGACATGCATCTAATATATATATCAAACATATAAATAAAGTATGCAACTTATGCACTCATAATCAAATTATATACATAAACTATTAAGCTTCGATTGATTCTAGTTATTGATCTTCATATTCTAAAATAATATTTCCAACTTCTTGGAAAAATTAAATTAGATTAAACTTATTGATTCCTAAATATATTAAATTCCTATTCTAAATAGAAACTTAATTTGATTTGAATACAATTTTCAAATTTAATTGGAAACTATTTCCAATTATCTCGAATCCTTTAATAAAAATTAATTGAAAATTTTTTAATAAATTATTCTTTTTACTCATTATAATTTACAAAAACTCCTTTTTCAAAATTATATAAGTAACACAATCTACTCTAGTTAGAAAATTATTTCTAATCTCATTAGATATTGCTTTTTCTTAATTAGAAAAAATTTTCTAATATTAAAAGGAAATTATTTTCAAAATTAAATAAAAAATTTTTAAATTTAATTAATTAAGTCACTTACATTATTTACTTAAATATTAATTTCTTGATTAATTAAAAAATATCTTTTTAATAAATTGGAAAATTATTTTCAAAATATTAAAGAAAGCACAATTTTCTTAATTAATAAATGAAAATACTTTTCAAATTTAAAAAAAATACATTTTCTAATAAATCTAGAAACTTACTATTCATAAATAAAGAAATAATTTCTAAATAAAATGAATAGTAATTCTCTAAAAAATAATGCTACAAATTTAATTTAACTCAATCAAATTAAAATAAATAAAATTAATTTAAAAATAATTTTCTTAATTTTAAAGAGTATAATTAATTAATTCCAATCTAATTTTAAAGAGTTTAATTAATTAATTTCAATACGTGGGACGTATGCATTGTACACACCCCTGTCAACATCTTGCGTTGACTAGCGCGTGTGTTACACGAGTCAACAGCAGACGCATGTCCTCAAATGAGAGCGTGTATATTCTTTGCCTGTGGCATCGTTCCTCGTCTGCATCCCGCTGCCAGCGTTGTTGGCTTGCGTCTTCTCCAGTGATGGCCACCAACGAAGGTAACTGCTCCAAACGGTGGCGAAGATGCTGCCTTTAGTGGCGTGAAGCTATCGACAGTTCCAGCGAGCAGACAGTTCTTCCCGCATGCGTTGCCGCCAGCCTTCACTCCAACTTGTGGCAACACCCTAGTTGCACGTTTTGGTGTAAAGCATCGTCCATGGTGAGTTATTTTATGGGCCAAAATTTTCCCTTTAACAGTGGTAATTTGCCATTGGTTTTTGGGCGACTGTCACCCCAACTAGTGGGAAATTATCGCCACTGGTCGTTGCCTTTACCACTGACGTTTGGTTTTTCTCCAACACGTGTCAACTTCAACTGTGACTTCCAAACAGCCGCCAACAACACACGAAACGCAACCCAAACAATTAGTCTACATTCACAAACAATAGAGACAATCCAACAAATGCATTCAACCATATGCGGCATCTTATTCACCAACGCCCAAAAACCAACATGAATGGGTTTTTCTAGTCGCAACCCATACCGTAACCTTTTCTTGTTCAAATGTCTCGAGCAGTAAGTCTCAAGACCAACGTCCAAAATACAAACCAAACCGCAGGCAACAAGGAAGATTTTTACAAGCCCAAAACAAAACCATTTGTTCGTCTAAGTTACCTCACTTTTTTAACAAGGCACTAGAAAATTTCCCACGTTCCCTACAAGAAAAATGTTATTTTACGAAGAAAATTATTAACGGAAAATGTAATATTCCATCGGTAAGATATATTTTCGACGAACTTTAACGAAGAACAAAGGTATTGTAAAAACGGTCATAGCTAATAATTATTGACGGAATAAAAATTTCTATTAATAAATTTACTTACGAAATATTTCTTATCGTCGGTAAATATATCGACGGTTTATATTTTGGTTGACCATCGGCAAAATTTAGCGACCGTTGGTTATATTCCGTCGGAATATTTACCAACGGTAAAAAATATACCGTCGATAAATTTGCTAAAAGGTTACTGATGGATATGTTACTCTATCGGTAAAAATTGCGAAGGAATTGGTTATTTCCTCTGTGATTACCGACGAATTTGCGAATAGATCGTCGATAAACGGAGATTATTTTACCGACGAATATTTGTTTCCGTCAGTAAATGAACAACAAATTTTAAAAAAATATGTAATATATAACGTCAGTATATTTAAATTATGGTTAATGCATAATTTTAATAGTTATAAATTTATAATATACATTAAATTTGCTTAAGTAGAAATTTTTATTGATGATTAAAAGTTAAAATATCTTAATTGATAATATAAACATTACATTGTACATAATAAGTATTTGTAATACAAATTAAACAACCAAAATTATACTATTGATCTGGAGATAGCGGATTCTCTAGTTGGTGCGATGAGGTGCCATCCTTACCCTTCAAGACCTCCTTTGTATTCACACAAAATCCAAAAGTATCATAATCGTATTATTCAAGCAATGCATATGGTAAATATTAATTAGTTGCATGATTAACCTGAATGGATGGATAACTTCATACTACAATGAAAAAAGATCAATGACACTCTTCAACACAATATAGAGCCTGCAAAAAAGAAAAAAGAAATATTTAATCTAATACACTTATGGTAATACAACATCATAAACTAATATAAGAAAGAAGACAGAGCACTCAATAACTGTTATATTAACTCAAAGCAGAAGAACAAAGGTATCATAATCGTATTATTAAAGCAATACATATAGTAAACTTTAGTTCGACGACTAACCTGGATGGATGGACAATTTCAGACTACAACGAGGAAAGATAAGCGACAATCTTCCATATAATAGGTCCTGCGAAAAAAATGAAATATTTAATATAATATAGTTTTTTGTTATTAGGAGAAAGCAAAGTACAAAAGTAAGGACTCATAAGGGAACCACTATGCTATAAATAACTGTATTATATTAAATATAATAATAATAATTATTATTACTAATAATAAAATTAATAAGAACAATAAAACTAACAATAATAATAATAATAATAATAATAATAATTATTATTATTATTATTATTATTATTATTATTATTATTATTATTATTA
>JANZXR010000007.1:5583824-5607212 GCA_027575705.1 Erythroxylum echinodendron
AGATTCAAAATTGGAAAACCTAAGGAAACAAAAGCATGAAATTAATCCTAGAACGACCATACCCATGCTTTTCGTAAGCCATTTGAACCAAAATCCATCAAAATTTTCAAAAGATTTAGACAAAACTCACCTTGAAACTCTACCCACGAAATTTGCTTCTTGTCTCTAATGGAAGATTAAACCTTCCTCTTTCTTTTTTCTTCTTGTTAAACTCTCTAAAACACCTTTCTAAAGCAAGGAAAGATGAAACCCTAACCTCTTCTTCTTCTCTTCTTCTCAACCGAAACTCTCCCTTTCTTTTTCTTGTAAAAATCATTGTCTTCTTTCAAACAAGACAACACAATACTTTTCTTTCTTTCTTTCTTTCACAAGAAGCTAAAATGACCTAAATACCCCTCCTTATAAACCTTAACCTTTAACAACTTAAATGATCTTCCTAAATTGTCCTTATGCAATCTTGTTCTTTTCATTTAACTAACACCATAAAATTCTCTAACTTAATCTTAATTTCTCCTTTCAATTCCATCAATATAAGAAATAAACTCCTCCACCCATACACATTCTAATTAAATCCTAACCCAAACAAATTAATCAAACTCAACCTCAAAATAAACTGAACACATGCTTATTTAGTAAGAAAAAGAATCGGGGCCCAACACTTAATACACTTGTCAAAGACAATATTTTGTTTCTAACATTATTGTTATTTGATTGTAATCAAAATTAGTCATCGTAAAGTCCTCTTGACTTAACAGATTTGTCACTCGGAGCTACATGCTCATTGTCCATTAACACCCATAAAATTCATTTATATTGGAGAAAAATGTCGAGGTTATGTCTCCATTCATTAAATGTTTCTCCATTTTCTAATTTATTATTAGTCAAGAGCATTGTAAGTGGATTCATATTGTGGTGATTATGTATGAAAATATAAATTATTAAAGTATGAGCATATTAGTAAAAAATGTTGGAACTTTGTATAAAATGATGATGCATGTATATATGATGTTAGATTTTACAAAAATTAAAAAAATAAATCTTTATACGATGGCTATTTTTCTTATCTATAACAGACTAAGTGACGGTGGGCCATCTTATCCATTAAAAGAAAATCTGGGACCCTCCCACTCAAAAAGCTACCAAGCATCTTCATGCCTAACTCTTTGAAAAATGCCATAATTTGGTCTATGCATTTATCAATGGAGCTACGGCGGGCAGATTATTAATAAACCATGTTGAGTGTGCAACCATTTGATTCATCCACTAAAAGTACTTGTAAACCATGCATCGGTGGGAGGTCACATTTGCTACTAATAAGTAGACTTATCCTTTAGGCAACCCAAACTATGTAAGATTTAGGATTCATGTCCCCCGACTGGGAGTAACACGTCACCATATACAAATGGGCCATCACATGGAGACCGTGGACTCTCACATGAGCATCCTCTCCCACTCAATGTTTTTCGGTCTTTAATTTTTAATTAATACCATCTTGTCTAGATGCAATTTATTAACCATATTATATTGTTTCATTATATATCTCATACATACTGAGTGCATGGCAAAACCTAGGGTTGGCAAATTTTTTCCAAATGGAATACATTCACATAATATTGCATATTATTAGCATTCATTCATCCATTCATCTCATAAATTAAATAGCTACTTTTGGTTGTCCATCCTAGAAAACTAAAAGAAAAGTACAAGGCCTTTAGGCCCAAAAAATCTTATTGGACTTGGATCTTTTGCTTCGAACTCTTCACTCGCACGACCCAGTCTGTTTGGTAAAAACGAGTTAATGGCAATTTTTTAAACCTTCTTTGCTTCGATCGATGACTGTTCCATCTTCAAAATTACAAAATTTTGCACACAGAAGAAAATTAAGACAAGGAGGAAACATGACGATGATAGACCACCCTCGATGTTACAAACCAAACGAAGAAAGCTTACATGGTAAATTGATTTTCTATGGACAACCAAAAGAGCAAACCAAAAAAATACGTACACATCATATATTTTTATCACATAAAAAGATGCAGCATACATAATTTAATTTAATTTCCAACCTATGCATATATAGGAACTGAATCATGCATAATAAAACCAGCTTTGATACCAATTTGTTGGATCGACAACAATTTCATGCTTGGTTTAGTTAAACGATAGATTTCAAAAACTTTTTCTGAAATCAAAACACAGCGGAAGATAAACACCAAATCAACATGCGTTTAATCCATACATGATACGACATAAAGGAAATAAATAAAATAAGAACAAGATCAGAATATTACCAACTCCTTGCTATAGCTTTGACACCTCACTGCTGCATCCTCAACCAATCCGATCTACCATTTGTTCTCCTTTGACAACTTGGTTAACAAGATCCTTTAGTGGGAAAGGAGAAGAAAAAATGTAGGAGAGCAAACCTCTTGCTATGGTCGAATGTTTGGAGGGCTTATAGAGACCACTCCTCTCACACCTTCATTTTTTATAAAAGCTAAAAATGAATTATACAAAGATGAAATCTCCAACTCTTGGGCAATTTTGGGAGAGAATTAGTGAAGATCAAATTCACGAACCATCCATTTTGTTAATCAAATCCAAAGTGAATTGTCTCCCTCCAAGTCCAACACTTGGACATTTGGAAGAGAGTGAAGATAGTTACAAAACATGCTAATGCATAGCTCACATTCATTTAAAAAACAACCATTAAACCTTTTAACAATGAGTAGCTTCATCGATTTGCTTTGGAAGTGAGTGGAGATTAAAGAACCACTTCATTCATTTTGAATGTTAAAAAGAGCTATACATTTTTCATCTTTAAAAACCATCCATTCTTTAATCAAAAGAATGGTTGCATGTTTTTTATCCACTACCACACTTCATTCTTTAATTAACCATTAAACCATTTAATGAAGATGAAATATGACCAAATTCTACAACTTTCTAGAATTCAGTTTTGCTCAATTTTTTTATTTTGTTTCAATTTAATTAATCTAATAAATCAAACCAAAATCCAGGCCAATATTAAATATTCCTTTAGGCATATAATTAACAATTAATTAGTGTAAGACCAATATTTAATTATAGGTTTAAGACCCAATTTAATTAAGTCTTAATTATATTGGTCAAGTCTTATTGGCCCAAATCCAATTCGTCCATTTCTCTCCAAACTGTCGCATTTTCTTTCTGATAACCTATGTTTATTTTTCTTACTTTTCTTGATAACCTTCCCAGAAGTCAAGTGGGGAATCTAATTGGAGTTAAATAATTCAAGCTCCAACAAGCCCGAAATTAATTTAATCTCATTAGAATTAATTTTGACTTATTAACCAAATGTCATTCCACTAAAGCTAATTGGTTGAACTTTTGAATTACTTAAAATTAAGAGAAAACATCTTTTAAAAATATTAATTTGATATCCAATCGCAAACTTTATTATAAACCATATTATAGTCATCCGTACTTAAGGTTTCTATACTAACATTCCTTGGGTACACGTTAGGTTAAGATGATTGCTTCTCTTTACTTTGTGATTCTAGGTGGTTGATAGTTCCTATCATCTGATGCATCTGAGTTTTGTTGGCTTTCTAAATTTTATACTTTAAACCTTGTATCTAACAAAAATTGTTGTACATCTTGCTGGAAATGTAGAATATTAGTGGCAATAGCATTAACTAAGGCTTCCAGAGCTGTACCTAAGTTAAAATAAGAGGCTTATGGTCTATACAGGAATAGCTATGTGTCTGACAATGTGTCGTAATGCTAGTCAAAAGAAAATAACTGGAATACTACTGTAGCAGTGATAAATCTAGGTTGATCCCACAAAGAGTGTTCGGTTAGCATATGAAATGAAATTAATCAGTGTTTAGGAAAAATTGGGGGGAGGGGGGGTGTAGTTAGCGCGGCGGGAAACAAATTAAAGAAAATATACGAAAATGGTAAAATTGGGAAATTTGGTAGGGATTTGATTCTTTAATTCAATCTCGTTGATTTGTTGTTCTCAAACCTCTCCTAGAAACTATTAATCGTGGGTTAATAATTAACCCAAGTTTTCCTTTAGGTTTTGTTTAATCAAGATATGATTGTTAATTAAACCTAACCACCGAATAACCTAGAATATGATCTCTAGATTTAATTAGGCAATAACATTACGAATTAGGAAAACCGATTAATCAAGGAAACAACTACATACGATGGGTCATTTAACCTAGGTCATGTTATCCCTAATGATTACAAATCATTAGTCACTACACATGAATTTCAACATAACAATTACGTATTTTCAAAATTCTAGCAATGGGTATGCAATCAAACAAGTCAATGAATGCATTAAAATCATCATCATTCAATACCCAATAGGTTCATACACAAATAACCAAACAATAGTGAAAATTTGATTATCCATACATAAAACTAAATCAATTAACATAGGATAGCACAATTAATTTATAATGAGAGAAAGAAACAACAAAAATAAGAAATTACATTTAACCCGGGTCGTTGGCATCGTTGTCACCTTCGAACTAGCGTTCGGACATTTAGCCTTTCATGGGTCTCTTAGGAAAATGGTTAAACCCTATAAAAACCATCCCCATCGAAAACCCTATCTTCAAACCTTAATATCGCAAGCTTTTGCTCTATCTACCGTTGACAATGGGACAAATAAACTTTTTTCCCACCCTACTATTCGTTCTTCTTCTCTTCGGTGCTGCCTCTCTCCTCTTCCGTTACTGTAGTTGTGATGGAACGAGTAATATTAGATGGCCACCATCCTCTTGCTTCTTCAGAGACTTCTTAAACGCTAGCATTTAACACTAGCTTTCAATATTAGATGCAACATTAACATTTAACGCTAGCTTCTTGCTGCTTTACATTGCATTTTATTCTTCTTATGGTGTCCACCTCTACTACATGTCATTTTTAATCTCTTCCATATGCCCACACACTACCGTTTTATGATTCAAGGAAGCTTAAAATTTGGTTCATCTTTTCCCAACCATCATTCCATTAACTTCACACCATTAAACTCACGTAAATTAGATGCAAAAACATGCACGTGATTCTTGCATATTTTGCATCTAATTTACATGGGGGGTAGCGCGGCGGGAAACAAATTAAAGAAAATATACGAAAATGGTAAAATTGGGAAATTTGGTAGGGATCTGATTCTTTATTTCAATCTCGTTGATTTGTTGTTCTCAAACCTCTCCTAGAAACTATTAATCGTGGGTTAATAATTAACCCAAGTTTTCCTTTAGGTTTTGTTTAATCAAGATATGATTGTTAATTAAACCTAACCACCGAATAACCTAGAATATGATCTCTAGATTTAATTAGGCAATAGCATTACAAATTAGGAAAACCGATTAATCAAGGAAACAACTACATACGATGGGTTATTTAACCTAGGTCATGTTATCCCTAATGATTACAAATCATTAGTCACTACATATGAATTTCAACATAACAATTACGTATTATCAAAATTCTAGCGATGGGTATGCAATCAAACAATTCAATGAATGCATTAAAATCATCATTATTCAATACCCAATAGGTTCATACACAAATAACCAAACAATAATGAAAAATTGATTATCCATACATAAAACCTAAATCAATTAACATAAGATAGCACAATTAATTTATAATGAGAGAAAGAAACAGCAAAAATAAGAAATTACATTTAACCCAGGTCGTTGGCATCGATGTCACCTTCGAACTAGCGTTCGGACATTTAGCCTTTCATGGGTCTCTTAGGAAAATGCTTCAACCCCATAAAAACCATCCCCATAGAAAACCCTATCTTCAAACCTTAATATCGCAAGCTTTTGCTCTGTCTACCGTTTACAATGGGACAAATAAACTTTTTTCCCACCCTACTATTCGTTCTTCTTCTCTTCGATGCTGCCTCTCTCGTCTTCCCTCACTGTAGTTGTGATGGAACAAGTAATATTAGATGGCCACCATCCTCTAGCTTCTTTAGAGACTTCTTAAATGCTAGCATTTAACACTAGCTTTCAATATTAGATGCAACATTAACGTTTAACGCTAGCTTCTTGCTGCTTTACATTGAGTTTTATTCTTCGTGTGGTGTCCACCTCTGCTGCATGTCATTTTTAATCTCTTCCATATGCCCACACACTGCCGTTTTATGATTCAAGGAAGGTTAAATTTTGCTTCATATTTTCCCAACCATCATTCCATTAACTTCACACCATTAAACTCACGTAAATTAGATGCAAAACCATGCACGTAATCCTGTTATTTCTTCATTTTTGCTTTATGACACCACCAACAAACTATAATCTCTTTTTATTTTGTGTCCTTTCCTTGTTAAACATTTGCGCTCCAATTTGCTTTATAATCTTATTTTTTTGTCTCAAGTACATATATATGTCAAGATATCCAACCTAGCAGTCAACATAAATTAAGCGTTTTATCTTGAAAATAGGATTGAAATCACATGGAAATATATAAGAACATATAAAATAATTCAATCATATCAAATACCCCTATACTTGAACTATTGCTTGTCCTCAAGCAATTTAAACACAACCAATATATTCTATCAATTTGATTTCGAAGAAAATCAAGTATATGCAATCCTTCAGACATCGACAACTCAATCATCAAGCTACTATATATATCATAATTTTTTTCATCAGTTCACATAAACAAAGTCAAATGAAGACACGATTGGTCAAAGATAAACATAAAATTAAGATGAACTTTTCTCACAGTGTTCACTCGTATCACTCAAGTATGTGATGTCACTTAAGACTCCCTCTAAGAGACCACACTACCATAGGCTTGCAAAACCATTGTCCTCTACATAGAATACATGCTATCATAGATCAAAAGGACTTTTAATTGGGTTGTAATGGGGTTTGGTTTAAGGTAAGGTAAAAAGGTTAAAGGGTTACTCACAAGCATTCACAAAGTACTAAGTAAAATGGACAACTAACTACAAATTCTGAGATAAACATATGACCACAATGGACTACAACTACTCATCACTAATTAATGCTACATGTTTTATTTCCTGTTTTCTTTTTCTCTTTTTTTCTTTTTGTTTTCTTTTGTATTTTGTTTTCTTTTTTACATGAATAAAACTAAAAACAATAGGAAAAAAATAGTAGCAGATATCAAGAAAACATGAGCAGGAATACCTCTAAAAGTATCTCAGAATACAATACAAAACAAAAGTCCCTAAATTATAGACATTAAATGTTTACTTAGTACTTTATTAAACTTATGACAGGGTAAGGATAGTGGATTTTTGGGTTTCAATGTAAGGTGATTAATACAGAAGCAAACAAGGTTAAAGGTTCAAAGGGGTTTGTAAGGGAAAAATGGTTTGGTGGGTGAATTAAGCTAAGGGTTTAAAATAAAGAAGGCCTTAATCATTTCCATAAACCATGCAACTAGTAGTTTTAAATCGGTTCAATGCAAGTTCTAAAGGTAATCTTCCTAGGGGAGCATCACACACAACAAAGAAATAGAATGACTGTGAAATGTAGGCATATTGGCTCAAAATCTCACATGTGCTTATACGAAAATCCATCAAAATTTTATACAATACCTAATCACTCAAGTATCAAATTATTGATTGAGTTTATGCAACCATCTACTCCATATGATTCACCTTCCTCTTAAGCTGCCTAATCCAAATTCTAGCATACAACTCAATTCTTAGTCCAATTACTATGATAGAATTTCATGATTCAACATTCATCATTCATCATAATTCAAGTGCAAAAATTTTAAAACTAGCCCCCACCCCACACTTAAATGGGACATTGTCCTCAATGTCTTAAAATCAATAAAAACACAAAGGGAATGGAAGCATGAATACTCCCTTGAGAGGCCATATGAATCCTAAAAGAAAAGAAATAGCAGCTTCCCTCTTGAAGAATAACACCTACAACCAAAACACACAAAAAGCAAATAAACACTCAAAGCTAACCAACCAACAAATATGTATAAAAGAGAAAAACACAAACAAAAATGAAAGGATACAGATGGGGTGCCTTCCATCAAGCACTTATTTTAGGTCACAAGCTTAACCCTCGGCATATGCAGATCATCCATTGTCGAATGGATGCTTGAGCCAACAAGAAGCACGCTCAAACTCTGTGAGGAGCTTGGAGAACATTCCATCGAAATAGGCTCTTTATTAGCATAATGTCTTGAGGCTTTTGAGGAGTGGAACTTCATCATTTCGCCATCATACTCTAATGTCCACTCATCTTTTCAGGTATCGCCCTTCGCACACCAAGATGGTCTTTGTAAAAGTATCGCCAATGGGTGTGGAGACTCGACATCCTGCTTGCCACCTGCGGTATTCAGCTCGCTCGCCCACAACTCTCCTAAAAATTGCACTTCTTGCAGCTCTTCCTCTTTCTTTAGATTCTTCATCCCTACTGAGTCCTCACGGTTTTGAAATAATTAGAATGACTCTTCGCCTTTTTCTTTTTCGTTTAATTCTTCCAACATGCTAGGTAAAGGTGAAGGGTAGTCTCGAATATAATTATAGACTCAGTACTTACCTCTGAGGTAAAAGATATGTCTTTTTCTACTTCGAGCTCCTCCTCTGCTTCTTCTATATAAGCAATTCGTTGATGGTTGACCTCAAACTTCTTAAGCTCCTCATCATTTTGTAAAGTTTCTGCATAAACATCCATTGCGTACACCTCAGGTTAATACGACTATTCCTCTTCGCTTTATAGTTCCAAATAACTAATATCACCCCATCGAGGCAATGAATCTTGCTAGAATTACAGAGCATCCTCTCAGATTTGATGAACAGCTTACTGAAATAGTTGTTGCGTATTTTGTTGGAACTGCTGCATATCCTATTGAATTTGAAGATTTTTAGAAGCCATAATATTAAGCATTTCTTCTATAGACGTACCTGAGTCATGTTGGCTCTCCAAATCTTAGACATTAGACTGTGTAGTTTTTGAAAATTACCCTCCATTCTGCTGGAATTGTAGAGTATTTTGTCGCAATTGCAAAGTATTAGCGTTCATAATATTAATCAACTCTTCCAAAGATGGACCGGAGTCATAATAGATAGCTTCTAGTCTGTATGAGAATTGTTGTGCATCTTGCAAACTATCATGGAAGTAATTCTGATGATTATCCTATCCATAACAAAAGTTAGGTTGATCAGTCCAAACATTGTTATAGGATTAAGGATAAGAGTTATAAAAGAAATTAGTTCTGTATATATCATTTTTTTTGCACAAACACGAAAAAAAGAAATTAAAAGATCACGATACAACCAAAAAGAAATAAATTACAAACAAATATATACAAAACATCGATTAAAATCACGAACAAAAACTAAAACACAACACTCCCCTATAATGGCGCCAAAATTGACATTGCAACGCTAGTCAAAATAAAATAACTAGCCTACTACTATAGTAGTGGTAAGTCTAGGTCAATCTCATAGGAAGTGTTTAGTTAGCCTATGAAATGAAATTAATCAGTGTTAAGTAAAAATTGGGGGTTTGGATTTTTGAATAAGAAACTAAAATGAAACTAAATAATAAAAATAAATTAAAGAAAATATACGAAAATGGTAAAATTGGGAAATTCGGTAGGGATCCAGTAATTTAGTTCAAGCTCAGCCTATACCTTAATTAAGAATATTTCGTTGATTTGTTTTCTCAAACCTTTCATAGAAACTATTAATTATGGGTTAATAATTAACCCGAGTTTTCCTTTAGGTTTTGTTTAATCAAGATATTATCGTTAATTAAACCTAACCATTGAATAACTTAGGATACAATCGCTACATTTAATTAGGTAGTAGCATTACAAATTAGAAAAAACAGATTAAAGGCAACAACCACATACAATGCATCATTTGTCATGTTATCCTTAATGATTACGAATCATTAGTCACTACACATGAATTTCAACATAAAAATTACAAATTATATCGAAATTCTAGCAATGGATATGTAATCAAATGATTTAATGAACGCATTAAAATCATCATCATTTAATACCCAATAGGTTCATACACAAATAACTGAACAATAACCAAAATCTGATTATCTATACATAAAACCCAAATTAATTAACATATGATAACACAATCAATTTATAATGAGAAAAAGAAATAACAAAAATAAGAAAATATGCTTAACTCGGGTCGTTGACGTCGATGTCACCTTTAAACTGGCGTCGGGATGTTTAGCCTTTCATGAGTCTCTTAAGAAGATGCTTTAACCCCATAAAAATCATCCCCACCAATCTATCTTCAAACCTCAATACTGCAAGCTTTTGCTCTATCTACTCTTCATGATGGGATAAATAAACTTTTGTCCCACCCCACTATTCACTCTTCTTCTCTTCTCTGCCGCCTCTCTCCTCTTCCCTTACTTTAGATGTGATGGGATGAATAATATTAGATGGCAACCATCCTGTAGCTTCTTCGGAGAATTCTTAAACGTTAGCGTTTAACACTAGCTTTCAACACTAGCTACAATGCTAGCTGCAACGCTAGCTTCTTGCTGCTTTGCATTGCGTTTTATTCTTTTTGTAATGTCCACCTCTACTGCATGTCATTTTTTATCTCTTCCATATGCCCACACACTGCCATTTTATACTTCAAGGAAGATTGCATTTTGCTTCATCTTTTCCCAGCCATCATTCCATTAAGTTCACACCATTAAACTCACGTAAATTAGATGAAAAAACATGCACGTTCTCCTGTTATTTCTTCATTTTTGTTTTATGCTGCCACCAATAAGCTATAATCTTTTTTTATTTTGTGTTCTTTCCTTGTTAAACATTTGTTCTTCAATTTGCTTTAAAATCTTGTCTTTTTGGTGTCAACATAAATTGAACACAAATTAAGCATTTTATCTTGAAAATAGGATTGAAATCAGATGGAAATATATAAGAAAATATAAGATAATTCAATCCTATCAACGTCTTGTAGCTCATCTAAGAAGTGGTCTTGCTAGTTATCCCCTCCATAACTAAAGTTCGTATGATCACTTTAAACATGTTTATAGGATTAGGAATATGAGTTATGGGAAAATTTTCCACCAACAATGTTGATAATATCCAACAATGACATACTTCCTTCACTTTGTCTTTTTTATTCACAAAGGAAAACAAACGTGAAAGATCAAGAAATATATGTAAAAACTAATTATAAACAAATATATAAAAAATACTAATTAAAATCAAGAACAAAAACTAAAGCACCATACTTCCCGACGATAGTGCCAAAGTTGGTGATGCATCACAGCACTACATAAAATAACTAAACTTAAAATTATAACTAATGATAAGTTTAGGTCAATCCCACAGAGAGTGTGTATAAAACCTTTTAAAATGAAAAGAATTGGTTTTTAAGTTATGGGGGAGGGTTTAGTTTGATTTCAAATAAGAAACTAAAATGAAATTAAACTAATGAAAGCAAAATAAAGAAAATAATTAAAATGCGATTAATGGTTTGGAATCTAATTCTCAAATCAATGTTAACCTATACACAATTAAACCTACTTCATTGAATTGTTATTCTCATAGCTCTCCTAGAATTATTGATTTTAGATTAACAACAGGCTCTGTTAATCTTGATTTTCCCTTAGATCATGTTTAATTAAAACATGCTCTTTAACTAAACCTAATTGTCGAACAACTTAGAATGAGCTCTGTAGATTTAGTTGGATAGCCACATTACGAATAAGTAAAACATATCAATCTAGGTAATAATCACACAAGCTTGGGTCATTTAACCTATATTACATTATCCCTTATGATTTAATACCATTAGTTGTCACAAACGAATTCAAACATAACGATTACATATTGTATTTAAGATTCTAGCAATTGGTTCATTCATAAATAATCTAATATTAACGAGAATAACAATCATCCATACATGAATACGCAAATAAATAAACACAAAATAATGTAAACAATCCTTAGAGAGTGAATAATTCAACATTACACAATGAAGATACGCCCAAAAGTGTTCTCCGACTTTGATTTCACCTCAGAACTAGAATGGCGAAGCCTATCCCTCTATGGATCTCTAAAGAGTTTGTGCTCTTCTCTTCATTTTCTCCTAAAACTGATCCATTTTATGTTTAGCCACTCAAATGTCATTTTATATTAAAAGTTAGGGTTCTAGGGTGATACAAGGTTTGATACATGGTTAAATATCAAACTATGTTTGAAAAGAAACCTCCCCAAATCATGATTATACACTGTTGGGTACACACCTGTGTATCCAACCATGTAAGTTAAGAAAAATATCTCCGAATGTATAAATGGTCATGTGAATAGATACACGTCTATTTATCTTCCAGATCATCTTGAAAGCTTCATTTCCTTGAATTTTTTTGTCTCATCTTCACCCCAATCCGTCTCCTTCTTGTTCCATAAGGATAATTGAGTTTGAACATTAAGAGGATGGCTCAAAGAATTTGATTTTAACTTACTTTAGCTCTTATGCTTCCAAATTGTACCAAAAATAAAATATGAACCAAAATGAGTTTTTTAAACATTTCATAGCATTAATAACAAAATGTTATATAGAATAAATATAAAATCAATTAAGTACATATAAGAGGTGGAATGAGAGGTGCACTGAGAATGAAATCAGTAGATCCCATATATTTCTTGACCAAACTAACGTGAAAAACATCGTGGATCAAAGAGCTAGAGGATAATGCAAGACAATAAGCTACAACTCTAACAATTTCTAAGATGCAATAAGAGCTAAAGTATCATAGAGCCAACCTGACAGAAGAGCCATAAACTACTGAAGTTTGGTGATAT
The DNA here is from genome assembly GCA_027575705.1 of Erythroxylum echinodendron. Lineage (NCBI taxonomy): Eukaryota > Viridiplantae > Streptophyta > Magnoliopsida > Malpighiales > Erythroxylaceae > Erythroxylum > Erythroxylum echinodendron. Next base: position 5,596,644 of record JANZXR010000007.1, read on the forward strand.
GGTTGAACCTTCAAAAGGACATAATCACCTACTGCCCATCCAACGGGTATTTAATTTGATTACGTGCTAACAATAAATTAGTTTTAAACCCATAAAAAATTACATCTCAAAAACATAAATGATTTTCAACCTCTTAATTAGCAGATGGGCCAGGAACATAATGTAAAGGTCCTAATGGCGAAATGCTGTATATGACTTCTAAGAGGGTGAGTTTCTTGGTTGAATGTACCGCTGTGTTATAATTATATTCAGCCCAAGAAATCCATTCAAACCATTTATATGGTTGAGAAATAGCAAAGCAGCATAGGTATTGTTTCAAGACTCTATTAAGAAACTCTATTTGCCCATATGTTTGCTAATGATAAGAGAAACTTATGCACAAATTGATCCCTGCAATTGAAATAAGTGCTACTGGAATAAGCTAATAACAACTTCATCATGATCATTTACAACAATAGAGGGAAACCCATGCAGCTTGACTATACTATCCTTAAAAGCTTTTGCGATGATGAAGGCAATAAAAGGATGCTTCAATGTGATAAATTGAGCATACTTGGATAATCGATCGATGATGAACATGATAACCAAGTACCTGTGGGAAATGGATAGAGCATCAGTAAAATCTATAGAGACGTAAGTCCATATTCAAATTGGTAATTGTAGGGGTTGAAGTAAACCAGTGGGTTATTGGCGATCAACTTTGTGTCATTGACAAACATCACATTGGCGAACGTGGCTCCTGATATTCTTGCATATGTTTGGCCAAAAAAATGTTTGACTGATGCGGCTAAGAGTCTTTTGAAATCCAAAGTGGCCACTAACAAGATAGGAGTGACAATTGACTAAAATGTGGGGAATCAAGGAGGAATGTGGACTTAAAAATACCTTCTGATGTGTTGAACCAAACCTTGTTGCGAATGAAATATGGTGTGGAAAAGGAAGAGGTGGATAACTTGGTATAAAATGGGTTAGTATGCACTTAATCTTGCAGGATTGTCCACCAACCTGATGTTAAAGTGGAAATAGCTAGAAGATGGAGTTCAGCCATACAAGAGAGAGAATTTGTAGCTCAGTTGACAACACCACCTCTATATTTAATCTCATAATCATAACCAAGCAATTTCGGTAGCCAATGTGCCTGAGCTGGAGTGGTAATGCATTGTCTAAGAGGAATTTCAAGCTTTAGTGGTCTGTTTGGATGATGAAATGATTGCCAAAAAGATAAGACAACCATAGTTGAACTGATTCCACCAAGGCTAACATTTCCTTTTCATATATGAAAAGGTTCAATGCACTCCCTTTTAAAAGGTCCTAACTCGGAGTTTAAAGAGTACTCGCAAGGCCTGTGGAAAATTGATTCCTGTAATAGCATGAAATAAAACTTCAGTTGGCGGCTCCTTAATGGTTGGAGTAACTGGCTCCCCTTTCTTTTCACTGTAGTCCAACGTCGGAGAATCCTTAATCATGAAAAATTGTGGCCTCTCACACTGATGCCAAGGGGTAAACTTCTCGTCGCAGTAATAATAGAGCCCTTTTTCCCTTCGATCTTTAGCTTCTTATGTCAATAACCATCACACTAAGGTAGGTGAGCTTGTGGTATTTAGACTTTATGGAAGTCGTGTACTTAGCATAGGCCCCAAAATTCCCTGAGAGGAAAATGACCATTTAGTTATTGGACGTAATGGTTGCAACTTTTTCTGCAGTGAGTTCTTCTCCTTGATTAGTTAGGCCATGATGATAGCCTTGACTAAAGTTCACAGTTGCTTAATCTTCACCTCCAATCTAATGTCATCCTTTAGGCCTGCAATGAAATTCCCTATGAGAAAGGATTCTGGTAGTCTATCAATTTGGTTGAAAAGCCGCTCGACTTCTCGATAAGATTCCACCGTCGAGGTTTGCTTGATTCGAGAGAGATTTTCTTGAGTTGTAATCAGTAGGAACAAATAGTTGCAAGAGAGCTTTGGAAAATTCTCCCCAAGATAGGGGACCACAAAACATTGTTAGCCACTGGTGCCATTGGAGGGCAAGACCTTCTAAATGATATATGGCCATTTGAACTCGTTGATCCAAGGCTACCCTCTTAAAGTCAAAAATTGCTCTACTTTATAGATCCATCCATCAGGTTATCTCCATTGAAACGTGGAAAAGTGAAAGGAGAGAATTAGGGTGGGTAGGAGTTCTATTGTGTGAGGGGTAGAAGAATCCCCAGCAGCGAATGGGTTAATATTTGGATTACTGTTCTAGGTTTTTCCTATTCATATAACTTGAAATTGTTGAATAATCGATTGGAGGGAGGAGTGGATTTGATCAGGCCAAGAGTCGATCACATCAAATCGTGACTCATGTCGCCCAAGAATGTCGTGAACCTCTTTTCAAAATTCCACATTCGTCTTTCCTCGAGTCTTCATGAATTAGAGATGGGTGCAAGCTAAACCTAACTCTGATACCAAGAATGATGTGTAAGAATTTAATTTGGATAAGGAGAGAAAAGAATAGGAAGTCAGGAACATGAAAAATTTAGACTTTTGTAAAATTTACAATGACCAAAGTCCTTACAACCTATAAATAAAAGCATATAACCACCCACTAACATTATTACCCCAAGTTTTATCTACCACTAACACTACCACCTTACTAACAAAACACATAAAAGACCCATAGAATATAACAACCCATGCAGCCACCTTAACCCCTACGCTAAAGCCTGCATGTAGAAGTCAACACAGGCGTCCGCAATAGTTGATATGCATATAATCAAGCTTTCATTCTTTAAATTGCAATATTCATTCATGATCTATGCAATATTTACTTGAAGCCATATGACTCAAGCAATTTACTACTCCCTAAACTTTGGCTAAATTTTTGACATATTATCCTTTTGTTTCATTCATGTTTATTTTGGATCCTTAAATCACATTTTACTGATTTGCAACGCTACTTTATTATTGCCCAAAACTTCACAAGTCAATTGTCAATTTCCTTTTTTTTTTTACATTAGATATCTTAGCTATGCCCAGGAAGATAGAAGATCATCAATAGGATAAATTTTCCATTTCTCCTCTTTTGACGTGACTTGAACTCAAGACCTCCTATAAATGAGAGCCTTAAGTGAGAAGCTAAAGTCATTAAGTCACTGCTCGTTGTCTGTCAATTTCACCCCTTTTTACTTTACTGGAATATCCAACATCCACCACCACCTGTCTCACCACCACTGTGTAATGCTTCTTGGCAGCACTTATTGCTGTGCATCATTTCTTCTAGCACGCGAGACTTTATAAATTATGGAAGTAATATGACTTTACCACGAATCTTTTCAATTACTTTATTACCTTACTGTTATTGTTCAATACATACTGAGCTGATCTGATTAATATTTGTACTGAGGAAGATAACGGTGGAGAAAGTAAAAGGCCAGCCATATTATACATGCGAGTTATATTTGAATCAATAAGGAAAAGAAAGTTCTTGCAGTGGTCGCTTCCTGTTACCTTTCAATAACACGACGGCTATTTCTAAACTCACCAAAATCAAAATCCTTGTTAGTGTATTCATATAAATTTTCTCTTCGTCCTCTTCGTCTACTATTTGAATTCAACGGTTCGTCACCTCTCTTATTCATTCTCTTCCCAGCTCGATTATTAACTTGAAACCCTCTATTTTTGCCATGAGATCTGGGACTTGTTCTATCAAAACCATAATTTTGAACATTCCTTCTATCACCCATTTTATTATTGTATGTGTCCCCAACAAAGTCATAAGCATCACCACCATCTCTGAAATCGGCACCTCTTCCACTAGGTCCCCTGTTTCTTAGGGACTTGCTTCCCCAAGAATCTAAGTCGGCTTCATCAGATTCTGAAGCAGAAAAGGAATCATCTTCCAAACGCGCACTTCTTTGAGAATTCGCACTGCTGGAGTCCCAACTGTTTCCTTTTCCTTGGTTGGAGCCAAACTCCTCGCCAAAATCATCATCTACATCAGAATTGGCCTCAACTTCTCCATCTGACCCATAACTTAATCCCCTGGAAGGGGGCCTTGAACGTGTACCTTTATTTTTGTCCCTGATGCCTGAAATATGACTAGCTTTAAAACTGTGATGGGTTGAAAATTCTTCATCTGAATCAAAATCCAATTTATCATCCTCGTTGTCCGAGAATGATGCTCTTCGAGTAGAGGACTTGGATGGTTTACCAGGCAATAGGGGGCGATTACCAGAACAAGAATGCAAGCTATCATCTGAGCCTTCAAGATCTTCCACATCAGATACCTCCTGCTCAGGATAACTACTCCGTGAAGCCTTCCATGCAGGACTACTTTTAGTATCTAGCTCGTAACTGTCAACATCATCTTCATCTCCAAAATCATTAAAATGCATTGGTTGTCTGTCAATATTAGGTACAGAAGCATGAATCCTTGGTGTTTGATTATTTAAAGGAGACTTGTCACCCATTGTTGCAGAATCTGCATACTCAAAAGCTGCAACATCTGCCCCATCTGATTCATTATCATCGAAGTCAAAATTCCATGCATTTGAAAATTCTGGCCTTCGGTTAGTTTTCTCCAACCTCCTTTGGGAATCATGTTGCATTTCTCCTATGCCATCGTCCATGAATGTATCAGATGGTCGCTTGCAATCACAATGGAAACATGACATGTTTCTTCTATAGTTTAAGAAGTTACACCTGCCAGAACAATGAGAAAAAAATACAAACAACAATTATTTAGATGTGTTCTGTCAATAGATAACATAACCCATTTTACTTGCCAATAGGTTGCACAAAGTATTTTACTGTTAAACATGTTGAAAAGTATCTAAAACAGAAGATGATGTAGAATGTTTGATGTAAAGTAGAAGTTGAGATTGTCAAACTTACGCTGGGCATTCCCATTCACCTGGAAGCAACTGTCTTTTTGGCCGCTTGGCATCACATTGCAAGCACTTTGTGTTCTTTGCAAAATTCATGAAATCACACCTAGAAAGATACTCAGCTGTTAGTACACAACATACTAATCAAAGAAATTGCTAAAAAACCTAATAAAAAAAGTAATTAGTTAATGCACCATTAAGCACAATATTAAAGCATTTTATTCTAAGGAAGTCCAAGATTCCAAGTACGGGTAGAAAGAGTCGGAGACAGACTACCAACTGACAACTTTATTCATAGTTCAATATGTATAAATTTATAACATACTTGGCGCATAACCAATCCCCCTTTTTCATCTCAACATCATTGCGCCCAACTCGCTTCCTAGGAGGAGGAGGTGGCTGCTTCTCTTTTACTGGAGGTCTTCTAATCACTGGAGGTGGGAGATTTGGATCTATTGGAACTGCACTCAGCTTTACAACTTCATGAAGCAACTTACGTACTACATTTTTCACAGTCTTTTGTTTCAAAACTGACTTATTTACAACCAATCCATTTGTGAAATCAAAACCATAGGTTAACAGAACCCGCATAAGGTCAATCGTTCGTGCCTCATCCTCCTTATTTGTCAGTAAAAATGCTCTATCACAGGAACTTCTCAAACTGCAGCTACTGCAAACCTGGAATGCATATAAGCAGTTGCCATCACAAGTAACTAAAACTATTCAAGAAAATGAAACCGAAGGCATGTGACAGAAAGAAAGAAAGAAAATCAAGTTATAAATTTGTTATGTGAGATAAAAGTATTGCAAAAGATAGTTACATATTCGCTTTTCTTTGAGAAGTTAGAGAAAACTGCATTTTGCTTAACTTCATATCAAGATAAAGCAAGAGTTTCAACTATATTTGTCACTCTTGGAACTAAACACAATCACACAGTTAAATCGGCGGAACTTAGACTGATACACATTCCATAGTTCAGTGAGAGAAAAATGATATTACATCAAAAGTTATAATATTAAAAGCCTATTGCAAAAGACTTATAAAATTTCAGAAAAAACACAGCGTTGGCAACATAATACTTACATCCCCTTCATCCAGATGGGAATATTTCCTCAGAAGTTTAGCTGAGAAAACAACCTTCCTGTCTGCACTCGGGCATCCATATCCAACTAACATTTGAATATCCTGTCGTGACAATGACCTGAAGTCAAAATCAGTCCATTACATGTCAAGAAAACTAACGTTAAAAGTGGGAATGTATTACCCTAAATGCATGAAATAGAGATCTGACAAGCTTTAGACAACAATCGGCTGTTAAATAGACAAAAACGAATTATTGTTATTAGCGACCAAATTGTCATTTAAAATTTTATGTAAGGTCATGAAAAAGTGAATTTAAGTGAAGGAAGAGTGCGGGCATACTCTTAGTCTCATTGCTTGAAAGAAATAACTTTAGGTTCCCAAAAATTGCAAAAACTACTATTGTAACATCACAACCTCAAAATCTGGCACAACTGAAAGCTGAAACTAAAATACTGATGTCTCATTCGCAAATAGCAGTAGAAATTTAAAAAGAAATAATCGGAAATCACAGCCACCTGAAAACCTCTACCGTACAAACGTAAGAAAGTAAGTAACAAACTCCTACTCATCCCATTACTAAACTGAGGCAAACAAAGCAACCCAATTTCAATGCGCATAATTACAGATTTGTACTCTGAATGAATTAAATTAACAAACCTCAAGATGTCGAAGCGGTCTTTGCCAAAATTGAGGCAAGCGGTATGTACAGCTTTGAAATCCTTCAAATTAATCCCACCATCATCATCGATGTTTGTAGTCCCATCTATTACATCAAACCCTACATCGCGGACCATTTTGTCCTCATCTTTCCTTCTATGATCAAAGTAATTTTGCTGCACCAATCTTTGCATCAACTCTATCCACTCAGGCCATGGGTGCACAACCTCTATTTCCTTCTTATTCGTCATCGACTCATTCAAATTAACGCCAATATCAACTCTAGTACCATCTCTGGTCGATGATTCCAATTTAGCATTTTGAGCGTCAACCCGCTCTTGGTTCTGGGAACGGATACATTCTGAGTCCACCTTTTGCTGTTGTTGCTGCGATTGTTGGGTGTCTTTGGACTGGCGCCAAGCGCGAATCCGTTGGAGGCTTTCGTGTTTCTCAACACGCTCACGCTCAATGGCTTCGATTTGATCGAAAACAAAACTCATTCGAGCAGAGAGAGAGGAGGGACTTGGTGGGTCAGAGGAAGAGTTGACGGTCGAGTAGGGTTTAAGATAAAAGAGGGAAAATGGAGGTTTAGGATTATGAAAGGCAAGAGTTAGGCGCCTCAAGAGAATGAGGGAGAACGGCGTTTGAGCCATTGGAGAGGTATAGAGCTAGTGTTAGAGCAAAATCCCAAGTATATGAAACAGTAGACAGGATGTTTGGAGGTAGAAACAGAGACGAGGCCTAAAACCCTTGTGGCTAGGGCCAATGTCTGGTTGATGAGAGAATGGAAAAGTTGAGAAAAAATGGTTTGGCGATCTTTAATTCACAAATTAGAATAATTTAAGTAAATAAACTATTTTTTTTGGGGATAGTATTTACTAATTATTATACTCTAAATCTTAAAAAAAGCAAAGTATTAAAATCGTTTTTAACTTTCAAGAATAAAGTGATATTAGAAATAATAATAAAATTTTACTAAAAGTTTAGAGGTAAATCGTATATTTGATTAAATTTGAAATTATTGTTTCCTTATTACAATTATGTCACAATCTAGTAAATTAAAAATATCACATCATAGAAACAAAATTGGTAACTCAATTATTAATAGTAAAAAAAATTTTTATTAAAATTTAGTAAGTATTAATATTATTTTGAAAACGTTAAAGTGTAACATAATATTATAAATAAATATAAAACCTATTTAAATCCTTTAGAAAATATTAAGCCTAATTTGAACCTCTTGATCTATATTATTAGGAATAGCGTGCTTTATACAAGTTAAATTATGCCTGGGCGAGCTGTGCTTTGTACAAGTTAAATTAGGCTTGGCCCAGCTTGTCCTGCAGCTAAGAAGTTAAGCACAGGTTAACCTAATCTCAGGCTATGCCTGAGGCTCGAGAACTAAAAGAAAGTCAAGTCTTAGGTCAGCCTCAAGGGTAAAACGAAGAAGGCAGGTCTCGGGTCAACCTCAAGGGCAAAGCAACGTTGTTTCGTCCTTTGTTTCTCACAATATAAAACAACATCGTTTTGCTTTTGCCCTCTGTTTCTCACAATATAAAACATTATTTTGCTTTATGCTTATTTCTCTTCTTCACTTATCACTTCTCCCTATTCTCTCTCTGTCTCTCGCCACCGTTGTCACTTGCCAACCTTCATTTTCAATCGTCACCCCTTCGTCACAGCAGTCGCCAGTTGCCACCTAACTTACCTCTTCCCTCTCCAGACATGACCGTCCTTTCTTCTTGTTGCCCCTCTAGCCTTCTCTTCGTATTGCAGCTCCGCTGCCCCGCTTCCCAGCCGCCTTCGTGGTCGTGTTTTTTAACTTATTTTGGCCACTCACCCAACACCAACGTAAAATACATGTAAGCTCTGTTTGGTTGGTGAGAAATTAAAATGAATTTAGAATCTAATTCTTCAGAAAATAAATATATGGAAAGTAAAGATATTCATATGTTTTGATACTTATAAAAATTATAATAGAAAAGTTGGGTAGATTATTATTATAGTGTTTGATATGCTACGATATTTTATAGAATGTAATTTAATTTTAACTTGTCTTTTAAATTATATCTCTACAAACCGAATAAAAATTGAAATCGTTAAATAATGTTAATTTGTAATATAAGTTACATTCTTAAATTTTAATTTTTTATTTATGATATTCTAGTCATATAATACTATTAACAATTACTCAAACAAAGATCTCTCGCAATTACTCTTACTAGTCCCTACAAGTGACTCCATAACTACTATTTTAAACCCGAAAACACTAAGCTCCTTAAACACATCAGTCTCTCCACATGAACCCTCAGTCCCTCTACTGCAACCATCAAAGTAACCCCTAGTTTCTCATTCATGATCATCAATAGGACTAAATGTTGGACCCCATTTCTGAAGTTCAACTCTCATGCAGAATATCTTAATACGTGAGTTTATCTCTCATAGAGAACATCTTGACTATTATCGGATTATCTTCTTTTCTCTGATACCACAAGATGTCGCGTACTTATAACACACATTTATCGCCCATACTTGCATTCAAAAATCCTTTTTTTTTTTGCTCAGCTCTATTCTTCGACTATCCATTTATTCATTTCAACCCGAATACCTCAAGGAATAGCGTTAGCGAGTCCACACTTTACATATATACATGCTTTGGGGATGTTGGCATAACTTTTGCTATAGATATCCAATTTAGGGTTTCTTTAGATAGTTTGAAAGAGGATTTCAAGAGCTACAACTTTTATGAAGACTTGAAGGCCAGTTTTTACTTTTGATGGTCAAAAAATAGGACAGAAGATATCCATGAACAGTAACCCAGATGATATTGTGAACAATAACACAGAGGAAGTCTGTGAACAGTAACACAGACGAATCCTTGTGAACAGTAACACAGACGAATCCTTGTGAACAGTAGCACATAGAAATCTACGTACAGTAACAAAGACGATACTCTTCAACTAATATCACTTCTTAATTCCTTCTTATAATCATTGGCCTATGATCTATCCTCTGTGTTCTATCCTCTATAGTTGACTTTTATCTTCTGTGTTGACCACTTATCGTCTGTGGTCTATCCTCTGTGTTCTATCCTTTGTAGTTGACTTTTATCTTCTGTGTTGAACATTTATCGTCTGTGGTCTATCCTCTGTGTTCTATCCTCTGTACTTGACTTTTATCTTCTGTGTTGACCACTTATCGTCTGTGGTCTATCCTCTGTGTTCTATCCTCTGTAGTTGACTTTTATCTTCTGTGTTAACCACTTATCGTCTCTGGTTTATCCTCTGTATTCTATCCTTTGTAGTTGACTTTTTTTCTTTTGGGTTGACCACTTATCGTTTGTGGTCTATCCTTTGTGTTTTATCCTCTGTGTGATGATGTGTCCTCTGTGTTCTTACATCATCACAGACGATACTTTTACTCTTGATTCCTCCTTTCCTCTGTGTTTTGACGTCAACACAAAGGATATTTCTCCTTACTAATCCTCCTTGCCTCTGTGTTTTGACGTTAGCACAAACGATACTTCTCCTTCATATTTTCCTTGCCTATGTGTTCTGACGTCAGCACAAACGATACTTCTCCTTTCTATCCCTCCTTACCTCTGTGTTCTGACGTCAGCACATTCGATACTTCTCGTTCATATTTTCCTTGCCTCTATGTTCTAACGTCAGCACAGACGATACTTCTCCTTTCTATTCCTCCTTGCCTCTGTGTTCTGACGTCAGCAAAGACGATACTTCTCCCTTCTATTCCTCCTTGCCTCTGTGTTGTGACGTCATCACAGACAATTTCTTTCGTCTGTATTTCTCACGTGCGATCCTTCCCATTCTTACGTGCTATTCTAAAACTAATACTAGTTGGCAAATTCGTCAAGCAAAGCATGTACATACACATTTCATTATCCAAACCTTTAAAATAACAGAATCATACCACAGAATTCAATTTCATCGTATCCATTTTC
>JANZXR010000007.1:5615909-5668776 GCA_027575705.1 Erythroxylum echinodendron
AGCCAGCTACATGTCCACTCTATAAGTTTCCATTTGTCACTTTATTCTTCTACCATTTTTCACTCAATTCTCTAAGGTATTTGTGAAGAAGAAGGATGGGACTTTGAGATCGTGCATTGATTATAGGCAATTAAATCAGGTGATAGTGAAACATAGATATCCCCTGCCAAGAATAGATGATTTACTCAATCATTTTCTAGGAGCTCATGTGTTTACTAAATAGTATTTGAGGTCACGGTATTATCAATCAAAAATAGCAGAAGTTAATGTACCAAAGAGTGCATTCAGAATCATATATGGACACTTCGAGTTTTTGGTGAGCTCATTGCAAGCCTTAATTAAATTTAAATACACTAATTTAGAGTGAATTTTCCTCATCTGGTTCAACATGTACACAAGGTTGAAATTAACATTCAAGAACTAGGCTTATGATTATGGGGGCCTATGCTACGATTGTGACAGAAGCTAGTGCAACAACCCACGATCGTGCACTGAGGGCCACGATTGTGCACTATCTTTCTTCCCTCAATTCTACATGAATTTCATATAGTTAAAGACTTCATTAACATTTGAGTTTTTCCAAAATTCGTTTCCTTTAAAGCTACTTCATTTCTTGCTAGTATACTTCCATATGGGTTACATTAAATCTCATATAAAACTACTCATTTGTTTTATTACCATTCACTTTATACCATCATACATACAGTTCTAACTTTTCCAGATTTGAAAAAACTTTAATAACACCTATATTTAGCATGAATTCATCATCAATTATAATTAAAACCCTAACTTAAATCATCCATATAGCAGCCCATAAACTACTGTTGTCATGTATACAAAAACAAAACAGAAGGTACCCCTTTCATTCATCATTTTCCAGCATAATTTCAATGCCAATACCACTTTCAATCTATCCCTAATCAATCATCATAATTTTTACTAACACATGCCACAATAGATCAATACTTCACTTACTTGTTCAGCTTAAATACCACTTCAATGTATCAACCCTACGTAGCCTCACATGTATGCAAGATGATCTCATGAACAATGAGGGAGTCAGATGAGTTTCAGCAGAGACAAGAAGAATCAGCAAAATATAGCTATCTTTCTTAAAAAATTGACAAAAGTTTTAAGGTGTTAGTGGAAAAAATTTATAGTAGAAACTTAAGATGTGAGGGAGGAATGAGTTTTGGCACTCAAAAGGAGAAGAAGGAGGGAGTTACAATATAATACATTGAAGATGATTTTGGTAGTGTTTATGTCATATGGTGTAGGTGTAAGATGAGTTTAAGGGCGCTTATCAAGTGTCTAAGCCAGCTACATGTAACTCTATAGGTTGCCATTTGTCACTTATTTTACAGGCTTAGTCATCTTAAATTTTCACATATCAACTTATCTTGCTACTTGAAATTTTTCCCAATCTAAATATACCTATTACTTCATTAGTCTTCCAATTGTAACAATTAACTCCAAATTACTAATTGTAATTCATCAATTCTTTTTATTGGTAAATCAAAATACAAGACATTAGAAATGCACAATCATATCATAATCATTTTGAAACTTTCATACTTTGTAACTTGTCAATTGAGTGCAATTTTTCTAAATCAAAATTCATGTGTGTATGCTCATATTATGCATATGAATGAAATCATATAATCATATCCTAACTACACTAAATTCATTCTAATATGATGTAATTCATATGAATAAGTAATCTAACACTCTTAACTCTCAATAGTTTTAGAAACTAACTATTACATATGTTATCAAAAAAGGGACATGTTCACTATCTAAAGATCTCCTTCCTAACATAAAATAAACAAGTTCACTTCCTAGAGACCTCCTTCTTAGCAGGGACTAGCTAAGGCAATGGTAAGTCAATAAAAAAAATTAAACAAAATAAATCAACGAAACAACACAATAAAACATGTATGTATGAACAGACAAAAACAACCAAAATTAATTTAAGTCTAAATGCTAAACACCTTCTCCAGAAACGGTGCCAAAAACTTGTTATGCCCAAAATAAGTTCTAAAAATACCTAGGCTATCCTATTCACAAGCATACGAGGTGGTTGTAGTTGATTACCTAAGGTCGTCTCCCACGGAGGTGAAATTGGTTCAATTAAATTAATTTTGAACAAAAATAAGAATATATGCAATCCTAAACATTCTATTCCAATTTGTTGATTGAAGGCTTTAAAGAAAATTACAAAATTAAATTGAAAAATAAACTAATTTAATTTGGAGCAAAAATGGATTGGTAAATCAATGAGGGAAACTCTTGAGAATTAATTTCACTAATTTAATCTCCTATGTATAACTAAGGGGAAATGATTGGATAATTGTCTTACTAAAATTACTAATTGGGTTTTAAAATCAACTCAAATAACAACCTAATCTAACTTTCGTATTTGACAAGTTATCATCCAAATTAATTATTAAACCTAAACTAATAATTACTATTTAAGTTAATATGTTTCTAATTCTTATCCTAAGCATTTATAGTTTCTCATTCAATATTAAAATTCTTCTCTCGATCCTTCATTTAATACGAAATTGATGCAAAGTTTGGTCATGCTTTTACATCAATTCAGTTTAGATAATATAGAAAACATAAGACAACATCACAATCCCTTAATTATGTATATTTGACTAAAATAGCTACATTAATCCTTAAGAAAAAGAGATAAATCTATCATAGAAATAACAAGATTCATCATCTTCGTATACTTCAATTCCATCTTTATCAGTATAAGAAAAGTATTAAAGCAATAAACCAACTAGACATATGAAATGAACTATTGACAACTGACAGAGTATAAGTCTATCAACTAATAGAAGAGTAAGTTCAGTAAAACAACAGAGAAATAATGCAACATATGTAACAAAATGAGCAGACAAGTGTTTGAATGAGGGAGTTACGATGATCTCCTACCATTCTCAAGCTCTCTACATTAGCTCTCACCTTCTATTTCTGCTTGATTCTCACCCAAATGATCGAAGGCTCACACTGCTTCCACCTCTCTACTGTTCTTCTTTTTTTTTGCTCACTCGACTACTCTCTGTTCTCTTCTCTCTTTTCCTTCTTCTTTTTTTCTATTTGTTTTGTGTCCCAGAATGTCCCAAATGAGTCTGTGTGTGGAATGTGTAGAATGATAGAATGGGCTGCCACCCTACTTTCTTCTTTTTATTTGTAGTCTCATTTTAGGTTTAGGTTTTCTAGCCTTCAACCTACAATTGTCACATAATAATTAGACGAATTAAAGGAAAAACATGTCATGGTGGTGACCTTGTTTGTCACCCCTGTGAGGGTTTGTCACCAATTAGTCACAATGATGAAAACTTGTCACGGTGGTGACAAATGTAGGTTAGTCACGGTGATGAAACCTTAATCACCATTTTATTTTTTAATGCAAAATTTACATTACCTTTCTTTTGTCACACAAAATTCACAAAACATTCCCTTCAACTGTCATGTAACATTCACGACTATTTTCACTCAATGCATCTCACATTTGGATTAAAAAATGTAAGAATTTGTAACCAAAATCAAATATAAAATGCAAGCAAAATCAATAGAAATTACACTTAACACTATGTCCTTGATTGGTTCATGGTTGGTTTACAAATAGTTCTACAAAGCAAACACTAAGAATGAAAGAAAATTAAGAAAAAAGCATTAGAAACTATGATATATTGGTATAAAAATATCAGAACTGGTGAATCATAAAACGTAAAATTTTAAAATGTGACAACTATTTGGTTTCAAAAAAATATCACTCCATAAATATATATCATGACACACATTTTGAATTTTATCATGTATCAATTTGGTAAAAAAATTGACAAAAATTGACTAAAAGGTGCATATGCCAGTTCAATAAAATATAAATGTTTAAGAATATTATATTGTAAAAAATTTAAGATAAGTTTATTCTCAAATTAAAATTTTTTAGATCATAAAAAAATTAAAGATAAGTAAAATTAACTATGACGTGAGCATATATACGACATGTATGACATGGATTTCACCGTCCTCTCGCCTCCGTACTTAAGGCACGTGTCACAGAGAATTGAAGGATGGACCAATAACGATGCAAGACTGTCATGAACAACGAAAACGATCGCTAGTGGGATTCCTAAATCTTTCTGATCACCTTCATAAATATATTGTTCCATATGCTCACGAGCAACTTTAATATATACGATCAGTGATTATCTCCCTCTCTCTCCCTCTTCAGTGTATATATGCCACTCTACCCCTCTACATAATTGCATAGGTTATGGCCTCACTGCATTCGTCGGGATTATTCAAAACACCTGAACCTTTTCTTTTTTTTGTCCATTCATTTGTTCTCCATTTTCGTGCTTCCAAGGTCTGGAATTCACTTCCATGGAAGCTATGTCCAAGATCTCGAACCTGCTGGTCTCTCTGAAAAAGTAAACGTGGCGTGATATTGTTCCGGCTCATCTTCTGATATTGAAGATCGGTAGCAAAATCCATTAAATCTTGAAGACGAGCCGAATCAATATCACTCTTGTATGCTTCTTTCTCTATCCATCTTCTTGACCACATGTTATTTCAGGCTATTATGAGTCGTGAACTGTATACGGTAAAAGGGGATTAAAGATTTCTGGCTTTTGCGTGTTGGCTAGGTGCATTCTACATACACTTTTTCATTCTTTTTTTTTTTTTATAGGAAAGTAACACTTTTTCATTCTTGTTTTCTCATTTTCTCCCTATTTATCACCATTATTTTCTTCGTCTTTTCAGTCTTGAGCTGTTGAGAGTGGAAGAGTTGATTCTGAAAGTTAGATCATTAAGATACCCCGTCGAAGCTGTTTTCTTCGTTTTACATCGTCCATGTACTGGGAAAGCATTCTTGGTTAAACGCGATGGACGACAAATAATTTTTTCATTTCCTTATCTCATGATATGCCCCGGATCGTATCTGCCTTTCCAACCAACACGGACAGTTGCGTCTATAAAAGATTAAATTATTGATTGACTACTTTGTAATTGCCTAAATTTTAATAAACTTTAAGTCCATGACATAGTTGTAGCTGGTACTAGTAAGTACAGGTTAATCTTATGATGATACTAAGTACTAGTAGTTACTATTATTCTATTATCTAGCTTGAGATTTGATTGTGGTTTTTAAATTAAAGAAACTAAAATAAAGCAAATAAAATAAACACGTAGCACAATTAAAGCAGCGATTGGTGAATCACTAAATTAATTACTGATATCAAATAACTAGTACTTAGGCTTTGAATCCCCAAAACCTTTAACCGATTGATCTTTTGTCATGCAATTATGTTATTGATTAATTAGACCGTGGAGACTCCTAAGATATATTGGTAGCTAACCTTGAGTTTATTAAGAACTAATCCTAATTAAGGTTTCCAACCGAATTACTCAAATTAAATTTTATAAGATTTTGTCACCGTATTATGAATCCCTTTATTAGATTTGACCATAATCAGAAAGATTTATGTCATCCTATCTCTAGGGTTGCAATAAACTCTTGCTAATTATCATAGATATATTCAAACCTAGGGTTTCTCAATTGTTACTTATGAAATCAAATTAAGGTCCAATAAATCAGAATGGTAGACATTAATAAAACAGATAATTGGATCGCAATAATCAAACAACTCAATTACATTAACAAAATAATTAATGCATGTTTTAGTATCAAATAAGGTTTATCTAGCCTAAATACTAACAAAACAATTAGATACAAATCTACAAACACAAAATCAGATACACATAGATAGAAAATTGAATCGAAAATAACTTAATCATAATTTTAAATCTTCCTGATTATTCTCTATCTAGTATTTTAATGATGTAGATGTTAAATTTTATGCTCTAAAGGATCTATTTATAAAAACTCCACGTTCCTTAAGCTCTGAATCACCTCTGCACTCTTCAAAACGATGGTTACCGCTTCCCTCCTTCAATTGCCTTTGAAATGTCTTTTTAAAATGGATTTCTAGGGTTTTGAGTTATGCATGGTCTCTTACACGTTTGTGTATCAGACCATGCATAATCAAAATTCTCTAGAGATTGCAAAAGTACATGGCCACAAGAAAGTGCACGGTCATATGTAAGCCTATGCATCCCTTCAGATTGTCAAATCTTCGTTTTATCTTGTGTTTTCATCCAAAGTCTTCTCCTTTAAGTCTATGAAAGCAATTGCCATCTGTATGTATACTTGAGACAAATTAAGTACCAATTGTATGAAATATCTAGAAAAATACATCAGATTTGGGCTTAAAAGTATAGTCAATTATGCATATACCAAATATCCCCATACTTAATTTTTTGCTTGTCCTCAAGAAAACAATAAAAACACTTATAAATTTTACAACATCAATCCATCGTTAATTTCAACATGTTCATTTATACTATACATCATCATATCCTATTGACTCAAATTAACATACAATCAGAATCAAGTAGTTCTAGAATTAATTTCCTAAGTAATATTAATAATAATCACATCAACAATCATATCGAAATCAAAATCATATCTATTTACACCTATACTAAGATTTCACTTAATACACTCAAGTGTTTAGTGTGAAAAGCATCAAAACGTTCAATCAATACGTAGTAGAATTCTTACCACATCTCCACCACTTATATATAAACTAGAAACAAAAATAAAAAGGTCTTTGTGTAGGCTGTAATGGGATTAGGTAGGGTATGACTAGGTTAATAAAAAGGGTTAAATTGAAGGAAATTTACTTAAAGAAATATTACATGACTTGTTTATAAAACAAATAGGTCCTTTCATCATAAATCGATTGGTAACATATATTTTTATTTATTTTTTGTTGTGACTTCACAATCAACCTTATTCAGTACCATAATTCAACATATATTGGACCTTTCACACATTTCAAGTTTGTTTTAAAACAATAGAAAAGTCTTCAAAGAAAAATAAATGATAAAGGCTAATGATATGTGTTTAATTGTTGATACATTTAATGATTTGCACTTGATGATTAATGATACAAAAATGCTTAAGATACTCACTTTAATTCATATATGATTTTAAGTATAATTTGGAAGCAAAGAAATTAAAATAAGTCAAAAATTTGGGTCATTTTTTGAAGATTAATTTTCACTTGTCTTCATCGATTAAGAAGAAGAAAATTAAAAGAAAAGAAGAAGAATTAAGAGTTTTGTTGGAAAAATGAAGAAATAACAAGAGAGCAAAATACATGCAATAGTTGGGAGTTGAAGGACAAAATGAAATGTATGTAGGTGGATTAAAACAAAGACAAAACGACAGTAGCATAACCCAAAGAAGAAGGAAGCTAGCATTTAACGCTATCATCGCTTGCGTCTAATGCATGATGTTAAATGCAAGCAATGAATGTGAAAGCTAACGTTAAATGCTAGCATTTAACACAAAAGGGTAGCATTAGGTTAGGAAGAGGAGGGTTTTACGTAAACAGTAGCGTGGCCATCAATCTTAATTTGTCCCATCAATAGCATAATAGAGTAGTGGCTTGCATGAGAGAGCTACGAGGGGGATAGTGACAACCAACAGTAGCGGTTTGCAAAGTAAAAATAGTAGTGGGGAAAAGGAGTTGCGTGAATAGTGTAGGTGGACAAATGTTTATTTGTCAAATTAATGAATATAAGTAGAGATAAAAGAAGCTTGCAGTAGTGAGTGAAGAATCGAAAGGGGCTTCGGTAGTGTTATTTGAGTGGGTTGAGCCATTTTTTTTGGAGAGACCCATGGAAGGTTAAATTTTTGACACCGGTTTGGAGGTTACATCGACGCCAATGACCCGAGTTAAATATTTTTTATTATTTTGTTGTTTCTTCCTCTCATTAGAAATTGATTATGCTATCTTGTATGGATTGATTGAGAATTTGAATGATGATGATTTTAATGCTCTATTGAATCATTTTTCATGGAAACCCATTGCTAGAATTGAACCCAATACGTAATTGTTATATTCCCGATTCATATGTAATGACTAATGGTTCCGAATCATTAGAGATAGCATAACATAGGTTAAATAATCCGAGCTTGTGTGATTATTGCCTAGATTGGTCTGTTTTTCTTATTCGTAAGATGATTGTTTGCATAAATTTAGAGAACTTATTCTAGGTTTCCTGATAGACAGGGTTAATTAACAAGCGCTTAGTGATTAACTAAGATCTAAGGAAAATTTGGAATTAACAGAGCTTGTTGTTAATCTATGACGAATAATTGCTAAGAGAGATAAAAGAACAATAAATCAATGAATTATGCTTAATCAGGGTATAGGCCGAGATTGAAATGAAGAACTGAATCACTATCGAGTTCTCCAATTTTATCAGTTTCATATGTTTTCTTTAATTTGTTTTCATTAGTTTTATTTTATTTTATTTTATTATTAAATCCAAAATCCCCCCACCTATGACCTAAACATCAATTAATTTCATTTCATAAGCTAACCGAAGACTTCCTGTGGGATCGACTTAAACTCACCACTGCTACAGTAGTAGTCTAGTTTTTTTATTTTGACTAGCGTTACAATGTGCATGTCAATTAAAATGTGGGTTTAGTCAACAAAAAAGATAAGGCTCAACTTGGTTATTCCTAGAGGTCAATTTGAATATATGGTAATTTTTAAAGAAATGGGCTACAACAAATTAGTGAATCTAGGTACCTTTATCATATTAATGCTTCTAATTTAACAAATATGGTCTCGATATGTATAATAAAAGTAAGCTCTAGAATTATTTTGCTATACAAGATATCACACACATGAAAGAATAACAAGAGCTTTAAAAGTTTTGAAAATTCTCTATTAGGCTCAAAAGCTCATGAAAAAAGGTTATATGTGTGTAAATAATATGCAAATTTCATTCAACTTGAAAATTTCAATGATTAAAAATATGACTTACAAAACTAATGCTATTCTAACCATAATCTTTTTGCACACGAATTCATGTCAATATTTAATAATAACATATAGTATTCATGGATAGATTCAGCCAATTCAAGATATCAGTTAATAAAATTTATAATTAGGATTATAGTAAACTAGAAAAAATCAGTTTAAAATTCAGTAAACCCATCACCACACTTAAAGTTGGACATTGCCCTTAGTGATTTGATACTTTCCTAATTATGATGATTTTTTAATTTGATCCATCCAATGTTAACTTATCCTTACAAAAATAAAAGAAAAAGAGATAAAAAGAAATAAAGGAAATAACAATAACACTAAAGATGATAATAATAGAAACAATGTTAACTATAATGTTTAGAAGGACAAGATAATTAACAAAAAGAAAATTAAAACATACACAAAAGATAAATAAAAAGAAGGACAATACAAGTTAAACTATTTTATACATCTTATGAACTTATCTGATTTGACAAGGATGGGTGCTCCTAATGATGATCCTGGATACATGGAGGAGCTGTAGATAGGGTGCCTTCATAAGATGGTGGAATTAAACAAGTAATGTCAAAATGGCTTGCTATTGATTCCATTAACTCTCTCATCCAGTCTGATGAAGTTTCAAGCTTGCTTATCTGCTCCGCAAGTTTTTCTTGTTATCTCTCCAACCGAGCTATAATCTGTTGGTCAGGATGAATCTCCTCTAGTGGTCATCCTCTCTTCTTTGATGGTAAGGACTAAGGCTGTTGGTATTACTCCCAAATTCCTCCTAATGATGATAACTCATCAAGCTCCACTAAAAGTTGATACACATATCTCGTGGGTCCTCGATGTTGAGAAACCATATGAATATGATGCATAATAGTCAAATTTAGTGCTTTTATAGTTGTAATCTTTAGCATCGATGGTATCCGATCAAGAATTCCCATCCAACGTGCTAACCTTGCCACGATGTGGTATTAGAGCAAGTTTACATTTATACGGAGATGATATTATTGGCCTAAATTCGATTGGGGAATTTAATAATTTGATTTTTCCTCTAAATGTGCCTAATTAAGGGTATGCCAAAGTGAATCAAGTAGGAGTAGAGATGCCAATGCCATCTTAGAAGATGTAATTCTTTCAAATGATGCAACAGGCTATTACTGTGGCTTCATCCTTAGGTGATTCTAGGGTAGACTATAACTATGAGTGGATCTATGAAGTGGGTGTAGTTTAGTTTTTAGGCATTATAATCCTAAGGAGGCTGAGGCATAATGGGAGTAGATAGAGTTAGTTTTAGACTGTTTAAAGTGTACCTCAAAAAGAAGGTTACAATATATTGTTTCATTATTTTAGGCCAATGCACTGACTTAGTGGAGAGTAATAAAAAGATCTTATGAGTCACAAGAGATGATTTGGTAAAAGTTACATCAAGATTCTAGAGTAAAATACACTGCATGAATATATTAGGATCAAGAAAAGAAAGAGTTTATTAGTTTACTTCCAACAAAGGAGATGTCAGTAGCAAATTATGAGGCTCGTTTTATAATTTTTTAACTAAGTATGCATTAGGGGCTATGGCAAATATAGAGAACAAATGTTATTAATTTGATTGGGTCTAACGATGAATATTCCTTTGGGTTTGACTACTAATGATTTCAAAAAGTTACTAAAGATTACACTCAAAGTAGAGGATGTGGTAAAATAAGGCAGAAATAGAGGAAAGCTGGAAGCAACTAGAGAGTCATTATAGAGAGGGGAGTCAGCTTATTAAGAGGGGAGGTAGTATTTTGTGGCTTACCGATATGGGGGATCTAAGAAAGTCAGTGCTACATTGAGTAGGAGAGGTAGTTTCTACAAGTTTGGTAGAGATCGAGGAATTGATAGGGATTCAAGACAGTACAGTACTGTTAATGCACCACTAATTAAATTAGGTAAAAGGGTTAGTTAAAGGTTTAGAGGACCTTTCGGTAAAGAATTTGGGGGGGAACGAAGTTATGCTACTTATGAGAGATTTCACAGAAGAACACATTAGGGACCCATTAGTATCAGTTAGGCTTGTTATATCTATAGAGAACAGGAAAATTTATAGAGGAGCTCTCTGATAGTAGGGAGGAGTTTAGGAGTGAGAGCAAAAAAGATAAAATGTGGTCAGAGTGTTGCCTTTCATTCAGGTAAAAGTTTGGGTCGAGTTGGTAGTAAAAGTGGTGGTAAAGGAGTTAGACACGGACCAACAGTGGGTATAGGTCCAAATGGGACATTGATTGACCTAACATTTGTTGGTCAATATTTAATATCACAAGAGCACGCGCGTAGTTGTATCTAGTACCAGTAAATATGGTTCGATCTCACGAGGACAATGTGTAGTAATTTTTGTTGTTATATTATTTAACTTAAGTATTGATTGTGGTTGAATTAAGAAAACTCAAGTTAAAATTAAACTAAACAAGCAACATGAATTAGGCAAAGAATTAGTGACACTAGATTAATTACCGATATCAAATAATTAGTATCTAGGCATCCAATCCCCCTAAAGCCTTAACCGATTGATTATTTTTTATGCAATTGTGTTGTTAATTAGTTGGATTGTGGAGATTCCTAAGGTATGCTAATAGCTAACTTTGAGTATACTAATAACTAACCCTAAGTTCTCTAACCAAATTACACATGTTAAAACTTATAGGATTGTGTTATCGTATTATGAATCCCTTTATTAGGTTTAACCCTAATCTAAAGTATTTATGTTATCATATCTCTAGGATAGCAATAAACTCTTTCCAATTATCCTGGATCTATTCAACCAAGGATTTCTCAATCACTAAGTATGAAATCAGATTAAAGTCTAATAAATCAGATTAATAGACAATTGTAAAAAAAAATAATTAGATCACAACAACCAATCAATTCAATTACATTCACAAAATAATCAAAACATGTTAAAGTATTCAACTAGGGTTCATCTAGCCTAAATACTAACAGAAAAATTGGGTATACATTGACGAGCAGGAAATCATAACCATATATATAGAAAACATACATCAGAATCATAATTCTAAATCTCCTTGTTTGTTCTCTATCATATATTCTATTTTACACTGCGTTTTGATTTGAATTCCTCATTTTTAAGTCTATGAAGGCAATTATCACCTATAAACACACTTGAAGTATATTAAGTACCAAATATGCAACAAAATTATGAAATATCAAGCAAGAATACATTAAATATGGGTTAAACATTATAGTAAATTAACATCTATCAAATATCCCCACATTTAAGTTTTTGCTTGTCCTTAAGCAAACTACAATCAAAATTATAAATTTCGCAATATCAATCTATCATTAGTCTCAACCTGTCCATTCATACAATACATCATCATATCATATTGAATCAAATTAACATGCAATCAGAATCAAGTTGTCATAAATTAACCTTCCTAAGTGATATTAATAATAATCACATCAACAATCACATTGAAACCAAACACATACCTCTTTACACTCTCACCAGGATTTCACTCAATGCACTCAAGTGTTTAGGATGAAAAGTGTCAAGACTCCCAATCAATGCATAGCAGGATCCTTACCATAGGCTTGTAATAAAATCACATCTCCACCAGTTATGTACAAATTAGAATAAAAAATCAAAAGGACTTTTGCTGGACCCTATTTCCGGAGCCTAACTATCCGAATGTCATAAAAGCATGAGCATGTGTATTACCTTGTAGGGTTATTTCTATGAACTCGCATTAGCCATCTTCGTTTCATCTTCATTCTTATTACAACCTAAAAGTTTCCTATTATATAGATCAAGATATGCTTAAAAACCAAAGTATGCTCATAACTAAGTCGTGCTACTCTAATACATTCCCTCACTTTCTTTCCATTAATCTTTTTCAAATTAACACTAAAGGCTATCTTTTGGAGGGATAGAAAAATGGGTTAAGAATCTATTGGCTCAATAATCACTTCATTAGGAGGTCGGACGATGAAGCTATGACCAAAAGAGTCAACCACGATTATGTTCTCAACATAATGTACCTATCTTGGAACAATTGCATAACTTTCACTAGAGATATCAGATTGTGGTCATTTTAGGAAGATTTCAAATAAGGCTTCAAGATTTACAACTTTTATGAAGATCTAGAAGAAATATTTTATCATCTAGAGGTAAAAATCACTTTATATGGTGCTTCGCCTGGCGCTTCATCTGGTGCCTGATATGGTACCTATGCTTCATCTAAAGGCCATATCTTTTGCATCCTAAGTCCAAAAATTCCAAAATTTATATTGTTAGAAAGATAAGAAAAATATATACAGCTTTAATGAAGACATTGAAGAAAACTTTTTGTCATATAGAGGGTCAAAATCGTTTTGTCTGGCGCTTCGTCTGGTGCTTTATCTGGTACCTATGCTTCGTCTAAAGGCCATAGCCTTTGCATACAAAGTCCAAAAATTCCAAAATTTATATCATTAGAAAGCTAAGAAAAGGATATACAACTTTTGTGAAGAAACTTTTGTCTACAGTTTATGCCTTGAAGTTTTAGACTACATTTTAATCCTTATACTATATTTTTATTCATCTGCTATCAACATTTATAAATATATGCAAAACCAGTAA
This sequence comes from Erythroxylum echinodendron, assembly GCA_027575705.1. Classification (NCBI taxonomy): domain Eukaryota; kingdom Viridiplantae; phylum Streptophyta; class Magnoliopsida; order Malpighiales; family Erythroxylaceae; genus Erythroxylum; species Erythroxylum echinodendron. Next base: position 5,629,440 of record JANZXR010000007.1, read on the forward strand.
CCTACAACCACAAGACTCGAGTTAAACATTCAATTCCATATATACATCTTCCAATCTAAACAATTTTACTTAAGACAAATCCATCCCAAAAACCATCACGTAAAAAAAATTCATTTGGCATAACATAGCATTTTACACATATATAAGAATCTCTGCAACTTTTTCTGTCAACTTTAAATAACAGAGTTACAAGTCCATATTACAAATATCAAAAACCACATCAGTAGTAGAATGCAAACACTTTCATAGATACTCATGCTTGAAATGATTATAAGTCTTAAAAGTTTCTGAACTATCTAGTTAAGTTACAAATGATAAAAAAAAATCCTTGGAGTGTTCCAAATTTTGCAAGTTAATGATGTTCTACTTTTTCTTCACTTGAGGAGTGGAAAGATAGTGAGGTGAGCTAAGAAGGTCAGTGGCTAATACATTTATAGCTAGCAATAATGAACCACACACATTCAAGTATATCTATATAAATCAAATGCTAAACTTAGTAGATCACATTCAAAATTTTAAACTTTCACAAATATCTGAAACATATTCCCACACAATTCAACTCATATTTTTCATTCAATCATCACATAATATCATTCAAACATCTTCCATGTCCAAAAATTTAGGATGTAATGCACAAAGAAAATGGCTGAAGAGAATCTCATAGAACGAAATGGCAAAACCAAAGTTTACACCACAAACAAAATGAGTCTATTTTTTGGAGCTCATATGCCACAAGCGAGCAACCGAGAGAAGGCTTTAAGTCAACGTGCACGTGACAAATGAAATGGTATCTCTCTTACCCATATAAACAGATTTTAGATGCATACATATCAAATTCATATTTTTCATGATTCTGAAATTTTTGTTTTCCCTTAGCATAAGGCAACACAATTATATAAACAAACATGATATAAAATCAGAGAATGTTTTTCCCATATTTACAATGAGTCAAGACAAACATTAATAGAATTCATACGCATAAATAGTTTTGCTCATCATCTCAAAACTATAAACATATTACCCACCTATTTACTTGATGCTTCCAAGATCAAGCTTGTTCTTCTCCTTGCTCTTGACTTCGACTAGCTTAATTCTCTTAAAAAACATATATTTTTATTTAATGAACACACAAGAAAGAAGCTCTACTTAAACCTAACTATCCATGAATGAGCTTAAGCTTGATCTATTCCTGATTTATCTAATTAGAAGAAGTAAGATCTACTTAAGTTCATAAAAGAAATCTAAGAAGACATTTCTCTTATTCCTCTTCTCTCTCTCTTCATTTTCATCATATAAAATCTATTTTTTCTACTTCCTTCATCTATCAAAACAAAAAGGAATAGGCAAAGAATACCTAAAAACTCACCTAAACTTTTCCTTCTTCTTCTTTCTGCTTTTTCTTTCTTTCCTTCTTCTTCCCTTTCTTTATCCTTCTCTCCTTCTAGTATCTTCCATGACTCCCACTCTCTTTTTGTTTCTTAACTCTCATGACTCTTACTTCTCTTCGTTGTCTTATATGTTTAAGATAAAATTTTTAACTTTCCAATATGATTTATCCTTTGCTGCATGTTTTAGTGAGAATGGGAAGGCCCTCAATATGATTTGCTCGTCTGTCACCCTAGGAGGCTTTATGCTAAGGCAAACCACGTTGAGCTCTTTAAGATGCTTATGTGCATCCTCACCTGTAAAACTATGAAAATTGGGTAGCAAATGTATTAATCCAGACTTTAACTCAAAAGTAAAATGCTCAGCAAAATTTGGAAATGTAATGTATAAAGGTTTTGGCTGAGGTCCTAACTCCCTCAACATTCTCAAATTTGCCATAGTTTCTTTAGATTCAAGTTTTGATTCTACTTCTGATTATGTGCTTGCTTCTCTTTGTAATCTTCGCAATGTCCTTTTGATCTTTAGAACAAGCTGCTCAAGTTCTTTAGGAACATTTCTAGTCACTACCATACGCGAACACTAACAAACATTTAAAAATTAACATAACAAAAAGAAACAATTATAAACAAATATATACACAAAATGCCAACTAAAATAAAAAATTAAATCATCACATTCCTTTGTAACGGTGTCAACTTTTGACAGCACTTGTTGAGTGCACTACAAAATTTACCTAACTCTACACGCTAAAATTTATAGTTGTGGTAAGTCAGGATCGTATCCACAATGAATGTTCGGCTAATTTTTGCAAAGAAAATAATTGATACAAAAGAAATAAATAGGGGGTTTTGGGTAAATTCAATTGAGATAACAAAATAAAATTAAACTAACAAAAGCAATTTATCAAAAACAGTTAAAAATGACGAGTGATAAATGTGTGTAAAACTTGGTTATTTGGTTTAATCTTGGCCTATGCACATTTTAACATATATCATTACATTATTTTGCTCACACCTCTTTCCAAACTATTGGTCATGAATTAACAACAAGCTTTGTTAATTCCCAATTTTTCTTTAGGTCATAGTTAATTAAAACAAGATCTTTAATTAAACCTAACTATTGAGACCTAGAATAAGATCTCTAAGTTTATCCGGACAGTCGTATTATAAGTGAGAAAAATGTATCAATCTAAGTAATAATCACACAAGCTCGGATTATTAACTTATGCTATGTTATCCCTAACGATTCAATACTGTTAGTTGCCATATATGACCTTTAACACGACTATTACGTATCACATTCAAGTTCTTGCAACAGGTTTCCACAAAAAATGATTCAATAAAGTATCAAAAGCATTTTTACACAATTCCTAATCAATAGTCCTAAGATAACATAAACAATCTAAAAAGAGGGAAAGAAAACGATACATAATGATACTATGCTTAATGTTCTCTTTGGCATCAATTGCACCTCCAAATCAGCATCGGGAAGTTAGCCTTCCATCTTCTCCCTCGAATCGAAGCATTAGCCATTGTATCCTCTTTTGGTGTTGAAAGTCAAGAGAAAATGAAGAAAAACTAGGTTTTTGCTTCTATCCCCAAACAATTGTTTTGGCCATCAAAACATTACCCTTTATAGTTAAAAATTATAGTTAAATGGGATAGTTGTCCATTCTCGCACCTGTGAGTGACTTCTCGCAGGTGTGAGAGGGACCTCATGGGTGTGACAAAGGGTGTGACGTGCTTTTGTCACACCCATGAGTAGCTTCTCATGACTGTGAGAGGCTTCTCACGACCATGAGAAGCATGGCATGGGCCATTGTGTGATTGTGAGATGATTACTTACTTTGTTCCTCACTTTCACACTCTATCTTGTCCCTTATTCTTTTAATCCACTTTTTGTTCTTGCTCCATGAATCAATAGAGAATAGACATTGAGAAGATGGCTTCAATGAATATGCCTTTGGGTCACTTTAGCTCTTTCACTTTTGAAATGTACCTAAGATCAAATATCAGCTAAAGTGAGTATCCTAAGAATTTCTAAGGTATTAATAACTATGTGTAGTATTAAGCACATATCAATATTACTTTGTTTTTATGATTTATGATACCATTAAAAAATATGATCACATTTTCTAGCATAAAAATGGAGGCCTTTAATAAGTAAGAAAGTCCTAATAAAATATTAGTGAATTGTGACCTCATTGTAAGTCTTTTTTAAGCTGAAAAATTAAAATCGGTAGTACTAACAAAGTTTGACTAATTTAAGTGAAGAATGCATGGTTAAACTCAAATGTACTAAATACTATTTCCTTAGGGTATTAAAGAATATTCAAAAAATAATATGGAAATTCATGTATGCTAGATTTTTCATTTTTTTAATTTTTCAAAAAGTTAAAAGTTCTTTTTGTAACCAAGTTAGACATTAGACAAGAAAACAATATTTGGAGAGCAATATAGTGGTTTCCTGATTTCTTTCCTCTTAAGAGGTCTAACCTTTAGTAAATCTAGCATAAGGGTCTATTAGCCTCCTTGATTCAGGTTTTTCTCAGTTTTAATTAATGCTTTATCATAACTAGAACTATTATCAAACAGTGACCTAGTGATATAGGTAATTCATGCTTTTTGGAAGTTAAATGCATTCCTCTTGAGGGACGAGAATACTTTAACTTGAATCCATTTCATGGTTGAGCATTATTTAAATTCCTAATAGTAACAAGCTCTATTAGAAGTTGAGGAACCCTTTGTAGGATGGAATTTACATCTCTAGCCTCCCCTCTAAATGTGTGTTTGATTCTTTAAACTAAATAGAGTGTATTACATAGCTATATGAGAGTTTTAATAGGTTTATTTCTCCTTAGTGATTGTATTTGAATTTAGCTACACAAAGTATGATTTCCTTCCAGTTTCTTCCTAGGTATCTCTTATGACATAGAGCTTGAATGTAATACCATACATAAGCTTAAAATTGACATAAAAAGAATAAGATTCTAGCTCTTTACAACATAGGAGCAATATAAAAGGAAAAAAGAGAGTAACCTTGATTTTGTCCCTTGTTGGAAGCTTCTCTTTAATGGCTAGCCAAGTATAAAGGCAATTTTATATTGATTATTGGAAAACTAGACTTACTCCTTCCATTGTATTTGTTCCATAAGTTTTGCGAATATACTTCAATAAGAGTGGAGCACATAATTGATAATGGAAAGAAAATTAGTTTTTAGTTTGACAACTAGACAGATTTAGGATGACTTTACCTACACTCCACTAATAATTTGATTCAACGCTACTTACCGAGTAGTACAAAAAGTTTCCTCAGTCATTAATAATAATAGATAGTGATGTCCTTCAATAAGTTTAGGTAGTATATTACCCAGATTCACCAACTATCTAATAATAACACAAATAATATCATAACAGACCAAAGTTTGGTGGAAAAAGCTTATCTTTCCTTTATTGCTGTGTATGTATTTATATACAAGACTATACAACATATTAGGTATGTAATTGTAGGATTACAATAAATGAAAATATACAAATTTATAAAACTAATATCAAGGCTACTAATATCAAAGATAATATAATGACTACTATTATGAAGGATAATATTAAAGTAATATTGCTGTTGACTTCCCCCCTCAAATTGATGTTAGGTTTCTATAACCATCAATTTGGAAACTAGATACTGGTGTTGTGTAGAAGTCATACATTTAGTAAGCAAATCAGTAACTTGATCTTCATAAGGAACATAATGAAGTTAGCGAATTTGATCTGACACAAGCCCATAAATATCATGGTAATCCACCTTAATATGTTTCGTGCGTTCATGATGGACAAGATTATTTACTATGCAAATAGCATTAATATTATCAGCATAAACATATGCAGGTTTATCAAATGAGATGCTGGAATCTAATAGAAGTAAATGACATAGGGGATGAGCCGAAAAAGATACACCAGCCACTAGTGGAACGCCTTGTATCAGGATACCTAACATTATCAACATCAACAAATAGAACAAGCTCAATAGAGGATATTAAAGAGAAGAATATACCAATTCCTAAAGTATCTTTCAAATATTAAATGATGCGAAGTAGAGCATAAAGATGCAATTTAAAAGGATTGGAAACAAATTAACTAACTATTTGAAAAGAATAATAAATGTCAGGTCGAGTTATTGTAAGATATATAAGACTACCAATAAGATGCCTATAAAGGGTCAGATCAAATAATGATTTTCCTATATCTTTTGTTAATTTAAGATTGATCTCCATTAGCGTAGCATAAGATTGGTTTATAGGAAGATTGGCTAATTGGATCAAATCAGCAATATACTTTTGTTGTGTAAGATATATGCCATTTTATGTTTCAGAAACCTCCAATCCTAATAAATAAGACAAATGGCAAAGATCTTTCATAGGAGGATTTGAGAATTTTCTTCAACTTGTCAATTTCCAGTTGATCATCTCCTGAGATAACCATATTAGCAACATACACTAGAAAAACAATGATTTCATTAGAGGAATTTGAAGTAAACAATGAATGATCATTGGAACTTTGTTGAAACCTAGTTAATTTAATAGTAGATGAGAGTTTATCAAACCATGCACGAGGAGCTTCTTTGAGTCCATAAAGTGACTTGTTAAGTTTGTATACTAAGTTGGGATTAGAGAGAGGATATCCTTGTGGTCGTTTCATATATACATTCTCTTTTAAGTATCCATGCAAAAAGGCATTTTCTCATCCATATAATGCAAAGGCCATCTTTTAGTGAATGGCACCACTATCAACATTCGAAATATTGTCATCTTAGCTACTGGAGAAAAGTTCTCCTCGTATTCAATACCATATTCCTACGTAAATCCTTAAGCAACTAATCTAGCCTTAAACCTATCAATAGAACCATCAACTTTGAGTTTTATACCATACACCGATTTACTACCAACCAATGATACATCAAATAGAGCAGGAACTAATTCCTAAATTTGGTTTGCCTCAAGTTCCAAAATTTCGTCTTCCATAGCACTCTTCCAACATGTAATTTATATTGCTTCTTTATAACTAAAAGGTATGCAAATGGAATTAAGAGTGCTAAAATAAGCATTTAAAGGACCATAACATTCAAGAGAATAACCATATCTATTTGGAGCTTTTCCTAAGTTGGAATAGGTTGAACGACATGGCTCAGATGGAGGGGAAAGGGGCATTGATATTAATTATGGACTTATTGGACCTTCAGGAGTAGGATTGGGTTGAAACATCGATGATTTAGATACACTTGAACCTAGAAATTCAATTTCTGAATTGTTTTCTAAATGAAAAGTATCAGAAAATGAAAACATGAATGACAAAGTTTCACTAGTGGAATGTATAGGTGTTTCAGAATAAGATGAAAAATAATATAAATTTTTAAAAATATTCACATGACGTAAGATGCACTTTCTTCTTTCTTAGAAATCATAACAAAGCCTTTATGCTTGTCACAACAACCAAGAAACACATATTTGGCAACTTTAGGGGATATTTGGTTCATTCATATGGAGGCTTTAAGACAAAACAAATTTAGTCAAAAACTCTAAGTTGAGAACATATTGGGGATTTCTTATATAAGCAAAACCAAGGTGTTTTGTTTTGAAGCATATATGTGGGTTGTCGATTGATAAGAAAAATAGTTGTATAAATGGCTTCTACCTAAACTATGAGGGACATGAGACTCAAAGAGGAGGGTACGAGCAATTTCACATATATGTCAATATCTTTTTTCGATGACACCATTTTGTTTTAGGCTTTGGGGATATGATAGTTGATATAAAACCCCTTTAGTCTAGAAGAATGTTATAAGCTATGAGCAATAAAATTCTCCTCCAAGGTCATATTAAAAGATTTTAATGGCTTTGCCAAATTGTGTCTCAATCTTGCTAAAAGGCTTTTACTATATTGGCAACTTCAGATTTAGCATGCAAGAAAAATACCCAAGTAAAACGTGCATAATGATCAATGTACAAGACAAAGAACTTATATCCCAACATCGATAAGGATGGTGATGGACCCAATAAATCAATATAAGTACAAACAAAAGGTGCATCGACATGAGATGAGCTAGGAAGAAAACATAATTTAGTAGTCTTACCAAAAGCACAGCTTTCACAATTTAGTGTCAAAAGGTCACAATTAACATTTATTCGAATAGGAGGAATAACATATTGAAACATGCTTTTGAGTCTACTAATATAACGGTGCCCAGGACGTTGATGCCAAAGAATCCACTTTTTATTATCCAACAAAATTCTGTTTAAAGAAGAAATAACACATCAAAAAGGAGAGTAAAATCTATTACTCTTAGAAACTTGATTATCTCGGTCCAAGTGAAATAATATTCCTTATTTATGCCCCTTCTTGATCACCCTCCCACTATGAAGGTCCTGTATAAACCAACCAGAAGGAGGAAAATTAATAGAACAATTGTTATCAACCAATTGGCCTACAGAGATTAAATTGGTAGTTAAATTCGGGGTATAAAGGGAATTAGAAAGAGGAAGATATTTATTCAAAGAAAGTGTTCCCATCCTTTTTATTAGTATTTTTTCACCACTAGCTGTAGTAAGGCAATAGTAAGAAATATGAAGAATAGAAAGAAGAGAATTATGCTAGTGAAGGAAGTTAACAAAACATGACTTTGGACTTGTATGATACTTGACATTTCTTTTATCCACTTTTAGGCCATTCATACAATATTTTATTTTCCAAAAAATAAAGTAAAGAATTTACCTGATCCGTGCTTCAGCTATATTATTTTGTCTTTAATAGATTGATCATGTGAATAGCTTGGCATTAAGTTGATAATGATAGTGAACCCCCTTAGGTTATGTTTATTTGGGTAGTTATTAATGGAATTTAATGAAATATAATATTATTCCAAATAATAATAAATTACCTTCAATTTGGTGGGTTTCAGATAGAATGTAAAATGATAAACAACATTTCATTATATTACATTATGAGCCCTTCTTCTAAACAATATTTCACTAAATTACACTATGAACCCTTCCATCCCTTCCAAACAACAAGTTTCTAATATCACATCCATTTATATTCCATTCCATTATAAACAATTCTATTCCATTAAAAACCTTACATTCAATAAGTTAAGCATTGGCAAACGCTAGTTGTTTCCCAGAATCACATATTTTATTTTTTTTCATTTATAAGCATGATTGACATTGAAGTGTTGGCATAATGAGGTTCTAACACCATCATCAATTTTTACCCCTATTTGAGGTTTAAGTTAATCTTTAAACTTGAGTATATAATTAAACGACTAATAATTTATAGATAGGGATGTCAATTTTTGCTCAACTCAACCTATTCTCACCTAAAGTCAATAAGCTTAGCCTAAGTTCACTAGGCTCGGGCTAACTAGCTGGGTCTAGCCCAAAGCTTAAATATACTAAGTAAATGATGAAGTCTTAAATAAAATAATGTCATTTTTAAATTTTAAATGAAAAGAAATTAATTAAACTTAGCCCAAGCCCAATCAGGCTAGGTTGCCTAAGCCCAATCCTACTCAAGCTTAGGCTGCAAGTCTTAGGCCAAATCAAGCTTTGAGCTGAGTCTAGGTTTAAACGTAAATTTTTATCCCGATCCCATCTTGACATAATGTTGTTGCATTTGCCATAGATGCATGCATCACATACTTAAGAATGTATCGAAAATTTCGGAATCTAGATTCTGACACCATGACAACCCAAAAAACACAGAATTATACATGCATACATGGATATCTAAAAGAACATGAAATATAAAACATTCTTAACTTTTGTTTCTCATCCTTTCTTGTTCTCCTTGTTTGGGTTGTTGCAAAATCCAAACCCTTCCTTGATCACTCAAGAATACACAAAGATCAAGAAGAAACAATGTATAAGGGTGATTTGAGTACCAAACAAAATGAGTTCTAGTAGATGCTCAAAATGAAAGGATAGATCAAGAATCTTGTTGCATGCACTTTGATTCATACAACAATTGCATAAATTGCAAGAACAAGACTCTTGATACCTCTCTCTCACCCTAAAACTCTTCTAGAGCCCTTATGCTGCTACTTAAGTATGTGAGAAGTGGTAAGACCTTATGTACATAAGTGACGAACTCACTTATGTACTCATTCGCACCCTCTGTCACGATCGTCTACTTAAAAAATAGGCTCGCCATATGCCATGATCTTGGCCTACTTAAAATTAGCCACATACACTATGTTTTTAATTCGATCTTTTATGTGCATGACCCTTAGGTTCCAGGTTATTTTAGGCACTTGAATTAACTCTTAATTCAAGAAAATCATAAAGGGTTTCATGATGCCAATTTGCTGGAACATAAGTAGATTAACACACGAACTTTTCGATAGTTAATTCTTCGACTTATGAACCTTTCCATAGACAATGATCGTACAATTCGTCCTTTCACCATACTATACCCTACATGGTTTGGAGTATGAGCTATGTGTCAACTCCCTCTAGACTGACTACATTATATCTAGTCTAAGTGATGTTAGTTCTTGTCTTAGAATCTTATTACTTTATGTGTCATTGAAGACTCTCTTCATGACACAAAACTCTTCTGACCAGAGACTCCTGAGTAATGACCCCGAAAAGAGGTCATGGGTATCCTCTCCTTCTACCAGGAATGGTGAATCCTTTATTGGCTACCCAATTACCTTCAAATACTAATAACTGTACCCAATTACCACCCTAGGAGCAACCTCATCTTGAGGTAACAAGAAATGATGTCAAAACACAGGATTAGTATCCAAGATATCCTTGAGTACCTCAAATCTACGGATATTTTCACCATTGTTATGATGAGATTAATCATCAATATTTGATAGATCATCCATATGATAATCTCATGGCGGTTCATCTGATGTACTTACAGTTTGTGAGATCCACTACTTAATCAAATCAATGAGTATAACATGTGCTAGTCTGTCTAGATTAATATTGTCCTATCTTATTAATCCTATTATTAGGGATTATTTAGATACTAACATAGTTGCATATGATAGGAATCTCATTATCATGATCTCATCATGATTTCCTTCATGCTATGTTTTTTATCATGGATTTCATTAATTCGATTTAAGATCAATATCAATTCATATATAAATGAATATCAAATTAATAAAAAATGTCTTTCGCTTTATTAATCAAAATAAAGTCAAGATAAAAGTATTAAAGGTGATTGCCTTTAGAGCACTACTCTAACAAATGCCAAGCTTACTTATAGTCTTAGGCTTGATTTCTTAAAGTCTAACATCTTTTAACAATTATGAGTGGATCCACTACACCCATAGGGACTGATGGTCAGTGAAAAAGTTACCAAATCTTCTTACTTAGGAGCACCTTCTTCTTCCTTGGATCATAATTCAAATCTATTAACTTTGTCTTTGGTGTGATCTTCACCTCTCCAGGTCCAAAGGAAGTTCTTTGGCATCCTCTCAATAGCCTTATGATGTGTGAACTACGTATGTTTTAACCACAAATGTTTAATGTAGTTATAGCTTGAACATGCGAGTATAACTTAATCCTACAAGGATTATTATTTCATTACCAATTAACTATAAGTTTTAATAAGCTAGATCAATGATTATGATTGATTGAATAACGATTCAAAATAAATAAATCTAAATACTAAAACAAATTATTGATTAAGAATAACCAATCTATGAATAAATTAGATTTAGGTGAGGCTTCCCGAACTTTACTATATTCAATTTTGCTCTAACTTAATTATTAATTCTAGTTTCTTGGACTACTAAGTACTCTTAATTTGTATTATACTCTCTCTTGAGACATATAAACCTTATTCTTAGATTAATCAACAAAAATTCCTCTCAAATAAAGACAACTTAAGAATGCATTAATTTGTTATATGAACTCTCGGTAGTTCTTAACTAACACAGAAAGATCTTGTGACTTTCTCTCAAATAAACAACATGTAACCTTCTTTATCCAAATTGATATCTAAAAACACATCTTGTCTCTCTAATCTTGATACATAAATAAAACAATTAAATCTTCCCCTTTTTTCTCCTTCAATTTAATCAATTATAAAATATGCATAAATCATAAAAACTAGATATTCATTAAATGAAAGAATAGATCAAATACATTTGATCCTAGGGTTCGTTACCTAAATATATATCTCAGTTAGTTCACAATCAAACAAAGAATATCAACAAAAAAACAACAAAGAAAATAAGAGAAAGAATTCATTGCTCTTAAATCTTAAATCTTTAACAAAATCTTATTGCAAGCTAATCTAAATTCCAAAAATGAAGTAATCTTATTTACAACAAATGTAGAACACCTTCTAATTGACTCCCTACTACTTTTGCAACATTTTTTGGCCAAAAGATTCTCTTTCTTTTCTTCCTTCTTCCAATTAAATTTAAAAGCCTAGCTTTTTAATAAACTATATAACCCTAAAATGGGTTTGTGTAGCAATTGTGCTTTGCTTATAATTCTCCAAAAATCTTCAATGCCAACACGAGACTTACAAGGAGACATTTATGGTCTCGCGTTTCATACTCCACGGGGTTACGAAGGAGAAATACAAGGTTACGAAGGAGAAATATAAGCAACCACTTTGTAACACGGGACTAATACAATGCTATGTTTAAATCTTCTAAATTTGCTTCAAGTTAGTTTAACTCTTCTCCAATCATACTCCTTTTCCTTAAATATGCAAATATGAGACTAGAAACAAAATATTTCCTATATTAAGTATCAAATACTCCAATATCATCCAAAATACAAGCATTATTTATGATAATAATGATAAGTAATGAATGATTATCATACATCACCTTAGTTCGATAGATTGAAAGAGGCAGAGAGGAAGATCGATAAATACTGATGCTGATTGCTTGTTAAAATTGACTTTATTTACATAAGTTAAAATTTTATTTTCTAACAATTTATTCTCAAACATTTTAAGATTCATATTTTGCTACTAAATTATGTTACAATGATTGTCAGCATCTTTGAGAAGCAATTCTTAAATCTTAAAATTGAGAAAATGTAAAAAGAGAAACTCAATTCACCAACATCATTACCTACTAGTCACTCGTATTTAAATTGACACTTTAGTCCCTATGTGCGTTTTTTTTACCATATAACATACTTATTAGATAAGTGTTAAAAAATTTTGAAGTGGGTAAAATGTAAAAAGAGAAGCTCCCTGAGAACGAAACCCTATTGCTTCTCGTCAATTTCTCCAAAATCTTCCACTTCCTTGGGGTTTTCTAGAGAAAATTCACCCTTACCTAACGGCTGCTGCTGATGCATACGCGTTCATCCATGGTTTTATTTGCATCATTGACGAAATAGCAAGCCATAAATACCTGTTATCGTTATCTGATCAAACGTAGAGATAATGTGGAGATCCATGGCTTCCAAATCCATACATGCCACTCGAAGATTTGCTACAAGCCCAAAACTCACCAAGGTACACCCTTATTCTCAAGCCCTCACACCTACTTCAATTCCTTCCCGTTTCTCTTCATGGGTTTTGTCTACTAATCAAGGTCGTAGATTTTTCTCAAACGTTAGTGAAAGTGAAAGAGACCACTCTCCTCTATCTTCTTCTGCCGAATATGGGGATAATTTTGTTGAGAATGGTGATATCACCCAGTTGGAAAATGAGAATCTTGGCGCGTCAGAGCAGGTCTCATGGGATGTTGTTGCTGAAGAAGATAATCAGAGTCATGGGCAAGGGAACGAGGATGAAGTTTATGTGATTGATAAGGAGAAGTTGGAGGCCGTTTTGTCATTTTTGCAGAGTACTGTTGAAGGATCCTTAGAATCAACTCTTAATGGTATGGTTTTAGATTTACATGAGGATTTTCTGGTTAAAGTGCTTGAAGCGCCACTTATTTTGGGTGAGAATCGGATTAATTTTTTCAAGTGGGCTATGAACAAGAATACGGATATTAGTGTAACCAAGCCTGTAGTTGATGCCCTTGTTCGGGCTATATGCAGTGATCGTAGGAAAAAGGATGCGTTCACGCTTTGGAACATAGTGCAGGATATAGGTGAGAAAGGATATCCAGTGCTTAATGTGGGGATTCTTAATCAAGTAATTGCTCTGTTTTCCATATTGGGTGAGGGAATGGCTGCTTTGGAAGTCTTCCACAAGTTTGGTGATTTCGGGTGCATCCCTGACGCAGATACTTACTATTCTACTGTCGAAGCCCTTTACAGGCGCTCCGAGTTTGATTCTGCATCATCTGTATGTGAGAAGATGCTCAGCGCAGCTTTACTGCCTGACAATAAAAATGTTGGTAAAATTATATCTTGGATGTGTAAAGGGAGTAAGCTGAAAGTGGCACATTTGGTGTATATGATGGCAAAGGAGAAGAACAAGTATCCACCTCTGTCAGACGTCAAGTTTCTGATTGTATCCCTCTGTCGAAATGATGAAACCGTCAAAGTAGCTCTAGATATTCTGGATGATTTTCCTGGAGAAGTAAGAAAGTATGCGATTAAACCTTTTTCATCTGTTGTCCGAGGCTTGTGTAGGATAAAAGATGTTGACGGAGCCAAGCAGTTAGTTTGCAAAATGATTGCTGAAGGCCCTCCTCCTGGAAATGCTGTTTTCAATGGAGTAATTACTGCTTACTCGAAAGGTGGAGATATGGAAAAGGCGATACAGATGCTGAAGCTTTTGGAAAGTAGGGGTCTTAAACCAGATGTTTATGCTTATACTGTTATAATGACTGGCTTTGCAAGTGGTGGTCAGATGGAGGAGGCTTGTAAGCTTCTTTCAGAAGCCAAAAGGAAGCACTGCAAACTGAACCCTGTGACGTACCATACACTTATTCGTGGGTATTGCAAACTTGAACAGTTTGACAAGGCTTTGGAATTGTTCAGAGAGATGAAGAAATATGGGGTCCGACCTAATGTGGATGAGTACACTAAATTTATAAGATCCCTTTGCTTTAAGGCGTTAGATTGGGAAACAGCAGATAGGCTCTTAAATGAAATGAAGGAGAGTGGCTTGCATCCAAATGGAATGACAAAAGCCCTTGTGAGAGCAGTCAAGGAGCTGGCAGGGGAGGGGTTGGAGACTGAATCAAGGATTGAAGCTTGAGCATTTTGCATTTTTACCTTGGACGCAACTAAGATGAGAGTCCAATTAGTTGAAATCATCTAATATTTGACAAGTTTTAGCCCTTCACATCATTTAAGTTTTGATATAAATGCTCGTCATTGCATTTTTGCTCACGCAATCAGATTGACAGTATGGTTTTTGCTTGCGCTTTATTTCTTTGATGGCCTTGCTTTAGATTTCTAACCATACGACATGTTCTAATTCTCAAGTAAGCAGCTTCATATTTGCCATATCAATAGTAATTATAAAAGTTAGTCTATAGTTTTGTCTGTGAATTAAATTGATTAAAATGTTTAGAATCTAAAATTCTCATAATTTTATATACACCTTATTTTTAAAGTTTATTTACTTTTTCCTTTTTAATTTACATATGAATTTATTTAATATTTATTATACATATAGTCGTTAGTTTAATAAAGCATTCTAAAGTGAAAAATTGTGATATAAATGATTTTTAAATATGTAAATGCATGATTTTTGTTATTTTTTCTTTGATAAATAAAGTATATTATTGTAGAAAATATATGAATAAACTATAATGATTCTAAATGAAAGCATTAAAAAAGAATTTAAAAATCTAATATTTTTATTTTATTTATTTTTATGATTATGACTTTGACTTTGACTTGCCTTTATAAGATTGTTGCTGTGTTTTATCTTTTTAAAGAAAAAAAATCTTAGATTTAAAATATCTTCTGGGCAATGACTAATTCTTAGCATTTTAAAAATTGGACCGAATTTTGAATTAATAGGATAAGAAATTTATGATTTAAAATATTTAATTTGTATTTTATTGTCGTATTAAAAATTAAATAAAAAATTTAAAATATGATTGTTTTATTTTCATAAATGTATCATATATGACCAATAGCTAACCTACTACATAGTTACAACACGCCTAGGTAAACTTAGCTTGAAAAGCTAATCCAAAAGACACGCTACGCTGGATCAAATAGTTATCAACTTTCCAAACTAACATACAGCAATTGTCTCATGCCGTTCAAGTAACCAACAGAGCATGAGCATCAGATCATAGGTTCCGTGTGATTTTCATGCGAGGAGTTAATAAGTGAACAACTTTCATGGCAATCATGATAACTCAGTTCCAATTCAGTATTTTGTCTGCTATTCGGTATTTATCTTCCTCCACATGCTGTTGTTCCTTTCTTTCCAAAGCATATAAATAATGGTAATGAAAGCAACTTTAAAGATGTGATTCTCTTCACCAGATCGAGCCTTATTTATTATCCATTGCAAAGAATGTCCTTATTCATAATTGTTGGTTGTCTCCCATAGCATGTGTAGGATACGGCTCTAGGTGGTTCTTAAGTAGATACTGTAATAGCCTGTTTTCTATACTAAAAGTTAGGACATAGGATTCCAGACCATTACACATGAGAAATAACATTAAAAAATTATGACATGCATTTCATTCACATGCATATCATTAGCATAAATACATGAATTTTGATTTTTGTACACGTTTCAAAGATTGTTTATATAGTCAATTTACATATTTCGGGACGTGAAAGATTTAAAATGATTATGATGTGAATTGTAAATTATTACGTCTTGAATTTTGGTATGATAGTTTTCAATTATTAATTTGAAATTTAATTGTTACAATTGAGAGATTGATGAATTAATGTGTATTTTTGGACTAGGAAAAATGTCAAGTGACAAGACAAAGTAACACATGATAGTAGAAATAAGTGACAAGTGATATTAGGATTTAGTAACAAACGAATTAAACAATTGGATGACAAATGACTTGAAGATTGAAAGATAATTTGGAACCATAAGAAGAAGACATGGCAATTGACAAGTATCACAACACTTGCCACACACCTACCATACGTTATGCACACTTGAAAGATCATCTTTCATTTCTTCTTTTTGCTACATGCTTTCTTCATTCTCTTCTTCTCCTTCTCTCATTCACGACACACTCACCCAACCCATATAACCTTGAGTCTTACCAAAATCCTTCACTTTGCACTCAAAAGATTTCATTGTCTCCTTATTGTTATTAGAAAGCCAACCTATTCCACCTTAAGTTGGTGATGATTTTGTAAGCATGGAGGGGCTAGGTTAATGCATGATTTGAGAAGCTTTGGAGTTAAACAAGTAAGTAAGATGTTATTCTTCATGACTTGTTTTAATAGAAACATTTATGATGATTGTCTAAGGATAGATTGATTGTGAAAATGATATTTGAAATGTCCTTGAATAGGAATGGAAGTCTAAATAGTGAACTATGAAGAAGATGTTTTGGATTTAGTATGTAAGGATTAAAATCTAGAAAATTTTGAAGAAGTTGATTTATTTAGCTAAAGGTTTGATAAATTTAGGTTGTTAATTGATGTCATAACTTAAGGAATAGATTGTTGATAACAATGTATCAAAATCTGAAAATTTAGAGTATTAAAGGAATAAAGGTGTTCTTAAGAATACAATTGTGATTTAAGGATACACACCCAGGAAAGTTAATTGAGCATGCATTGAACATAACACATGTATATATTCATGATTGAATATTTATATGATTGATTAACTTAGTAATGTGTAAAATGTGTGTGTATTTCATGAATTTAGACGCTTAAGTCAAATAACAGCATCCAGGCATTGCTGGTTCGTCAAGGCAATAGCTAATGTGGAGAGTACTGTGAGTCAACCTAAATGTTTTCTCACTAGAATTGATTTGTTCAGCTATCGAACTGTTATTAATGTGATTGTGATAATTCTGGAAATTAATGGTGCGAGGAGTTTGATAATTAGGATTTCATTGGAAGTGATTCCTAACTGTATGTGAATCTGGAAAAAATATATGTACTCAACTAAATATTAAATGCCGGACTTAGATCTAATGAATATGTGAAAATGACTATGTGCCATGAATGAAAGATATTGATGGTATATTTTATGAAATGATGCATTTCATCACATTGATATGGATTATCAAATAAAGGAGTTGTGACTGGAGTAATCAGTGAAAAAGAGTTTAAAGCTCAGTAATGCACACAAAGAGCCACAGACTCAGTTATTAAAGAGCCCGAAATCTACAAAAGATACGGGACAATTTAAGAAATGAGCCTAGTATCCACAATGGATATGGGACAATAAAAAGGCACTCAGTCACAATAAATAAAAATGAAAGTGTAGTCACATTTGCATTTGCATATACAATTTGATATGTATTATACGAATGAATGAAATGACTTATTTGGATTGTTATGATATAGTAATGTGAAATATCGTATACAAGTTGTACTTATTGAAGCATGATGAAATGTGACATAATTTTTCAATATTGAATGATATGATATGTTTGTGAATTGGATTAAAATTATCCTTATGTTTTGATATGAGTGAGCACATCAATGATGGTTCATTCACTGAGTGCAAACTCATCAAAATTGCAAACGTTGATTTTCAGGTGCGAAAGAGATCTAGTTCCTAAGGCAAACTAGTAGAAGTCTAATTCTATCTATTTTGGAAATCAAGAATGGCTCAATGGTCTGGTCAGCTAAAACTAAGAAGCTTATATAGAGCACTTTTGTTTAGTGTTCTCATTTCTGTAGAACGTTGTAAATGAGTAGTAAACTCTCAGATGTTTCTGATGATGTAAATATATGTATTATGTAGTGTAATGCTACAGTGTAAGTTATGTTTGTAAATGAAATGAGAAAAGTTGTTCTTTTAAATACTTATGTTATGTATAATGTCATAATAAATGAATGTGATTGCTCTAACATTCCTTTTTCATAGGGTATGTTCTTGAATGTCTTGTGGATGTTTAAGTGTATGCTCTATAGAGGTGGGGTGTTACAGATACACTCAAAGAAAATTTGGTTTTTATCCTCCGGACAAAGTAAGCATAACGTATTGGTTGGTTCAAACTATTGACATTTAGTTTACAGCCAATTTTTGATCACTAGATAAGTGATTACCAAGACTTTCAGATTGAGAGAGTTTTTCCACACTAAGAAATACAATGGCACTTCCCTGACATCACTTCTAACAATAGAATAGCAGATTTTGTTTGTAAAGGAACCTTGTGTATTTGTTGTCTAGTAAATGGCATCTACATTTTTTGTATCTCCAATCAGTGACATGTATGCAGCTAGAGTAGAAAATCCACAAAAATGTCCAGACCTTGCACCGTGCCTAAGCAGATATAAGATTTTATCATCCCACGATATCCTATTTCTTAAGAAATCAAATTTGGGATTGGTGAATAAAGGGCTACCATCCATCCTCTTGTCAAACCACACTAATGTGCTTTCCCCATTATTAACTCTATGTTTGATGAATGGGTAAATAATTTTCCATAATTTCAATAGCTAGTTAAATGTGTGAGACAACTGGGTAGAACTCTCAATCTGCCAAAAATTGCAACTTTAGAGATGGATTGTATGGATCCATTTGGACCTAATCCTTTATTATCTATGAGGAATTACCATATTTTTTGCACCATAACCCTCTCTGTATGGTATAAATAGATGAGAAGCTCAAGCCACCCTATTTCTTAAGGATAGTTAGTTCTTGCTAACTAACTTTAGTTGCTTTAGTTGTTTCAGCCTTTCCGGACCATAAATATGCATTCATCTTCCTCTCAATTTCCTTCATGATCTTCCTTGGTAAAACTACATGTACTATCTAGTGAGTGTGTAAACTACTCAGTACCAAAATGAGTAGTGTGATCCTTTCCGCATAGGAGAGATGTCTATATTGCCATGGATTCACTTTAGATTTGATCTTCTTAATTAGTGATAGGCAATATGAATATTTTAGCTTGTACATAGTTAATGGGACTCCTGAGTAACGTAGAGAAGGCTTTTGAATACTTAAACTCATGATATTGCTCAACTCATCCACCTACCTAGCATTTGAAGAGAAGTATATACTACTTTTTTCAATATTAATTGTTAGGTTTGACCATTTGGAAAAAGGATTCAGGGTGTGTTTCTGTTGAGTGCAATTTTGTAACACAATATATTCATTTTACGCTCAAAAACTGTAAGTAAACGATTTGTGATTTGTAGTTAAAAATAGCGGATATCGATCCCACAAGAATTGATGCCCAAACACCACTTAATTTAGAAAAGACTTTTTTTAAGAAACAAAATTTTTAATGCAAATAATCTGAAAAATTAAATTAAAATTAAAAGAATAACACAAAGCAATAGACTACCAATGTGCAGAAATTTGAAATTCAAGAATCTAAAGACTAGAGATTACTTTTTTTTCCTATTTTATCTCCCTCCTATTTTATTAATTGAATTCTTTCTCACCTTAGATTTTTTAATTTATTAATTACCCTCTCTCAAGGTGTAACTAATTGTCCTTAATCGAATTAAAGGGAATCAATTGGACAATCTCTTGACCTACCTAATGACTTTACCTATTCAACTAGTTATTAAACTATCCTATGGGTGATCAACTGACTTCGCATAGATCTCTCTTCTAACTAATCAATTGACATGATGATTGTAAGTTTATAGGTCGCCAACTCTCATTGTACAATCTTACATAATTAATCTCGCTCACTCTCTTGATTTATTGCAAGATAACAATTAAAATCACCAATCATCAAAGGCAACTTCATTTAATTCAATAAAATAGGAGTTCTAATAAAGTAGTTCAAAAGCAATCCTTAAAGCTAAATCAGCCTAACATGGTCTCCATAACATCATCAACATTCAAATAAACCATGTTACAAAGAATAGAAGAGGTAAAATTGACAGAAAACTGAATAAGAAAACTCCTGTTCTTTGCCAAAATCTGAAAATTTTGGTGTTGATGTGCTATTTTCTCCAATCTTGATGATGATCCTTGACTTCAATCCTTCCTCCAGGCTCTAAACATATGTTCTTCACTTAAGGATGGTGTTTCTTCAGAAGGGTTTCATCTCCCTTTGAAGATGGAGGCTTAATTATCCTTTAATAGTCTAAAAATCCTAACTTTAATGAAGCCCTGTGTATTGTCCCAGATTGTAATTCCCACGATCGTTGGAATTGACATAATTCCCACGATCGTGGGAATTAGCAACAGAAGGACTCTTCTTTTTTCTCCTCTTTAATCTCTAGCTCAATCTCCAAATTGCTCAATCTTCCTTCCTACATAAAAATAATCAATTCTTACCCTAAATTAACATCAAACATAAAAGAACAACAATGGAAATCAAACTAAATAAAAACATACAAAATGAATCCTAAACTATAACAATAATGAACAATTGTGCAAGAAATCACATTCCAATTACCTAAAAAAATGTAGACTAATGAACACCTATCAACATTCCCATACTTAAATCTTTGCTTGTCCTCAAGTAAAATAAACACAACCAATCAATTCTATCACTTCATTTTCACAAAGATCAAAGCATACAATCCCTCAAATTTTAGCCAATTCAAATATCAACTTAATACACATATCATGACTACTTTTTCATTGGTGTACAGAAGCAAACTCAAAAATTAACACCATCACTCAAAGATAAGTAAAGATGTAATATGAATTTTCCTCACGATTTTCACTCATTTCTCTCAAGTGTTTGATCGTTAATGTTTCGCTCAAACTTCCTATAGGAAACTACACTACCATAGGCTTGCTAATACACCAATTCTCCTCTATAATGATTGCATGCATAAATAGATCAAAAGGACTTGTTTAGGGTTATAATGTAGTAAGGGTTAAGGTGGGTAAAGAGGGAAATAGGGTTAAGCATAAACATTAGTAAAGTAAAAAAGCAGATATAAAGGGATAACAAAACATAACTCCAAGATATACAATTATAACTATATTTTTCACTTATTGATGCCACTCACTTGTTCTTCCTTTTTCTTTTCTTTTCTTTTTCAACTTTTTTTTCATTTTTCTTTCTTTTTCTTTCTTTTTTTTCTTTTTCTAAATATATGAAAGAAGTATGAATCAAAATAACACTCTGTACATTGTAATTTATATGCATAAGTGTACTCAAATTATCTCGGTAAACTTTTCACAACGATCCCAACTAATGTATTACTTAATACTCAACTAAGCTTGTGAATGGGTAGGCTAATGAGGTTTAAGGTTTTAAAATTTTAGGTGTGTTCAAAAAACAAGAGATTAAGGTTCAATAGGGGTAGTAAGGGATAATACAAAGGGTAGGTTATTTAAGCCAAGGGCTAACACAAAAGGGACTAAATCATCTCTATTAAGCACATATCCAGTAGACTCAAACCGATTCAAAGCAAGTTTTGAAGGTAATCACTTAAGGAAGTATCATTTAACAAAGAAATTGAATGACTATAGACATAGTCATATGGTTCAATCCTCACATTGACTCAAATGAAAACTCATTATGCATCTCTACACTACCTCATTGTTTAAATGTCAATTTGTGACTAAGCTTATGTATGCAGCTATTTTTCATCACTCTATATGGTTCACTTTCTACTCAAGTAGCCTAATCTGAGTTCAAGCATGCATTTAATTTAATTCCAACTAGCATGACAGAATCTTATGGCAATATTTATTAGAGTGATTCAAGTACGGTTCTATTGCTGACACAAATCACATAATATGCCTAACCATGCATCCTATTTAATATAATGTAAACAATGCAATTAAAAAAGTCAAAGTCACCTCCCCACACTTAAAGTTGACATTGTCCTCAATGTGACAAGTCAACCACCAAATAAGGAAAAATGGCCTCAAACCAAAGAAAAGAAATAAAAACACACAAATGACAACAAAGCAAACAAAAAATGACAGCAAGCCAAACAAAAGAAAATGACATAAAACCCAAAAAAGGATTAAATTAAACCAAACAAAAGAAACAACAAAATGTAAAAGTAAAAGGATCAGACAAGCTTATTCAGATGATGGTAGTGACGGTGTTGGTGAAGGAGCTTCAAAGTTGTTCCTATGACAAAAGTTGAGTCCTTGTGGACTTGCCACATTTGGGTGCCTTACATGTTCAGTAACTTAATGTAATTAGGGTTTACGATTTAAGGCTTAGCGATTACAACTCCAGAGAGACTAATCCACCCTTCAAAAGTTTAGGACCGACACTGTATTGACACAAAAGTGACTAAATTAACATTAATGATAAGATCAATCCCCTTTCCCATAATTTATTAATCTTATTTGTTTAAATTTCAATTGTCAATTGGCGGTGCTCAATTTTATTTTTTCCTTTAATTTAGATTCTCATTTCAATCACTCTATATTTAATTGTTTAGCTTTTATTTCATTTTAATTACACTTTTAGGCCTTAAAAATTAGGATTCCATTAGTTCATTAATTTTTTGTGGGATTGACACCTTATATACTACACAAGGACCCGTACGCTTAAGAAATATTAAGGGTTTTATAAGGTTAAAACTTGTTTAACAAGATTTATAAACAAGTTTTAACCTTATAAAACCCTTAATATTTACAAGTTTTTGGCATTGTTACTTAGGTTTTATTTAAGATTAGTTAGATTCTTTCAGTCTAAGAAATTTTCTCCCTTCTTGTGTCAATGCAGTTGCATAAACATAAGAGTTACTCAAAGTTGAATTCGGATCATTGAAACCTTAGCACTTGACATCACCGGATTGGAATGAGCAATTCTACGAGTAAGAAACCAAGAAGAAGAGATTAAAGAACCTATGACGAAAGAATTTTAGCAAGAATTTGACCAAGGTAGAAACCAAGGAAACCAACCGCAAACCCTTATGGACTTCATAAGACCTGGGTTCAAAGCTACAAATCAAGACATGACTCGACTACCAGTTCAAACAGCTTCATTTGAAATTAAACCTTCCTTACTAACATGCTGCAAACAGATATAAAATTCTACAAGTTGACTAACCAAAACCCTAACAAGCATATAGTAAATTTCCTCAAAGTATACGATACCTTCCAATATTGTGGAATGTCAGAAGATGCCGTTAGGATAAGGCTTTTCCCCTTCATGCTAAGGGATAGAGCTAAGGCATTGTATCATTAGTTGAATCTCGTAAATGTCAAAATTTGGGAGCAGTTGGTGTATGCATTCCTATTCCCTCTCACGAAGAATATGAAATTGATAAAGGAAGTCATGAATTCCCAACAAAGTGATGGGGAGTCACTTTATGAGGCTTGGGAAATGTATAAGGATTTGTCAAGGGAATTCCTATTGCAAACCTTTGATAATGGCGTTAACCCATCCACACGAGGCATCATAGATGCGGCATATTAGATGTGGCATCTGGTGGATCTTTAATAAGGAAGACAGTTGATGAAGCCGAGGAGTTATTGGAGGAAATAGCTAGTAACAGTTTTCTTTAGACAATGGATAGGAGTAGACAACATACAACCCTTAACTAGAAAAAAGGAGCTTTAGTTGTTGACCCAATCATGGAAATGCAAGTTACGATTGATAACTTGACCTAACTAAATAATATGAAAACCTCTTTTTCAGCTCATGTGAAAGTTATTTAGTAAAGATGTGAGCTGTGTGGACAAGATAACTACGACACCATTGATTGCTTTCTAATGAAAAGTCATTAACCAAAGCAGCTTAACTACATAAGAGCATAGTTTGGTCGAGGAGGGGAAACAACCCATGCTCAAATACGAATAATCTTGGATGGAAGAACCACTTAAACTTTTCCTAATCAGATAATGCAGGAGGTTAATTCTAACCTCAAGAGCCAACTAGATTCTAACAGAAAAAAATCCAAGTCCATGAACTCTAAATGAGATAAAATTTCGGACAAGCTCGGAACCATAAATGACTCTCATAAGAGGTTGGAAGGACGATTTGAACAAGTAAAAAAGAACCACGCCTCATCTATCCTCTGAAGCAATATGGAATCAAACACAAGGGAACAACTAGAAGTAATTACATTACGAAGCAGGAAGGAACTTGAACAACCCATAAAGAAAAAAAAGTGAACCTTCTTTTAAAAAGAAGGATAAGGAAAAGTAGCAAGATGTGGACATAAGCGAATACCCTCAGTATATTGCCCCTCCACCATATTCATCCAAAATTCTATACTCCCAATGACTCCATAAGAGCAAATTAGATGCACAATTTGTTAAGTTCTTAGAGAAATTGAAGACGTTGCAAATAAATCGTCTGTTCATTAAGACTTTAGAACACATGCCTAAGCATGTTAAGTTTTTAAAGGATATATTATTAAAGAAGCGTACTTGGGAAGAGAACCAAATGGTAACCTTAACTGGCCACTATAGTTTCATAGTCATCAATCAACTGCCTTTCAAGCTAAAGGATCCATGAAGTTTCACAATACCCTATGTGGTTAGTGAATTTGAGTTCGTAAAGTGCCTATGTGATTTAAGAGCAAGCATTAATCATATGCCTTTTTCGATATTTCAAAAACTGGGGCTCAGTGAGGTCAAGCAAACTGCGATGCCAATTCTATTGGTTGATCAATCTACTAAAAGACCATTTGGAGTGATGGAAGAAGTTTTGATACAAATAGACAAGTTCAATATTCCTGTGGACTTTGTTGTTCTTGATTTCGAAGAAGATAAAAATTGTCCACTAATTCTTGGATGATCTTTTATAAACATAGGTAAAGCATTTATTGATGTTCATGAAGGTAAATTGACCCTTTGGATTGGTCAAGATCAAGTGGAGTTTAATATGAACAAGGCATTTAAGAATCTGAAGGAAAGCAGTGCTTGCATAAAGATTGTGATTACAAATGAAAGTGTGTAAGAGCAAGTAAGAAGCCATTTTGTAGAAATAAAATAAGTAAAAATGGAGACAGAAATGAAGCTGAAAAGGAAAACGAAGTTGAGTTTGAAGGAGATGTTGAAATGGGGGAGTCAGGTGTTCAAACCCATCTGGAAATTTAGTGAACTGAAGCACCCATACCACCATCCACAGAGAAACCACCAGCCTAGAGCTTAAACCTTTACCCACACATCTTTGATATACCTTTCTAGGTAAAGTCAAACTCTACCTATCATGATTTCCAGTTAATCAAATGCGGAACAAGAAAGTAAGGTGGTTGAGACTGATAGGAACCAAATGAAGGTCATAGGATGGCAAATATCCGGCATTCAAGGTATAAGCCCAAATGTGTGTATGCATAGGATAAACCTCAATGAAGGAAGTAAAGTTGTGAGGGAACGTCAATGTATGTTAAACCCTCTCATGAAGGAAGTGGTTAAAAAGGAGATAGTAAAGCTTTTAGACGTGAGTATCATATACCCTATATCCAATAGCAAAATGGGTTAACCCAGTACAATGTGTACCAAAGAAAGGTGAAATGATCGTAATGGAAAGTGAAAGTGGAAAATTAATTTCAATATGAATAGTAACAAGATGGAGAGTGTGCATAGGCTATCACAAACTCAACAAGGTGACTAAAAAGGACCATTTCCCTCTCACATTCGTAGATCAAATGATAGAAAGAGTGGTGGGTCACTCGTTCTACTACTTCTTAGATGGTTACTCAGGGTACCATTAGATATTTACCTACCCCAAAGATCAAGAAAAGACCACATTCAAATGTCCTTATGGTACCTTTGAGTATAGATGGATGTCATTCAGATTATGCAATGTCCCAACTATGTTTCAAAGGTGCATGATGTCTATCTTTGTGGATATGATTGAAGATATTATAGAAGTCTTCATGGATGATATATCTATCTTTGGATAATCTTTTGAGAAGTGTCTAACCAATTTGGACAAGGTACTCCAAAGATGTGAAGAATCACATTTAGTGTTGAATTAGGAGAAGTCTCACTTTATAGTGTAAGAGGGGATAGTGCTCGGGCACAAAATTTTGCACCAAGGATTTGAAGTGGAAACAGTGAATACAGAGGTTATAGAAAAAATTCGACCTTAAATCAATGTCAAAGGCTTACGGGCATTCCTAGGCCATGCTGGGTTCTACCATCGCTTTATTAAGGATTTCTCACAGAATGCACGATTCTTGACAAACTTGTTAGTTAAGGATGTGCCTTACGTTTTTGATAATATCCATCTGCATTCAATCAATTAAAAAAGGCACTAACATTAGCCCCAATTTTAGCATCACCTAATTGGACACTCTCATTTAAGGTCATGGGCGATGCAAGTGACTAAGCTATAGGTTGCGTATTGGGCTAAAGAAAGGATAAAAAGTTGCACGTAATTTACTGCCCAAGTAAGACACTTGTAGTACCTCAACTACACTACACCACCACAGAAAATTACTTGCAGTGGTGTTTTCATGTCATAAGTTTCGTCCATACCTTTTGGGATCTAAAGTGATCTTATTTACCGATCATGCTGAGTTTAAATACTTGTTTGAAAAGAATGATGAAAAGCTGAGACATATTCGATAGGTGTTACTCTTACAAGAGTTTGATATAGAAATAAGAGATAAGAAGGGAGTGGAGAATGTAGTCGCGAACCATTTATCACTTCCAGAAGGGGGGAAATGAGAGATAAGTGAAGATATCACGAAAAATTCCCTTATGAAACCTTAATGCTTCTTAATAGCATGGCAACGCCATGTTTTTCAAATATTGCAAACTTTATCGTTAGAGGTAAGATCCCTTCTGACCTGTCATATCAACAGAGAAAATGATTCTTGCATGAGTGCACCTAGTATTTATGGGATGAGCCAATCTTATATAAAACTTGTGCAGACGGGTTGATGAGGCGTTGTGTGCGAGGGTATGAGATGTTAAATATATTAACACAATGTCAAGAAGGACAATATGCCAGCCATTATGGAGTAAATAAAATAATAGCTCGAGTACTCGAGTGTGGATTCTATTGGCCACATTTGTTTAAGGACACTCAAGCTTTTATGGCATAATGTAGTCACTATTAGAGAGTGGGTGACATCTCCAAAAGAGATGAGATGCCTTTATCCAACATCTTAAAAGTCGAAGTCCTAGATTTGTGGGGCATTGACTTTATGGGTCCTTTCTCATCCTCCATAGGAAATACATACGTTTTAGTGGGAGTGGACTATGTATCTCATTGAGCCAAAGCTGTGGCATTGTTAAATAATGATGGGAAAGTTATATAGAAATTTATTAAGCAGACATCCAACTGATTTAGAGTTAAATTTTAACTCATATATGGTAAAGATTTTCATTTTCCAATGGAACTAGAACATCGAGCATATTGGGCAATGAAGGTTTTAAATTTTGATTGGAAGTAAGCAAGTGAGAAACAACTTCTACGACCAAATGAACTTGAAGAGTTTCGTTGCAATGCGTAAAAAACGCAAAAATTTATAAAGACAAGGTAATAGATGGCATAACTCTCATCTTAAGTGAAATGAATTCAGAGCGGAAGATGCAATTTTGCTATACAATTTAAGGTTGAGGTTGTTACCAGAAAAAGTTAAATCGTGATGGAGCGGACGATTTACGGTCACGTAAGTCTTCACCCATGGAGCCCTCGAATTAGAAAATGCAAACAAAGAATTTAATGTGAATGGGCATCGTTGCAAACTGTATCTTAATAGATTGCTCTCGAAGGAAAAGGAAGTAATTTCTTTCCTTTCGAAGAACTGAAAGCACTTCCTTAGATGAAAGGTCACGCCAATGACCATAACTTAGCGCGTTTGGCAATTAGATTTAAATTGTTGTGTAGTTAGATTTGTTTTAAATTCTAAAGATAATTGTTTAATGATTTAGAATGATTTAGATTGCTAAATCTCTTATTCATTTTAAAGCAACTAAAAGATAGGGCAAAAATCTTGGGTGCCAAGCGCATTTGGTCTTCAACACCATGACCATCACCACCTCAATCGTCACAACGGGTTCTTATGCTTTAACCCTTAGCTGTTCAATTATTTCTTTATTTTTCTTATTTTTTCGTATTATTTTGTTTTGATTCCCACTTTGTATGTTATTTGTCCTTCTCACATTAAAGACAATGTGTTATCCAAGTGTGAGGAGGGTTGCATTATGTGCATTATATATTTTATTTTGAGTGTGAATTTCGCATATTATATGGTAGTTTTGTTTAGGTTTGCATGATGCGACTCGTATAAATGTGTCAATGGCTAGAACTTAATAGAATCAATTTAGCTTTGAAAATAGTATTTTATGTTACTAAGATTTATTAGCTTGTAAAATTAGTATTCGATGTTGTTTTAGTTAAATATGCATGTTAATTAGGATATGCTGTTAGTTTGTTCACCCTAGGAATTTGACACATTCATTTATAATTTTAGGTCAATCAAATAAGCAGCATCGTTAGTATCTTTTCAAGAGAATGATTAGATAAAGAAATGAGGTAGGAAAGAATATAAAAAAAGTGTGTGTTTTTGTTTAATAAATAACTATTCCGTTAACCTTTAAGTTATAAATAAAGTTAGTAGCTAGTTGAAAATGTGACATAGCTGAGTAACTTAGGGACATTTATTATAATTGTTGCCTTCTCGTTAAAAGGCTATAATGACATTCCAAGCAAGCCGCTTAATAAAAACATGACTTAGTTGAGTAATCGAGGGATATTTATCAGAAATGTTTACCTTTGCATAAAAAAACTAGATTCATGTTAATGAAAATTAACAAAATAGTACGTTGTTTAATAAATCCTACTGATCTTTGTAAATAACATAACTTCTCATGAAAAGCTACTTAAGGATAGTAATAATTTTGATTAACAAACTAATTATCAACATATGTGTGTGAGCAATAGGATTGAATGAATTTGACATTAAGTCTTAATTAGTATGTATATTTAGTCCGAAGTCCTTAGACACAAACTTCATAAGTTAACAAGTTAGAACAACTTGAAGGATTGTGTCTGTAGTTAAATCTGTTTAGTGAAGTTAAATGTTATTGTACCATTATTGCATATGTGTGTTTTGTTGCTTGGTCATTATTTTGTTTTCTCTTGAAGACAAGAAAAAAGTTCAAGTGTGGGTTTAGAATTGTGTTAGTTAGTTAGATATTTGTGTTTTAAGTGTTATTTGGCTTAGAGTGTAACATCCTGTTACTTATGATACGGTTAAAATAGTGTTTATAAGAGATTAATGCGAAATTAGGAAGCATAATCCATGCTTATGCATGACGTGGCATACACATACATGAGAATATTGATTTTGCACATTAAAATGATTATACATGCATTCATTGACATTTTCCGGGTAAATTTGATCTATAAATATGAATTGTGGATTTTATTGTCTTGGAAATTAAATTATTGAGTATTAAAATTGATTTAGCAATTTTGGTGACATATCGAAAATTTTGGAAATTTGGAGTATTTTTGGACTAAGAAAAATATTGAAATGTGGACCAATTATAGTGTGACACGTGGACTAATGAATTAGTGACAAATGGCATAGCTAAAGAGTGACATTTGCCATGAGTAATTAATCAAAAAATGGCAGCAATGATTGAGTGACAAATGGCCTAGTAATTAGGTGACATTTGGTGGCTTATGTAAGGGATAAGTGGCTTACATGCTTCAGGACATATGGTGAAATAATATGGTGACATCTAACACCTTAGGTGTAACATTTCTGAAGTGTTGTTTCAACCTAGTCCATTCTCCTTCTCTTCTAATCTCTCACCACAGAAACTTGCTTCTATCTCCCCTCTTGTGTTTTTCTTGAAGCTATGCTAAATTACCACACTAAATACATGCTTTTACCCTTCACAAAATAGCTAAAGAACCAGCTGATTGTTGTTGTTTATCATAGCTAAAAGTCATTTAATTCTATCTTGAATGTGTGATGATTCTACATGTTTAGAGCACTGGATTGGCTTGATTTTTGAGCTAGAATTGGAGTTAAATATGTAATTAACAATCTTAGGTCTAAGGCATATTAAAATGGTTTGAGAATGATGTTTAAATTGTACTGAATGCATGTGATATTGGTGAAGAAGAATTGCTGAAATATGTTAGCTGTAGTGTTTTCTCTGAACATCCTTTGTTCTTTTTGTTATAACTTCTTCTCCTGACATCCAAATGACATGAGACTTGAACCAATAGACTCATAACACATTTTTATTCATCTCCACAAAAATTTCTGAATCCATTCCGAAAATATTGAGCGATAAAATTAGGATGAAAATATGAGTGTGCTGGAATATTGTTAAGTGGAATGATTTCAATGATCATACTTCGGTAATTTGGCTATATTTTGATCTTTATATTTCTAAATGATTTGATTATTATTAATATTAAATTAGAGACAATTTTTTACAACTTTCTTGAAGAAGTCGAATTTTAATTCAGCCTTTAAGTATTTCAAAATCTGGCTTGAAATTGAGTCTTGACTGAGGCTGTAAAACTACCCGAGACAGAAATCATATCCTATGGTTATTGAATAAATTGTATTGATGTAGGCCTAATTAGACTAAGATGTCTTCACCAAATTTTATTTCATTCTATTAGATTTAAATTGGTTCAAAGTTTGTAATTTTTAGATATTGGAATTAAGAGATAAGAATTGTACAACTTGACTGCATTATCATGCTCTAGCCAAAATTCCAAATGTATACAGTCTGTGGTTTCTGAGCATAACTCATAGAATACTAGATAAAATTAGATGATCTTGGTGTCATTGGAAACTTAAGACATGGGGGAACAATTTTTTAGAAGAACTTGTTATCAAATTACTTCAATTTCCTGATGATAATAATCATGCAAAGTGGACCCAAAAGTATGTTTAGACAAATCTGAATTGATTAATTGTGTATTATATATGAATGAGTTTTGTGACAAGAATAATGTTAAAGAACCTGGAATTGTCATGAATATGCATTGTACTTATTCAGTATACATGAATGTGCATAAATGAATTCATAATTTTGCAAAATTTGATATGTGTATGTATTATATGTTATAGAGAAGTGCATTGAGCACCATCATCCAGACATTGCCAGAACTTCAAAGCAATAACTTTCTAGAGCGATTTGTGGGTAACCTAGATGTGTGACCTCAATTTATAAATGTGTTCTGTTCATAATATTTTGATTAAACTTGATTTTTCTGTATTGATTAGATATTGATATAATTGTGACACTGATGATTCCGAACAATTAATTGTTCGAGGAGTTTGATATTCGGGACTGTATTGGAAGTGTTTGTGATTTGAATGTGAATTTGATTGTACTGATTTCGGACATGAAGGTCCAAGGTATTGATTGATGAATGTGATATTGAAGTGTTCCTTGAATGTGAATTTGGACTGACTATAAGTTTACTCAATATGTTTGTTAAAAGCTGGACAAGGTCCGATGATAATTGTGATTTAAATTATGAATGATTGATTGAATATGATAAATAGGAATGGGACTGCCAATGTGTTCAAATGGAAATGATATTAAGAATGGGAATGATTGCAATAATGAATGATTTAATATTATTGTGATGCATTTCATACATGAATGCATGATCAGATAAAGATAGTTGTGACATGAGTAGCCACCGAACATGAGCTTAAAGCTCTGGAATGTGGTATAGAGCCAAAGGCTCAATATGTACAATTAGCCCTGTATCTGTAACAGGTAAGGGACAGTATTAATGAATCCAGTATCCACAATAGATACGGGACAGTTTAGGCGCTCAGCCATAACAACGTAATAATTGAAAGTGGGTCACATGAACATTGCATATATATTTATTAAGTGTGATTGACTGATAGAATTGGAATGTGGTTATATCATTAAATGAGATTGGGATATGTGAAATATATGATATGTGATGCAATTTGTTAAATGGAAATTTGTGAATTATGTGCTCATATGATTTGATATGTGGCATGAATTAGGTGAACCATCGAGGATGGTTATATCATTGAGTTCGCAAAACTCACCAAAATTGCAACGTTGATATTTCAGGTCCAAGAGAAGACATTAGAGACAGACAGACTCTACGAGAAGACTAATTCTTGTACTTTTGTCAAGAAATGGTTCAAAGGTTGGTCAGCTGAGACTGAAGGAGTAGTTAGTAGTTTTTGTACAAATTCTCTTTCAAGCAGTGTGTTATGTATAGGGTTTGATATTATATATATTCAGATGGTTTTGTAAAGCTACAATGTCAGTTTGGTTTTTATGAAATGAAATGAAGAATGCAGTTTGATTTTAAAATTTGGTGACTTTTATGTATAATAGTTGATGCCATGATTAAGTTGGATATGTGCTTGCTCTAATATGCCATTATTATAAATTATATACTGGAATGTCCACTAGGTGTTCTGGTATGTAATTTATGGTAGTGGAGTGTTACATAGAGCATGCTATTAAGCTTTAATTTTGTGTGGATGAGCTGCTTTAATGTGTTTGTTTGTGTTTGAGATTAGATATTGAAGAACGGAGAAGATTTGTAGGAAGCCAGACGGAGGACTTGCGGCCATGATCATGACAGAGACTATGTCACTAGGCCATAACCTTGGCCTTTGCGAGGACAAACGCGGGCCAACCTCCCGAACTTATATTTTTGCAAGTTTATTTCAGACTTTTAGGCCCGGGTAAAAGCTATTTTTTACCCCAATTAGTAAAAGAATGCATAAGAGAACAGAAATGATCTAGAACGGAGAACCTCCATTTTGCCACTCTAGGAAAGAAGCTAAGGAAGAGAAAGAAGGAAGAGAGAGAAGAGGGGAGAGAAGGTGGAGCTTCAACTGCTGCTTTAACCTCCAATCCTCCAAGTTATCTTTCCTTCTTTTCATCTTTTATTTCATTCATTTAATGTATGAGATGGAATTGATGATGATGAACCTTGGTTTAAGGATGTTCTAACTTCTTTTAGGGATTTATACTTGATTGAACATTAATGTAGTTACTTTTCTTGTTAATGATGATGGTTATGATTATTTTTTGTAATTGCAAGTTTCAGTAATAAATCGAGAGAGTGAATCGAACGCAAAATGATCAGGTTGGTTAATGAGAGTTAAATGATCTAATAAACCATGCAAATAATCAAATCGGTAATTATATAAAGAGAGATATCGTGTGAGGTCCTAGTTGTTTATTAGAATACTTAATAACTAATTACATTGTGGGTTGTTTTGTTAATCGAGAGATTACATTTTCGATAACTCAATTTAATTAGGATTTATGATTTAGGGCTTAGTGATTACAACTCAAGAGAGACTAATATAACCTTTGAAAGTCTATGACTGACACTGCATTAACACAAAAGTGACTAAGTTAGCATTGATGATAGGATAAATCCCCTTTCTCATAATTTGTTAATCTTCCTTGTTTGAATTTCAATTGTCAATTGATGGTGCTTAATTTTGATTTCTTGCATTAATTTAGAATTCTCATTTCAATCACTTCATATTCGATTGTTTACTTTTCTATTTAGTTTTTATTTTCATTTTAATTACAGTTTTAGGCCTTAGACGAATTAAGATTCGATTAGTTCACTAATTCCTCTTGGATTAACACCTTATATAGTACACTATGACCCGTGTGCTTTCAGAATATTGAGGGTTTTATAAGATTAAAACTTGCTTAATAAGATTTTAGTGTTGTTGCTAGGGAATTAGTTAGGATTTGTTAGATTCCTTTAGTCTAAGGAATTTTCACCCCTCTTGTTTCGTTACAATTGCATGAACACAAGAGTTATTTGAAGTTCAAGTTAGATCACTGAAACCTTAGCACTTGACATCACCTGATTGGAATGAACAATTTAACGAGCAAGATGCCAAGAAGGAGATGAACTTTTATACGCCACTTGTCGTATCGAGTCATGTCCTAGCACCATTTCTAATTAGATGATGAATGCAAGAGTAGATGGCCTCTCGATTTGCCATCATCTATTTAAAAATGGCAAATCCTACCCGAGAGCAATCCAGCTACCAAAAGTTGGTAGACTTTAAGTAATATTCATAGATCCGTTGAATCAACAATGCTTTATATTTAGTATATTTAATATGAAAAAAAAGAAATACAAGAATATTCGAGAACACTTCAGCAACTATCTATGAACTCATCTTATCCACGGTCTAGCTGACAAGGCAGGGGAAGCACATCTTCTTAGATGCAACTGCCAACTAAGCAATGAGAATATGAACTAATGATGGAAAAAGTAACTCTTCCTTAAAAGTAACAATTACTAAAATACAAGTTTATAAGTACGTGACTTTTGGCAGAAGCATGAAAAGGAGGACTTTTTACAACATATCATAGCCTTATTGAGCACCATTTATACTAGCATAGTTCAACTAATCTTGACAACTTACGTTCAAATTTTGAATGTTTAGTCTCCTACATGTTTATTGATTCACGCACTACGTGGTTTGTCCACTTCTATATTATTTCACACCCAAACATTTTTATTTAGAAAGAAGATAATTGATGCTAGATTATTATAAATTAAAATATTTCTATTCATCATAGAGATAGTAATGAATCATCATCATCACCCAATCTGAAATCCCACAATGAAGCGGGATCTAGGGAGGTCCGATAGTACGCAGCCTTACCCCTACACAGTAAAGAGGCTGTTTCCGGTGGACCTACATGCAAATGAGACAATATATGAATGATGCAGGTTACAGAGAAAAGGTAAAATTAGCACAGAAAAAATCTATGTAACTAAAATTTCAATAAATACATAAATAAATAGGGTTAAAAGATTAAAAACATAAAAAACTTTGCAAATATGACAAGAAGATTTTAGAAAATAAATAGATAAATAAAATGTAATAAAATAACTAGATACCTAATAAATAAATAGGATAAAGCAATAATAAATAAGTAAAATAAAATTATAGCACTTACAGAAAAGCTACCAAACTTTATTTAAGAGATGCAAGTTTAAAAGACAAAATTAGTAAGAAAAAAATAGGATAGACATACCTGACATGCTGCAAAATTTTCGCTTATACCTGATATATTGCGTAGCTTTTTTCACCACGTCTTGAGATGTGCGTGTCATCCTTGAGTGGAGCCCTGCTAATGTGCTCTGTAGCATCTTAATTATATATATATATATACAACCTCACAAAGACGCAACCATCCACTACTTTAAAGTAAAAATCTCTTATTGAACAACGTTAACTAGTGAAAACGACTACAATCATCATGCGAAAGGTCTATTAAATTCATAAAAACTCGTTGAAAAGTCATGTGCAGAAAAGAAGCTAAGTCTATACTCCATCAAAGTCTAAACTAAAAAGCAAACTGATCAATCAAAAGCATAAAAATCAGACTATTGAATTGATCGATCTACATACAGATTCAAAAACTGCAAAATCCAGGAAACATGGAAAAGATATGATCATACCATAGGCTTCCAACATGGTAATGAATGAAACCTCAAAATCATATGACCTAAATTAGAATTTAAAGTTATGTAATTTAGTCAAAACAATTTTCATCATTATCACCCAGTCCGAAATCCTGCAACCAAGAGAGATATGGGGAGGTCTGATAATACGCAGCCTTATATAGTAGAGAGGTTGTTTTCGGTAGATCAACAGGCAAATGTAATAATGAAAAAGTTATGTAAGTAAAAAGGGTAAAAAGGTAAAACTAAATACGTTAAAAGATGGGGTAAATGAAATGAAAATAAATGCATTATGACATGAAAATAAATACATATATAAATAAATAAAAATAAAAGGAAAATATCAATAAAGGATATAGCTGATATGGAGCCCAGTTCTGTAAAATACCTTACAGGCTGTAACAAAATGGCTCTGCTCGTCTCTAGTTGGGCTTGGAGTTCTTGCTTTGCAGCCCTATGTATATGACAATCCTACGGTTTCTGACATCCTTGTTGGACCTTTCCCCTACACCTATGCTGAAAAGACAAACAGTATGACAGAACGACTAGTCTACGACTCGCAACTAGAAAAGACGGATTAGACTTCCTACGCAGTAAATATGTTGTGTGAGCGTTACAGTAAACAAATCCTATTACACTTTCTCGACTATCTTGGTGTACTTTAAATGGTTTCCCTCACCCTTATCCTATCTGGCCAAAATTTTCTATTTCTGGCCGCTTCCACAGTAAGGACCAACTCTATCATATCTTTCTTGACCACTTTCCTCCAATTCTTGTATGGCCTACCTCTTCTCCTCTTGTAGCCACTAAGGATTATTTGCTCACATCGTCTTACCGGAGCATCAGAGTACCTCCTGCTCCCATGCACAAACCACCTAAGTCGGGACCCTCTCATCTTGTCAGCAATACTGGCCACCTATAGTCCTATCTCTCACCACATGGTTTTGTACCTTATCTCGTCTGGTAATGTCACACATCCACTGAAGAATATGCATCTCTGCTACCAATAACTATCTTGTATGTCAACATTTGGCTTGCCAGCATTCTGCCCCATATAACATGGTTGGCCGAATCACCATTCTGTAAAACTTACCTTTGAGCTTTAAAAGAATCTTTTTATCATATAAGACTCTTGTTGCGCTTCTCCATTTTCCCCACCTAGATTTGATACGATGGACTATGTCGTCATCGATATTACCATCACTTTGTATGATGGACCCTAGGTATTTAAAACTCTATTTTTGTGGTATGACGTTAGGCCCAATTGCTACTGCCGCCTCGTGGATCATCTGGCTTCTCGAAAAGTTGCATTCTAAATACTCCGTCTTAGTCCTACTCATTCTAAAACCTTTCGACTCTAACGTTTCTCTCGAACATTCTAACTTGAAATTGACCCCCTCCCTTGTCTCATCTACCAGGACAATATCGTCAGCAAGTAACTACACCAAGGTACCTCTCCTTGAATATGTTTGGTAAGCTTATCTAACACTAATGAGAACATAACAAGGCTTAAAGCGGAGCCTTGGTGTAGGCCAATAGCAATAGGAAACGCTTCCGTGTCGACACCTATCGTATTTACGCTAGTTAATGCTCCATCATAAATATCTCTAATAACGCGTATATAAGTCATTGGAATTCCCTGTGCCTCCAAACACCTCCATAAAATTCCCCTAGGAACCCTATCATACACCTTCTCTAAATCAATAAAAATCATATGTAAATCTCATTCTCGTTCCCTGTAGCATTCCATAAGCCTACGAAGTAGATGTATTGCTTTTGTCGTGGACCTACCAGGCATAAATTCAAATTGGTTTGCTGATATAGAAGCAGCTCTCCGGACTCTATTCTCAATTACCTTCTCCCATAGCTTCATGGTATGACTTATTAATTTGATGCCTCTATAGTGGTGACAATGTTGGATGTCCCATTTTGCCTTGCATACTGGGATCAACCTACTCAATCTTCATTCATCCGGCATTTTGGCTAATTCTAAGATCACATTAAAAAGCTGAACTAACCACTCAATACCTACAATTCCTATTCGCTTCTATACATCTAAAAGGATCTCATCTGGCCCTACTACCCTTCTACTCACTATCTCCCTTAATACCTTCGTAATTTCTCCCCTTGTGACCCTTTCACATTGGGACCAGTTAGGAGAAAGCTCCAATACGATGGGTTCTCCTACTTGTCCTGCTTCATCACGTATATAGTAAACTTGGTTGAAATCCCTCATCTCACGTGCCTTATCTCGCGCCAACTTGAAAATTCTTTGTGCTCATTTCTACGTATCTAAATCCCTGTACATAGTCTTGTATGCTTCTCCTTTAGCTACTAAAGTTATCTTCTTTGCCTTTTGTTTTGCCAATCTGTACCTTACTCCATTTCCGCATCTGTTGTACTTGCTACTAGATCTTTGTATGCTCTCTTTTTCTCCTTTACCAACCCCTGAACCTCTTCCGACCATTACCAGGATTCCATCTGCCGGCCCCTCTTCCCTTTAAAGACTCCTACGATTTTTCTAGCAGTTTCTCTCACTATGGGGGCTACTCCCTCCCACATACGATTAGCATCCCCTTTCATAGTCCATACGTCTCTATACCAGATTTGAGTCTTAAATTGTTCCACCATGTCCCCTTTTAGATTCCACCATCTAATTTTACGATATCGCTTAGTAAATTGATGTGTCCTCCATCCCTTAATTCCTAGATCCAAAACCAACAATTTATGTGGGGTTGATAAGCATGCGGCCAGAAGAACTTTGCAATACTTGCACCATGCCCTTGCTCTCTTCTTGACAAGGAAATAAGCAATCTGCGTCTTGATCGTACTATTCTTAAACGTCACCAAGTGTGCCTTGTTTTTCTTAAAAAAAGAATTAGCTATCACCAACTCAAACGCCACGGCCATGTCTAATAAGGCATTTCTACTTTCATTTCTAGTGCTGTATCCAAAACTCCCATGAGTTCTTATATATCAATCTGAAACAACCCCTATATGCCCATTAAAATCACCTCCTAAGATAACTTGCTCAAAATCAAGCTTTTGTAGGAGCACCCCATCCAGCGTTGCCTAGAATACACATTTTTGTTGTTCGTTTAACCTAGCTTGAGGAGCGTAAGTACATACTACATTGAGAAATCTTTGCTAATAACAATTTTAGCCACTATAATCTTATTATTTACCCTTATGATCCCTACCACTTGGCTTATAAGTTCCTAGACCACTAAGATATCCACCCCATTCTGCTTCCACGTATTTCCAAAGAACACACTCTAACAACACCTCTTCTTTCCTTCTAATTGAGAACTTTGATGTGTTTGTAAAGAAAAAGCCTTTCCATAAACGATTATGATCCCTTATATAATAGGATATATAGGCCACAGATAAAAGGCGTCAAATTCTGACATTAAAACCTTCTCTTATTTGAAACTATTTGTAACTTCCCGTCTCCAGATATCGGGTTGAATTATACAAACGGGTACACGAGAGATTTATCGGAGAAATTAGGAAAACATATCTCATGCTCATGCATTTGTGAACAGTGATATGTGCACATGAAAAATGTCTGTACATGCATTCATGACATTCTTCC
>JANZXR010000007.1:5668876-5689243 GCA_027575705.1 Erythroxylum echinodendron
CATTCATTAGATGCATTTTAAGGGTGGTTATAGGCATAGGCTTAGTTTAATTAAGTTGTCCATAGTCTAAGCCTATGCCTATAACCACCCTTAAAATGCATCTAATGAATGTATTACACAAAGGAGGTTTAATGGAGGTTGTGACTTGACTATGCATCAAAAGCTCGTAATTCAATTTAACTCTTGCACCGAATTGGGTATTATAGTTAGTTGTGACTAGTTTGAATTATGAATATGATTCCATTAGGAACCCTAAAAATCTATTATTTTGATGTCCAAATTAAACACTTTAATTCTAGTATATATGCCTATTATTTTGCTATGCTCTACATGGATTAATTTGAAATTAATCCCTAGGTTTCCAAAATTATTGTACATCAATTAGTCATCTATAGTATCCCTAGGTCATCTCAAATTTATCTAAATAATTTCGTCACAATTCAAAATTATCTTGACGGCTAAAATCATCAAGATAAATAAGTTAACCTACCAGACACTAAAAAGACGGATTTAATGTTCGAAAAATTTTCGAAACCCTAATTTCAAGCACATACACTAAGCATGCTACTGCCATCAAACTAATACATTTATTATCTTATAAAAACTTTATTAAGGTTTTATAACCGAAACACATACACCATAAGTCTTTAATTAAGTTAACTCCATCCACTTTCAAACAGCTTACTAATGTTGACTTTGACTTAATTTATTAATTGAGTCAAATTCAATTAATTTTGGAAACATTTCAGAGTCTTATAAACATTCTAAATGTGTCTAACAAAAAAATTTAGACACTAATTCATAGGAATTATTTATTAATTAATAGGAATTAGCCAGCACATCATATGTCTATGACAATTGTCATATTAATTCTAACATTAGTCATACTTTACATCATGCATGCATAAGATAATCACTTTGACAACAATTGCCATACATCTCATACATGTGGAAACATCCCATCGTACATGTTCATGCATAAAATTCATAAAAACAATTTTTATAAAAATTAATATGGAATTTACAAGCTTGCATATTCATTAGATATCCAGAATTTCCCAGAACTTCATACATAGATTAGGCTGAAACTAAATTCGTAATAAAATAGCAAATGACATTCAATTGCATTTTCCTTTGTCAGAAACATAACGTAACACCTTATAAAAATTTTTGTGGGAGAAAATTAAAAAAAAGTTTCTATAATTATTAAGAAAATTTCAAAATTAGCACATGCATTCAGTTTTCTAGAAATTCCCAGAAACCAGCATATGAACAGACTGGATATTAATTCAAACTAAAATAGCAAATGACATTCAATTGCAATATGATTTAACAAAAACATGATATAACACCTTATAAACATATAGGTGAAGGAAAAACAGAAAAACAAGGTTTTCTACAATTTATACAAATTACTCCAAATCAATATGCATGTCAGTCACATCCTATCGAACACTTTCCATATGTTCAATACATCATCTAACATATGCATAAACTTGCTCTGATAGCACCTTTGGGTTAGCCATGTATACATGCATCATATGCATGAGAATGTAGTGGAAGTGTCAAAATCTAAATTTCGACACCATGACAAAGCCAGATCATACATCCATGCATAGACATATAATAAGAACATGAAATATAAAACTTTTTACCTTTTGTTTCTCCTCCTTTCTTTTTTTCTCCTTATTTGGGTTAATGAAAACATCAAACCCTTCCTCGATCACCTAATAACATGTAAAGATGATGATGAAGAAGTGTGTAAGGGTGTTAGAATACCAAACTTGATGAATTCAAGTAGATGTTCAAATGGGAGATAGATCAAGATTATCTTGCATGCAATTAGATTTATGCAACAATTGCATAAATTGCATGAAGACAACACAAAACCTCTTCTCTCTCTCTAGAACTCTTCTAGATCCCTTTCTCTCTCATTTAAGTGTGTTAGAATTAGTAAAAACCATCTGTACATAAGTGAAGAACTTACTTATATAT
This sequence comes from Erythroxylum echinodendron, assembly GCA_027575705.1. Taxonomy (NCBI): domain Eukaryota; kingdom Viridiplantae; phylum Streptophyta; class Magnoliopsida; order Malpighiales; family Erythroxylaceae; genus Erythroxylum; species Erythroxylum echinodendron. The sequence continues at coordinate 5,670,872 of JANZXR010000007.1, forward strand.
TAACTGTCTAGGCTTCAGTCAAGATCGTGGCCTATCGTGGCCTACTTAAAAATAACCATACTGTAACAACCCGTTTTTATACTAAGGGTTACAAACCTATTTTATGTAAATGGGAAATAACAATGAGAGATTAAAAAAATTTATTTCATACTCATACATAATATTAGTATACACACATGTGAATTTGATTGTTTGCATATATTTCAATGACTGTATATTCACTCATATGGTATTTTCCAGGTGTAATTGATATTATAATGTCAATTATGGAGTATGTGCCTTAAAAATTAAGTTGGTGTGTATAATTAGTGATTTAGAAATTTTGGCAAAATATGGGAAATTTATGATAATTATGAGTATTTTTAGACTAGAAAAAATGTCAAGCCGTAGAACAATTGATAAATGGTAGTGAAATTTAGTGTTAAATGGCAGTAGAAATATTGATAAATGACTTTAATATTTGATAACAAGTGTCATAGAAAATTAGAAGATGATTGGATTAGAAATTGGAGACAAATGGACTAAGAAATTAAGTTTTAATTGGCTTCACAAGAAAGAGACATTAGTATAATTTTAAGTGAAAGGTGTCATGACACCTACCAAGTCTTTATAACCCATATTTTATGCCCATTTGAAAGACTCTCTTGATTGTCTTTCATTCTTGTTTCATGGCACATGCTTTTTTTCTTCATCTTCATCACTCTTCTTCTTCTCGATTCACGAAATACATCCTACCTCATGACCTTGTGCTTGCTCTCACCCTTTTTCTTAATATTTCCACCTTGTTTTCTTCTTCATTTATCATTAAAGGACCTAACCCTACCACTTCCTTGATGATGATCGATTGATGATTGGAAAGCTAGGGTTAAGAGTGATTTGAAGACTTTGAAGCTAAACAAGTAAGTGTAAAACATTATCCTTCTTGATTTGTTGAATGAAGCATATATGAAGATAGTTAAGGGTTAAATGATCATAAAATGAGGGTTTATATATACTGAAACATAAATGAGAAAACTTGGATATGTAAATGTCTTGTTTTTACATATATAATGAGTAATGATTCATAAATTGATGTAGTGGTGCTTTTAGGTTAAATGATTATGATAATGGTGTATAAAGAAGTGCAAAAATTTGATTAGTGAATGGATGTTTTATGCTTTGTTTTCCTTATAATAACCGGGATTGTTTTGGGTGTTATAGAGATGAATTAAAATGAGTTTGAAAATATGGAAAAGAGTATTATGGTTTCTTGAAATAGAAAGAAATAATGTGAGAAATTAGAGATGAAATAAAGGTGATAAAGGGAGTTAAACATGTGTAGAAAATTATGATGAATGTGTATAAGTAGGAATGTACTATTTTTAGATTGATGATCAAACATAGATTATGATTAGGATGTAAATGGTATTGAATTGGAATGAAGATGAGAATGAAAAGGAATTGAAGTAGGAATGATAAGATATGCATTAGGTGTGTTAGATATAACTTATAGGAGTTGGAAATCTGGAAAATGACTAGTAGATGTCTGTTAGGCACACTTTAGGTCCATTGGGTGGACATTCTTTGGAATTTTAGCGTTCCAGCCGCGTTCATGTCTGTTTGGAGGGACATGTGTCCGCTAGGTGGACATTCTCTGGATACCTACATAAATGCATGATTTTGACCGTTTAGATGAAAAAATCTCTCTTCGGGGTCTCACGAAAGTTGTAGACCTCGAAGTCCTCTTCGAAAGTGTACTTGAATGACTTTAATCTGATATCCATAATGAAAGTTATACCTTGTCCTAAAATCATATATATAAATTATCAACTTATCAATGCTTTCCTATGATACATTTGGCTTAAATGGAGCTTGAAATGTACTTAGTTTGATGGGAAAATAAAAGATAAAAAATGAGTGATATATTTAGGGTGACGATTGAGGATATAAACATAAGGATGAATTGCCGTATATCAAATGTTCAAATATGGAATTTTGGGATGTTATAAGAATTAAGGTGAACCTATGATGGCTAATGAGATTCCATTAAGATGAATGACGAGTATTAAGTAAAGATGAATGATAAATGGGATATTTTTTGATCTTAGGAAGCTAAAATAACCTTAGTGAATGATTAAATGATGTGTATTGGGTAAGAATGAATGAGAACTTGAATATTATGTGAGCTTAGAATGCTAGAAAAAAGTGATGAATGATTGAATTATGTTATTTAAATGACCAAGTTCTTTGAGTTATGAACCTGGAGTAAGCTTTACACACACAAATAATGTTGTTAAAAATCAAGTGATGTGACTAAGGATAAATACCTATAATAGTCAACATGAGCATGCATTATACATTACACATATACATATGTGTATAACTGAATGTTTACGTGATTATGCAATTACTAATATGTGTATTGCATGAAGTTGATACACAAGATTGAATGTCAGCACCCAAACATTTCAGGAATATGGAAGCTAATGCTAATCTGGAGTATACTATGAATAACCTAGATGGTGTCACATGTTTAGCTGTTTGTTTTAATTTCTGTTTTGAATTGTTATGTGATATGAATGCTTTGATTCCAGACATTGAATGTTCGAGGCATTTGATGAGTGAAAAACTCATTGGAAGTGCTGATTATATGCGAATTTGACTGAATAAGTGATTCTCAACTAAAATGTTGAATGGCGAACCCAAGGTCTGACGATAAATATGAATGGGAATGTGAACATGAATATGAAAGTGTAAGTTTGAGCAAAATTGATTGACTGAATACATGTGATGCATTTCATTATATAAATGCATGATAACGTAAAGACTGTTATGACCGAAGTAGCCATTGAAAAAGAGATTAAAGCTCATAATGTGGTAAGAGCCTCTAGCTCACTATGTAAAATGGGCCCTGTATCTCCAACGAATGAGAGATAGTTATTAATGAGTCTAATATCCATAATGGATACAGGACAGTTACAGGCACTCGGTCACAACAATAATAATTGAAAGTGAGTCCCATAGACATTGCATATATAATTGATATGTATGTTTAAATGATTGAAATGAATTGTTTGAATTGTTCAAATGTGAAATGGGAAATAAATGAATAAAGTGTTAATTGATGTTACATGTTGAATTAATGAAGTGATGTGAATTACGTGATTACATGAACTATATGTGTTATGTGTTATAAGTGAGCCATCGATGATGGGTAACTCACTGAGTTTGCAAAATTCAATAAAATTGCAACTTTTTTTTCAGGCTCAGAGTAGATACCTAGTTAGACAAACTAGAAATATAGCCGATGAAGTCATATAAGAGATAGAGGTCGGGATCAGTTGGCGTCCATATATGTTTTCTATTATTTTTATATTAAAGAATGTGTTCCGTAAATACTGTACCCATATGTATGTCAATAATTCTGATATGTAATGACTTTATGACTGAAAGTATTTCAAATTTGTAAGGGGACCAAATGATTACTAGAATTTTACAATATGTATATTGTTTGTGACAATTGTGATTAAAATTGTTGTAAATAAAATGGGCCATTAATGATTATTGATTTTTTGAAAAATGCGTGTGATGTTTGACAAGAAAATTTGTAATGAGTTTTCTTTGACTGCTCTAGCGTTCCACTATCTCAAGGTGTGTATCGAAATGTCCTCAAGATGTACGGATACGTTTTCAGTGGATATGGAGTGTTACAATCCTTGGTATCAGAGCCTAGGTTTAGTGTCTTATATGGGCATTTTTCAAAATATATGCCAAGGTACATGCATTTTAGACATGTCATAGCATGCAATGTTAGCCCTCGAATTTTGTTTATAGAGTTAAGCATGATTTAAATGAATTATGAGGTCATGATAGAATAATTATTGGAGTTAATTATTTATTACAGTGTTAGTAGGATTTTATTACATTGGTTAGTAAAATTAAAGCAGTAGGAATGTATTGAGGGAAATTGTGGCATGTCACTTAAGTTTAAAAACCATGAAGCATAAAAGGAATGGTAGGATTGACTTTTAGCACTCATTAAGGATCAAATTGGAAGAGGAAAATGTTATCTTCTTCATTTAGATGGAAAAACGTGAATGAAGTGAAAGGAGTGAAAAATGTGAAAAAGAAAGAAAGGAGAGAGGGTTTCGTTTATGAGAGAAAAGAAAGATGACAAAGATTAGGTTTCATCTTTTCTTAGTTTTCAAGACTGATTTTGAGGTTGTTCAAGAAGAGAAAAAGAAAGAGGAAGAGAAGAGCTTCCATTTAAGCCAAACATCTCTTTGTTTGGTTAAGATTCAAGGTAAGCTTATTTTTAATCCTTTGGACTTTTGGAAGGGTTTTGGTTCATGAAGCTTAGGAAATACATAAGTTTGAGTATTCTAGAATCAATTTTTAGTGAATATTCTTTTTGGGTTTGTATTCCTATTGAATTGTATTTTTGCCAATGTTAAAGGGAATCAAGAGAGGTAAGAGAAGCAAGAGGAGGGGCATTTTTAAGCAAGTTTTTAAGCAAGGAATCTAAGTAGGTTGCATATTTATAGTTGAGTTAATAAGCCATGAGTATTTTTCCAAATCAATAGAGTTGAATGATTTCAATTGCTTTATAAATGTTGCATTTATTGATTCTTAAATGATTTAAGAAATTGCTACATGTTTGGTACATGAATCTTAATGATGATTAATGAAATGATGATGGAAATTGTATTTCAAAAATATCATGCTTATGGAAATCATAATTTCGAAATGTGCAAGATGTTACAAGATATGAAATTCATGTTTGTGTGGGTTTGTGGTGGTCCATTCTGTTATGTCACGTGCACGTTGACTCTATTAAAGGCTTCTCTAGCCTAGCCACTAGTGGCATGGAGCTCCATCATGGATTCCCTCATATTTATAGACTACCCAAATCGGTCCATTCTGTTTATGGACTACGTAAAACCATTATGTGGGTTTATGATGTTCCATTCTGTTTATGGACTACCCAAACCATTATGATTGATTGATTATGTGTTTATGATTTTTTGACAAGTTTAATGAATGCATGAATTATGTTGTTATAAATTGTTTGACAAGCTTGAGAATTTTAGAAATACGTTTTTTATGGATTCAATGCAATTTACTATGGCAATGAATATTTTCAATGGTTTTGTTTGTTTCTCCGCTATAAAGTTGTTACCCATGAGCTTTTAAGCTCACCTCCCATTCCTCCCCATCTCCAAGTGAAGATCAAGAGATCGAGTGATAAAGAGTCAAGGCATTACACCAAGTCTGCATATTTTTGTATTTAAGTTAGTTTATGAAAACATAAGGCTTTAGCTGCATTTCAAGTATTACTCATTCATGTATATTTTGTATTTTGTATTATGAGTTCCAATGATGTATTCTTGGCTAGAAATGCCAATTAAAGGTTTGTAAAACTCTTTCCTTTTGATGTTAATGAAATATATTTATGTTTTGTTCATGATTTTCCAAGTTTTTTGCATTACATTTTCAAGCATTTATAGGGGTAAAAAATGTGTCCTAACTTCAAGGGGAAAACCATATTAATCTAGGATGATTTGAATAACTTTATTTTTTTAATTTATAGTTTATTCTCTTAGCTTTCCATTGATATAAAGTTAGTAACTTTTGGATTTCGGATTTGAGAGACATGCATTTTACAAGTTAGTGATGCTGCACAGGGTGTATGCTGGACACATTATAGCCTTTTTCTTTACTTGAGTTAACAAAAAATGAGTTCTATGGTGTTTTGAAATGGGAAGAATTATAGTGATAAGTTAGAGATGAAATTAAGGTAATAAAAGGAGTTGAATGTGTGTTGAATTATTGAAGAATGTATTGACATGGTTGATGTTGTATTTATATGATCACGTGCAGAAATTTATGATGAATGTGTATAGGTTTGAATGTTATGTTTTTAGGTTGACGACCAAACATAGATCATATTTTGGTTGTTAATGATATTGAGTTGAAATGGAAGTGATAATGAAGGGAAAATGATGAGGAAAATAAGTTGGAAATGATACATATGCATAAGAGGGGCCATAGGTAACTTGTAGGAGTTGGAAATCTAGAATTTGACTCGTAAATGCCCGTTGGGCAAACTTCATGTTTGCTGGGCCGACCTTCTTGAGTATTCCAGCATTTCGACTCAGTTCATGTCCATTTTGTGGGACATATATCCACTAACCGGACATTCTAAGGATAGTTATAAAATTATGAAAATTTTGACCCTTTAGAAGATAAAATCTCTCTTCGGCGTCTACATAGAAGTTGTAGAAATCGAATTTTTCTTCGAAACTGTACTTGAATGACCTTGATTTGAAATCTATATTCAAATTTATACCTTTTGTACCAAATCATGTACATTTATAAGTTGTGGGCTTATTAATTCTTTCCTATGATTCATTTAGGCTTGAATGGAGCTTGAAATGTACTTAGTTTATAGTGGAAATAAGAGATCAATTGAGTGATATGTTTAAGGTGATGATTGAGGATATGAACATAAGGATGGATTGTCACATATCAAGTGATCAATTATGGATGTTCAGGATGTTATAAGAATCCTACAGAGTATTGCGCATACATTTTATGACTCTCAAGTTAGACTTCAGAAACGGGGTCTAACATCCTTTGATATTAGAGCATCTGGGTTTAGTATCCTAGACATGAAATGTGTTGTTTTAAAGCATGAAATGAACATGCATTGTTTTTGTACTTTTTCACATGATTTGAAATTGTTTTATATGAAGCATGGTTTAAGAAGGTTTTACATGCACACATATGAGTTTAAACCTGATATGAAACATGAACTAAAGATTTTAAATGGTTTTTAACTGAAGGGGTGAGTATGCCGCCTCGAAGGAGAACTCGAGGAGCTTTGACTTGATCTCGCTCTTGCCAAGAAAGTACGAATCAATCTTAGGTCCCACAAGATGCAGGGACACACTGCTCATGATTCTGAGGCACCTAATGTGCAGCATGAAGTGTCACCACCTCCTCCTCCTATGCCCCAAGTAAACCCTATGGATCTGCATTTCTTTCAAGCCTTTGCTCAGGATTTCACGCATGTTATGGGCCAAATGCCACAAGTTTCAATCCCAGGTCCAGTGGAGAGGAGCGGAAAATATAATAAGCTCTACAAGTATGAGGTTGTAGACTTTAATGGGACCACTAATCCCAAAGAGGCTGAAATATGGTTAAGAAGGATAGAAAGAGTCTTATTACAGATGAAGTGCTCCGATGAGGAGAAATTGGATTATGCAGTAAGCTTACAATAAGGAGACACACTCCATTGGTGGGAATCAGTGCCCCATAGTTAGGACATATCTCCTGTATTGTCATGGAAAAATTTTATGGAAGCCTTTAGGAAGAAAAACTTCTCGAAAGTCTATATCCAAGAAAAGGCCAGAGAATTCCTAAATTTCACACAGAGGGACATGAGTATGAGTGAATATGAGCTGAAGTTCACCCAGCTTTCAAAGAATGCGGCTAACATTGTTACGAATGAGGAGGATAAGTGTTGTAAATTTGACGGAGGACTTCATTTGGGGATCAAGGAGAAAGTATTGATCCATAACTTTCTTGACTACCAACTGTTGGTAGATGCTGCACTCCAAGCTGAGAAACTGGAGAATATAAAGTATCAAGTAAAAAAGGAAGAGGAAGAATCAAGAACAGTCTTCTAAGAAGGGAATGAGCTCCACTATGCCTAATAGGAGTATGAGGACTTTCCATATGCAGAGCAAAGTGGGAAGTAATAGCTCTGCTAAGAACAACCAAGCAAAGACAGTTTCAGTGTAAGCCTCGACTGTAGGAGGTAACAAAATGATGGAGAGGAGAAGGTATATGAACCCCCAATGTGAGCATTATGGGAAGTTTCATAGAGGAGAGTGCTTCAAGTTACTTGGAGTATGTTTCTCATGTGGAGAGAAGGGACACATGCTCAGGGAATGTCCCCAAGCACTAAGGCAAGATAGATCACAGATGCAAGCTCCAAAGAGAGCTGAAACAGTAGGAACTAGGCTAGCCATTGAGGTAGGAAGTTCTAGAGTGGCAAAGAAGGTTATTCCTCTAGGAAGGCTAAGGGGTTAGGCACAGGCAAGGGTGTTTTCCATGACTAGAGATGAAGCTACAACCACACTTGAAGTTATTACAGGTATGGCTCGGTTATTTGGTATATTTATTGATGGATTCTGGCTCCATACATTCTTTTGTTTCTGTAAGCATGACATTACATGGTGTTAATTTGGTGTCATTGGATAGTCCGTTGATTATTAGTACTCGTATAGGGAGGAATGTGATAATAATTCAAGCATATAGTGATTGTGAACTCTTTATTGATGGTGCTAAACTGGTAGTGGACTTAATGCTTTTAGATTTAAAGGGCCTAGATGTTATACTTGTATTGGATACCTTGGATAAATATCATGCAAAGTTAGATTGCAGCCTCAAATTAGTAGAATTTGATCTTGGCAAGGGTGAGAAGGTGACTTTTAAGGGAGACAGAATAACACCATTACCAAAAATTATTTCAACTTTGTTAGCTGACCGAATGATGAGAAAAGGGTGTAAAGCCTTCTTGGCACATGTTGTGGACACCAAGGTGAATGAAAGAAAGTTATAAGATTTTCAAATTGTGAGGGAATTTCTAAACGTGTTTCTAGAAATCTTACTTGGTTTGCCACTAGCAAAGGAAATCGAATTCGCCTCTAGCTAAGCTGAAGGAGCTTAAGGAACATTTAGGAGAACTGTTAGAGAAAGGGTATATAAAGCCAAGTTCGTCGCCATAGGGGGCACCAGTTTTATTTATTAAAAAGAAGGATGGAACATGGTGTATGTGCATTGATTACCGAAGGCTCAACAACGTGACCATTAAGAATAAGTATCCTCTGCCACGAATCGATGATTTGTTCGACCAGCTGCAAGGAGCAAAGGTCTTCTCTAAAATTGATCTCAAGTCAGGCTATCATTAGCTCAAATAAGGGAATTTGATGTACACAAAACATCTTTTAGGACACATTATGGGCATTATGAGTTCCTAGTCATACTATTTGGATTGACCAATGCTCTAGCTGTGTTCATGGATCTCATGAATAGGGTCTTCAAGGAATATCTGGACCAATTTTTCATTGTATTTATAGATGACATTTTGGTTTATTCCAAGAGTGAAGAGGAATATAAGGAACATCTTAGAATAGTGTTGCAAACACTAAGGGAGAAGGAGCTTTATGCTAAATTCTGCAAGTGTGAATTTTAGCTTCATAAGGTGGTATTCCTTGGACACATAATTTCAAAGGATGGGGTATATGTTGATCCAAGAAAAATTGAAGCAGTGGTGAAATGGAATGCATCAAAGACAGTGGTAAAAGTGAGAAGCTTTCTAGGTTTGGCATGATATTATAGGAGGTTTGTTAAAGGATTCTCCATAATATTTGCTCCATTGATCAAGTTATTAAGGAAAAATCAGAAGTTTATTTGGAGTGATGAATGTCAAAAGAGCTTTAAGGAGCTTAAGTACAGATTGACAAGTGCTCCAATTCTGACCTTACCCATAGGAGAGGAGGGCTATACAGTTTATAGTGATGCTTCAAGAAAGGGTTTAGGTTATATGTTAATGCAAGAAGACAAGGTAATAGCTTATACCTCATAGTAGGTAAAGTCTTACAAATTAAATTACCCGAACCATAATCTAGAATTAGCAACAATAATTTTTGCCTTGAAAATTTAGAGACATTTTTTGTATGGAGTTCAGACGAGGATTTTTACAGATCATAAAAATCTCAAGTACTTATTGAGCCAGAAAGAGTTGAATTTGAGATAGAGAAGGTGGTTAAAGTTACTTAAGGATTATGACTTATTAATTGAATACCATCTAGGCAAGGCAAATGTAGTGGTCGATGCCTTGAGGAGAAAATCGTCCATAGCTTATGTTAGGCAATTTATCTACCATTGTTGAAAGAGATGGCTAAGCTTAGAATAAGCTTGAAACAAGAGATACCAAATTGCATTATTACAAATTTCAGAGTGAGACCAATACTCAGAGAGAAAGTTAAGGAGCTACAAGAATAAGATGCAACTTTGAACAAGCTATAAGAAGAAATTAAGAAAGGCAAGAAATCTGAAGTGGAAGTGAAGGATGGACTTATAGTTATAGGCAATAGACTTTTTATTCTGAATTTCAAGGAGGTAAAGGATGAGATACTCGACAAGGCGCATAATGCGCCTTATGTCATACACCCAAGTAACACCAGGATGTATAAAGATTTGAAAGAGCATTTTTAGTAGAAAGGTATGAAGAAGGATGTAGCAGAATATGCAAGTAAGTGTCTAGTGTGTCAGCAAGTCAAGGCTGAACACCAGGCACCTTTAGGTAAGTTAAAGCCATTGTCCATTACTAAGTAGAAGTGGCAAAGGATAATCATGGATTTTCTGATGAGTTTTCCCAAGACCAGTAAGAAACATGATGCCATATAGGTTATTATTGACCGTTTGATGAATTCAACCCATTTTCTAGCAATTAAATAGACTAATTCTCTACATGTGCTAGCAAAGAAGTACATTAATGAGATAGTGAGACTATATGGGATTCCAGACTCTATAGTTTCTAACAGAAATTCTCAGTTTACTTCAAGATTTTGGTAAAATATCTAAGAAGCTTTGGGGACCAAGTTAAATTTTAGCATTGCTTTCCATCCCAAAATAGATGGTCAATCTGAGAGGACCATTCGAACCCTTGAAGGAGTGTTTAGGGCATGTGTGATGGATTTCAAAGGTGCTTGGGATGAGCATTCGCCATTAGTCAAATTTGCTTGCAATAATTCGTACCACTCGAGCATTCAGATGGCTCCTTATAAAGCACTGTATGAAAGAAGATGTAGAACTCCTATATGCTGGGATGAAGAAGGAGAAAGGAAATTAATAGGACCAAAGTTACTCTAGGTGACAGTTGACAAGGTCAATCTAATTAAGTAAAGGCTCAAAGCAGCTCAAGATAGAATGAAGAGCTATACTGATGCACACCGAAAGGAAACGGGGTATGAAGTTGGTGAGAAAGTCTTTCTTAAGACATCTCCTTAGAAAAGAGTCATGAGGTTTGGCAAAAAGGGCAAATTGAGCCCAAGACATGTTGATTCCTATGAGATTGTTGAAAGGATTGGACCACTGGTCTATAGATTGGTGCTGCCACCAGAATTGTCACAGATACATGATGTCTTTTGGGTTTCCATGTTAAGGAGGTATAGATCAGATCCCTCCTACATCATTCAGACCATTGAGAGTTAGTTGAGAGATGATCTAACTTATGAGGAGACTCCAGTGGAGATTCTGGACACTAAGGAAAAGGTCCTCAAGAATAAGACAGTTCAATTGGTTAAAGTCCTGTGGAAACATCATTCCAAGGAAGAAACCACGTGGGAGCCTTTGGAGGCCATGAAGAAGAAATATCCACACCTCTTCAATGACTCAGGTAAGAATTTTGAGGATGAAATTATTTTAAGAGGGTGCGAAATGTTGGCCCAGGAATTTTTTTGTTGAGTTAAGCATGATTTAAATGAAATATGAGATCATGATAGAATAATTATTGGAGTTAATTATTTATTACAGTGTTAGTAGGATTTTATTACACTGGTTAGTCAAATTAAAGCAGTAGGAATGTATTGAGGGCAATTGTGGCATATCACTTAAGTTTAAAAGCCATGAAGCATAAAAGGAAAGGTAGGATTGACGTTTAGCACTCATTAAAGGTAAAATTGGAAGAGGAAAATGTTGTCTTCTTCATTTAGATGGAAGAATGTGAATGAAGTGAAAGAAGGAGTGAAAAACATGTAAAAGAAAGTAAGGAGAGAGGTTTTCGTTCATGAGAGAAAAGAAAGAAGACAAAGATTAGGTTTCATCTGTTCTTAGTTTTCAAGACTAATTTTGAGGGTGTTCAAGAAGAGAAAAGGAAAGAGGAAGAGAAGAGCTCCCATTTGAGCCAAACATCTCTTTGTTTGGTGAAGATTCAAGGTAAACTCATTTTTAATCCTTTAGATTTTTGGAAGGGTTTTGGTTCATGAAGCTTAGGAAATACATAGGTTTGAGTATTCTAGAATCAATTTTAAGTGAACATGCTTTTTGGGTTCTCAATTTGTATTCTCAAGAGAGGCAAGAGGAGTAAAAGGAAGGGCATTTTTAAGCAAGTTTTTAAGCAAGGAATCTAGGTGGGTTACATGTTTATAGTTGAGTTAATAAGCCATGAGTATTTTTCCAAATCAATAGAGTTGAATGATTTCAATTGCTTTATAAATTTTGCATTTATTGCTTCTTAAATGATTTAAGAAATTGCTACATGTTTGGTACATGAATCTTGATGATGATTGATGAAATGGTAATGGAAATTGTATTTGAAAAATATCATGCTTATGGAAATTATGATTCTAAAATGTGCAAGATGTTACAAGATATGAAATTCATGTTTGTATGGGTTTTTGGTGGTCCACTTTATTATGTCATGTATATGATAACTCTATTAAAGGCTTCTCTCGAGACTACCCAAAGTGGTCCATTTTGTTTATGGACTACGTAAAACCATTATGTGGGTTTGTGTTGTTCCATTCTATTTATGGACTACCCAAACCATTATGATTGATTATGTGTTTATGATTGATTGACAAGTTTGATGAATGCATGAATTATGTTGTTATAAATTGTTTGACAAGCGTGAGAATTTGAGAAATACTTGTTTTATGGGTTCAATGCAATTTACTATGGCAACGAATATTTTCAATGGTTTTGTTTGTTTCTCCGCTATAAACTTGTTATCCACGAGTTTTTAAGCTCACCTCCATTCCTCCCCATCTCCAAGTGAACAGCAAGAGATCGAGTGATAAAGACTCAGCGCATTACTCCAAGTTTGCATATTTTTGTACTTAAGTTAGTTTATGAAAACACAAGGATTTAACCGCATTTCAAGTATTACTCATTCATGTATATTTTGTATTTTTTATTATGAGTTCCAACGATGTATTTGTGGCTTGAAATGCGAATTAAAGGTTTGTAAAACTCTTTCCTTTTGATGTTAGTGAAATTTATTTATGTTTTGTTCATGATTTTCCAAGTTTTTCGCATTGCATTTTCAAGCATTTATAGGAGTAAAATCTGTGTCCTAACTTCAAGGGGAAAACCATATTAATCTAAGCTGATTTAGACAACTTGTCTTCTTGGAAGTTGTAGTTTATTTTCTTATCTTTCCATTGATATAAAGTTTATAACTTTTGGATTTCAGAGTTGAGAGATATGCTTTTTACAAGTTAGTGATGCTGCACAAGGGGTATGCTGGACATATTATAGCTTTTTCTTTACTTGAGTTAACAGAAAATGAGTTCTATGGTGTTTTTAAGTGGGAAGAATTAGTGTGATAAGTTAGAGATGAAATTAAGGTGATAAAGGGAGTTGAATGTGTGTTGAATTATTGGAGAATGTATTGACTTAGTTGATGTTGTATTTATGTGATCACGTGCAGAAATTTATAATGAATGTGTATAGGTTTGAATGTTATGTTTTTGGGTTGATGACCAAACATAGATCATGTTTTGGTTGTTAACGATATTGAGTTCAAATGGAAGTGATAATGAAGGGAAAATGATAAGGAAAATAAGTTGGAAATGATAGACATGCATAAGGAGGCATAGGTAACTGTAGGAGTTGGAAATCTAGAATTTGACCCATAAATATCCGCTGGGTAGACTTCATACCCACTGGGCGGATCTTCTCGGGTATTCTAGCGCTCCAACTCAGTTCATGTCTGTTTGGAGGGACATATATCCGCTAAACGGACATTCTCGGGACATTTATAAAATCGTGAAATTTTTGACCCTTTAAACGACAAAATCTCTCTTCTAGGTCTTCATGGAAGTTGTAAAAATTGAAGTTCTCTTCGAAACTAAACTTGAGTGACCTTGATCTGACATCCATATTGAAAGTTATGCTTTTTGTCCCAATTCATGTACATTTATAAGTTGTGGGCTTATCAATGCTTTCCTATGATTCATTTAGGCTTGAATGGAGCTTGAAACGTACTTATTTTATTGTGGAAATAAAAGATAAATTGAGTGATATGTTTAGGGTGACAATTGAGGATATGAACATAAGAATGGATTGTAATATATCAAGTGCTCAATTATGGATGTTTAAGATGTTGTAAGAACCCCACAGAGTGCTGCGCACATGTTTTATGATTCTCAAGTTAGACTCTAGAAACGGGGACTAACATGTAGTGACAAACGATCCTTAGCCTGAGTTGCAAATACACGATTCACACACATGGGCATTTGTTAAAAGTTGAGTTGCTAGAAGCAATAAGAAAGATAATGATCTGTCAGAATGTGAGAAAATGAAAATTTATGGATATTTAAGACTGAGAAATAATATGTGGTTCGATATGATAGACAAAAATTCAATTCATTTTTATTTATGAATGTGTCATCGAATATGACATCAACATTGAATTGTGATGGTATATCCTTAAATGTGATATAAATGTGAATACATGGTCGTAGATTGATTGAGGAAAATAGAGATATGATAATGATGATAAGATTTAAAGTGTACAAGCCAAGCTGAAAGAAAATGAAATTTTCTATGACCTTAAGAAGATGAATTTGGAATTGAAAGGGTCGTTGATTAATGTAATAAGAGTTTATGATTGAGTATAAGGTTCTGTCTATAGGTTTGAGATCAGCACATATATAGTATATATTTGGATATGGTTAAAAAGTGATCCATGACTTATCGAATGCTTTTAAGTTTTAATCCCCATAGTTAAAATTTTAATATGAATCAGAGTCGCACATGAAAGCGTTTATAATGATCAACTGGGGATAGATTGAGAGTGTAAATGATGTTACTATCTGTGATGGACTCGAGGAAAAAGGAAGGAAAAAGAAGCAGGGTACGATCGTGGCATAGTCCCCATGATTGTGGTCAAGATTAATTGGATCTATCACGATTGTGGGACTCAAGCATAAGAAGTCAAATATGCTACTGAAACTCAGGCATAAGAAGTCAAATATGCCACTGAGAATGCATACATTCTGTTTGATGTAAAGTATCTAACTACGTGATTAGATTCTTAAATTTGAGGTAAGACTATTGTTAATGTGAGAAGAACTTATGTCCACACTATATTCTATGCTAATATGTTCAGGAGATACAAGTTAGATTTGATGAATGTGCTACCAACTTAGGAAGTTAAGGTTGTAAATAAATTGAAATGTGTGGAGAAACTAGTATGAAAGAACAGGCATTATATTAAGTCAATGAGAAATTAGAGGAAATAGAATGATTGAAGAAAGATATTCAAGAAAGTAAATCAATTAGGAGGCTAAGAAAAACATGAGATAATGTTACCCCATCTGAGGAACTAGTTACTTAAGGATTTCGAGGACTAGATATGGGTGCATTGAGACTTGGTGATATTTATTTGGGTTGACAAATATCCCCAAAAGTATTCATGATATAACAAATAAAGTGTTCTAACCTTCCTTAGATCAATTAGTAACTGTGATCTTAAGATAATAATTGTGTATATTCAAAAAGTTAAAAGGGATATTTTGAATACTTGAGGTAAATCTTACTTTTCATGAGGGAGAAATAAATATATTCTAAGTTCAGTAAGTGTGAATCTTAGCTGGATCAAGTAATATGTTGGGTTATGTAGTACCTAAACATGGAATATTAGGAAACCCAAAGAAAATAGAAGTAATGAAGAAGTGAGAAACTCCTAGGAATTAAAACATTGAATAATTACAATACCGGTGCTAGCTATTCCATTTAGATATTGAAATTAAGTAGTATATAATGATGTTTCATATTAGAGAATAGGATATAATTTGATGCAGCATAATAAAGTGATTTTATATACATCGAGACAATTAAAGTCTCATAAGTTGAATTATTTAGTATATGGTTTAGAACTTACTGCAATAGTAATTTCTCTGAAATTCTTAAAGTCATCATATATAGGGTGAAACATTTCATAAAAATATATACAAATCATTAAAGTTTAGGTAATTATTGATTCTGAAAAAATTGAATACGAGACTAAGATAACGGATAGAGTTACTTGAAGATTATGATTGTATAAGTGAGGATTATCATGGTAAAGCTAGTGTTATAGTTAATGTATTAAGCAAACAATCCAATAGCAGTGTAACACAAATTAAGATATTGAGGTTACCAAATCTAGTGCAATAAAGAACGTATCATGTACAGTTGAATTTGGGGTAAAATGAAGTATTATCAGTTGCATTAAATTTAAGATCAGTTTTTCATGAAAGGATTGAGAAGCCCAAACTGAGGATTCAGAATTAGTGAATCTTATTGAGAAATTGAAAATGAATCCGAATGTTGAGTTTGAATAGGAAAATGATATTTTGTGATTGTAATAAAAAGTAGGTGTACCTGATACAGATGATTGAGTAAAGAGATTATTATAGAAAGCACAAATAGCAACCTATACAATACATACCATATATCCTAGTCAGAATATGCTAAAATATCATTTAGTGACTAAGGATGTAGAAACAAGTGGCTGAATGTTTGACTTGTCAACAGTCTTAACTATTAGAGATATGATAAGAGCTTATATTTTGGAGTTCTTAGGAAAATGTGATCAAAATCCAGTTCTGATTGAAATTGATTATGATAATCATTATCCCAGTAGCATCAGTATGACGCTGTATGAGGCCTTATATGACAAGAAGTGTTATTCACCTTTATATTGTGATGAAGAGGGCATAAAGATTGTTAAAGCTCAAATTTGACTCAAGATACTGTTGACGAGTGAAATTGATATGTAGTAGAATTTAAGCGACTCAAGAAACACAATCGAGTTAGGTGGGTCATCACCGAAAATATGGAATGTCGAGAGATATATAAAATGTTTCTGTAAGTACCCCCTTGGCGAGGTGGGATAAAGTTCGTTCAATAAGGGTAAATAAAGTTGAAATGTATTAGTCCATATGAAGTATTATAAAAAATAGGACCATTGACTTATAGGTTAACTTGATCAACAAAAGATGTATCAAATTCCTAATGTGTTACACATGAGTACATTTAGGAGATATTGATATGATCTGATAGATGTATTGTCAGCACAAGAAGTGAAACTTGCGAGTCATAAAAGATATATTGAGGAATCAGTTAAGAGAGATGGATATATGAATAACTAATTGAAAGATTGAGTGATTTCATCAACTATAGTCAATTGGAAGAAATTATTCGAGTGAAATAGTTACATGGGAAACATAGGAGATTTGATGAAACAAAACCCTCATCAATATGATTAATCAGATAAGAATTTTAACGACAAAATTTATTAAAGGAGGAGAATTGTAACATGTTGTTTCCATACTAAGGGTTAGAACCCTAGATTTCTGTAAATGGGAAATAGAAATAAGAGATTAGAAAAATGCATTTCATACTCATGCATAATATTAGTATACACACACACGTGAATTTGATTGTTTTACATATATTTCAATGAATGTATATGCACTCATTTGGCATTTTCTGGGTATAATTGATAGTTAACGTGATTATAATGTCAATTGTGGAGTATGTTTCTTAAAAATTGAGTTGGTGTGTATAATTAGTGATTTAAAATTTTTGACAAAATATGGGAAATTTCTGATAATTGTGAGTATTTTTGGACTAGCAAAAGTGTCAAGTGGCAGAACAATTAATAAATGGTAGTAGAATTTAGTGTCAAATGTCAGTAGAAATATTGATAAATGACTTTAAGATTTGACAACAAGTATCATAGAAAATTGGGAGACGATTAGATTAGAAATTGGAGGCAAATGGACTAACAAATTAAGTATTAATTAGCATCATAAGAAAGAGACGTTAGTTTAATTCTAAGTGGAAGGTGTCATGACACCTACCCAGTCTTTATAACCCATATTTTATGCCCATTTGAAAGACTCTCGTTATTGTCTTTCATTCTTGTTTCACGACACATGCTTCTTTTCTTCGTCGTCATCACTCTTCTTCTTCTCTATTCACAAAATACACCCCACATCACAACCTTGTGCTTGCTCTCATCGTTTTTCTTGCTATTTCCACCTTATTGTCTTCTACATTTGTCATTAAAAGACCTAACCTGTAACAACCCCTCACCATAGGGTACGCACCGGGACGCCCGTAAGTCATTCCGATACATATCCTATGATAAGGGAGTGCGCTACATGCAGTCACTACAATACTCCACATGGCATCATAACAATTGGATAATTAAAACAGTAATTGTAAATCACAAGATTTTTTTAAAACTAAACTCTTCCTCTTTTCATTACTCAAAATCAACAGTTTATATACCATCAAACTGTACAGTCTGTACATACAGAAACC
>JANZXR010000007.1:5692846-5705846 GCA_027575705.1 Erythroxylum echinodendron
TTTTCTTTTTATGATTTGTTCTCTTACTTTTAGCTTAATTTGCATCTAGTTAATTCACTTGCATTCTTGCTGTTAAACACTCTTGCTTTAAAAAAAAGTTAGTGCTTATTTTGTAGTTCTCTGTGGGATCGATACCTTACTTGCCTATACTACGTGTGTAGAATTTTAGGGTTTAATTTGTAAGATTAAACAACACCCTGTCATAAAGTATCAATTGTGTGTATTTTATAAGAAGCCTTTTGATCATGGAAATGTTCAAGGATAAGTGTCAATATGAGTTGGTAGTGATATAAAGATGTTCTCATAAATGCAATGTGATTCAAAGTATGTAAGTTATGAATTGGGAATGATTGAATGAGAACTAGGGAATTATGGGAGTGTATATTCCTAGGAAAAAGAGTGGTATATGTATGGGTGATCAATTGAAAGTGATCAAGTGTATTAAAGAAACATACCTGAGAATTTGTCATTGAACATGCATAATACATGATAAATAAATGTACTTATTCATCTGAATGTGTAATGTAGTAATATGAAAAGGTATGTGATTGCATATAGAAGAGCATGTTGAGTGACCACTTCCAAACATTGCCAGGCAATAAGCTGAAGGGAGCAATTGTCAGTAATCGAAGATGGTCCTACATTAAGTTATTATTGTTTACATTTCGTATTGAATTATTATATGAATGTGATTGTGTTGATTCTGGACAATTGATTGTCTGAGGAGTTCT
Organism: Erythroxylum echinodendron; assembly: GCA_027575705.1. NCBI lineage: Eukaryota > Viridiplantae > Streptophyta > Magnoliopsida > Malpighiales > Erythroxylaceae > Erythroxylum > Erythroxylum echinodendron. The sequence goes on from JANZXR010000007.1 coordinate 5,693,578, forward strand.
ATATTCGGGACTGTATTAGAAGTGCTACTTAAATGTGAATATGATTGACCCTGTGTTCTCAACTTATGTGTTGAATGCCAGACCAAGTTCGAAGATTATTGTGAACGAGAAATGTGGATGCGAATGCAGTGTACTGAATATGATGATTGAAAATGTGAAATGCATTTATTCTATGAATGCATGAAATATAAAAGCAGTTATGACCGGAGTTGCTAATGAAAAAGAGCTTTAAGCTCAGACATCCGTGGTAAGAGCCTATGGCTCAATTTGTATGATAGAGCCCAGTATCCACAATAGATACGAGACAGTATGATAGGGCCTGATATCCACAACAGATACAGGATGGTGAAAAAAAGGCACTCGGTCATAACAACGTAATAAATAAATTTGAGTCTCATAAATGTAGCATACACAAATGATATGAATAAATTGAGCAATTGCAATGTTTTAAGAACTTGTATTGTATGAAATGTGTGAATGCTTATTGATGAATATGTCTTGCATGATTATAATGAAATGATGAACTATATGGATTTTTGAAATGGGACAATTGTGTACAAAGTGTTTTGCGATATTAAATGGTGAAAATTGAGATAATGTGAATTATATGATGACATAAATTGTGTGTTGCATGATAAGGGTGAAGCATCAAGGATAGTTACTCAACTGAGTTCGCAAAACTAGACCAAATTGCAACATTGACATTTTCAAGTTCGAGAGAGCGATGAGTTAGCTCCTAAGATTGCTTAGAAGAGTTTTTAGTATAACTTTTGGATAGAAGAACATGACTCAAAGGTCGGTCAGCTGGGACTAAAGGATTAATCTTAGTTTTTGTTAAATCCTCATGTATGTAGCATATTTTGTAAATAGAGCTGTGACTCTGATAGGCTGATATTGTATAAACATAAATGGTAGATTTCATGCTACATTGTAAATTATGGTTTGTGAAATGAAATGTGGAGATTTTAGATTTAGACATTGTGTTAATTGTGATTTTAATTATAATGCCATGCGACATATCAAAAGTGAGATAGTTAATACACCATTTATGTCAAGCATGTGCAAGTTCGACTGCAAGTTTGACTAAAAGGTTGTACGTGTACATGTCGGATGGGAGTGGAGTGTTATAGTATATGTGGATACTATACATTATGTCCTCTATACATTATAAAACCATGGTGTTGGTATCAATATCACTCGTACAAACATTATGCAATGATAACTAACTCCATTTACATGTACCTATGGGTATATCAACTTATTTGTACACACATATGGGACACATGGCCTGTACCATATATTATCATGTGTATAGTTACACATGATAATATACAAGACCTGGTATGTCACAGGTCTGATGTACAACCATCTAAATGTCATGGGTTTGTATGAATTAACATGCATATAAACCATTTAGGTACAACACTATATATTGGTATGTATCTAATGTGTACATATTTATCATAGACATAAATATTATATGGTACCAGGTATGAAAACCATCACAACTGATGCATATATACAGATGTAGGGACAGAATGTATTACATGATATGATGAAAATGTCATATTTGACCATATATAATGCAGGATTATAAATACAAGTTAGTAATAGTACACTTGATAGCACTTACCAGATACATGCCCATGCCAGGAGAATTGAACAATTAATAGCATGAGTATTACCTCATGGACAACATATGCCAAACCCATATCATAATTTATGTTAATACACCATATACTATATGTAATAATCCTGGAGACGTGCTAGGACATATACATTGACTATATGGCTTGATATTGGAAGATGTTCATCAACAACCATTCCACTATTTACATTTTATAATACATGGGTGACACGTACTATTTATGCTATATATAGGTGGTATGTAGTTAGCATATGTATCATAATTATGATGTGTTATCTAGTGTTTGGAGATCATATTGTGAATAATGCCAATACACCAAGTGTGTTGTCTAATCGCCATATGATTAGTTTGTATATAAGTTGCATGTACCACATAAGGAATGACCTACCATATGGTACAGTTATATGGTTATACCATAATGGCTACTATGTGTGATGACCCATATACAATCTATGCAGATAATGATACATATATCATTGTGATTTATGTATTACAACCTTAATATACTATAGCGTTATATGCTATGTACATTGTAACAGGTGTGTCATATGTACTCTATGTGTATCATATCACAGTGTATCTATCATATACACTCATGATAGATACACTGTGATATGATAGATTGCATATCATATCGTAACTATTATAACATATAGCTTTTAAATGACTGGCCTCCATACATATACATATGTATAACTTTACACTATGTATATCCTACCTTATCTTGTGTAACAATTATGATTATTAAATACATCTATGTGTAATGGCAGTAACTATATATAAGTTATATATACCCATTATATGTCATAACATACCTAGGGTGGTATGTAGTTAGGTTAACATGACTATATCATACAAAGGTATATAAACTATGGTAGTTGGTAACACTGACCTATACATGTGATTATTTATGGGCAAACTGGTATTATGCTACTAATAAAGTGTATACCGTCTATGGTTACCTACATGGATACTATATGCATATAGGTACAATCATTTTGCCTAAACATATATACCTAATATGTTGGGACCCCCGAGTTGCTGTGCTTACCCTTAGGCAACAAATACAAACGGTCGATAAAGATCGTGTGATAACAGAGTTGAAGGATTCAACTTATAAAGAGAATCATAGCGTTGGCACTAGCAGACTTCACCGCAGCAATCAAATGTTCGCCGCGGCAAAACTATGGTAATATTTCCAAGGACCTTTCGGGAAAAGTTCGTCACAGCCAACTCCGGAGTTCGCCGCGGCTAAGTTCGTCAAATTCAAACTTAAGCATCTCTCGGGAAAAATACGCCGCAGCGATAGTTCGGATTTGCCGCCGCGAAATTACCATAGTCAAATAAAAACACCCTTCAAGAAAGGTTCGCCGCGGCTAACTTATGAATTCGTTGCTTTCGAATCAGAGACCCAAACCCGAACATCCAACACTACTTAATACACATACATATACAATTTTCCCACAAAACCATAGCAATTCATCCAAAGACAACATGAACATATATAAAGGAACCTTCCTCAAATCTCTTTAATAATTTAAAGAGTTTGAACAAATTTTATTTACATACCATCATACACATCAAAGCTTAATACAAAATAAAAAAGATGCTCATGTTTGATATGCCTATAAAGCTATCCAAACTATTCACTAACTTACTACAAAAGTCTCTAACTATCTTGGAGTTTTGACAAATGCCTTACAAGGATCACTAACTTTCTTGTTTTGTACCTGAGGAGTAAAAAAAATATGGGTTGAGCTACAAAGCTCAATGGCTAATATATTTATAGCCATTGGCAATTAGTCACAAATTCAAGCATATGTGGGTATATATATATAGACATATACATTTATAAATCGTCTTGATCTAGCACTTACGTCGTCAACAATTCTCACTCAAAGATTCATAGTTAAGGATGCTATCATATAAAACATATCATCTACATTTAAGCATCAAAACCTAGCATTCAATTAAGCATTACTTTTGACAATTCAAAGATGCAATGTACAAAGAAATGGCTCGAGAGTTCCGTGGGATGAAACAGAGAAACCGAAGTTTACTCCATCAACAAAACGAGTCCGATTTCTCAGGATCTTGTGGCCTCAAACAGGTAGTCGAGAGAAGGATATAGGTCAATGTGCATGTGACTAACAAAACGGGTTCCTCTCTTGCCCAATCACAAACAAATTATTATGCTCAATTCATTTCATTGTATGTTCATATTTTCATGCATCTTATGCTTTTTCCTCTTTTTCGATTTTGCAAAATGTCATACATTTTTCAAGGCAAGACATAATCATAATTCATCATGCATTTTCCAAGCACTCACAGCAATTCAATTTTAAGAAAATCAAATTCAAGCAATCAAATATACACACACATAAGCAAGAATTTGCCCAATTACACAATAATTATAAATACATTACCTACCTATTTACTTGAAAAATCCAAGTCAAGCTTGCCTTTCCCCTTGCTTTTGGATTGGCATTCCTTAGTTTCCTTCAAACAACCAAATTCCCTTTCAACACAACATTCCCATAGAAATTCATAAAACTTCAAAAATCACAAAATGAAATAAATGCTAAGTTAGGTCAGAAAAACTAAAACCTAGTTTAGGAACCCAAAAAAATCCATCTAGGGTTTCTCTTCTTTTTACACAAACTCATCTCTTTCTCAAATCCCTTTTTTTTTTCTACTAAGCAAGAAGAAAGATGTTACTTACCTTAAGCTTAGCCCAAATCTTCTTCTTTCTCCTTTCTCCCCTAGCTTCCTCGCACTCTTCTTTCTTTCTTCTCTACGTTTTCTCTTCTCTTTTCTAACTCCCATGATTTTCCTCTTCTTCTTTTAAACAAGACCACATTTTGCTTGCTCTTCCTTTTTTACCCTTTATTTAATTGGTTCTCCCAATTTTGCCCCTTTTTGTCTATCAACTACTAACATCTTAACTCCTTATTCTGATTAGATAAATGAAGAAATTTGATAACACTTCCTTCTAGAAAAATGTTCTCCATTGTCTTAAATTTCTAATGACACCTAAACCATTCAATTTGGTTAAGAAATCTGAAAATTATACCCCAAACATTTTTGGACTATTCTTATACTAAAATACTATTCTGTGCTCAATTTTCTTCCAAAAATTGAAATTCTTATAGGCTGAATTTAAACTTGATTTCTTCATAAAACTTGTATCCCTATGTCTATAGTTTACTCCAAACTAAAAATCATCTCATTCAGGTTACTATGGAACAAGTTAATCCTAAAATATCGAGACATGTTCAGTGCAAAGAAAAGCTCGCCGCGGCTAAGCCAGAAGTTCACCATGGCAAACTCCTCCAAAAAGGAATTCTCGGACAAATTTCACAAGTTCGCCATGGAGAAACCTAGAGTTGGCTGCCAAGAACTTTACCTGAGAGGAATCCTAGCCAAATCCGTTCAAGTTTTCCACAACAAAGCAAGGAGTTTATCACAGAGAATTTCCATAGAAGCAAACCCAGTTTTTCAACTTTAGGTCAAATTTTGAGACTCTTAAGGACAGAATTTGAATTTGAAGTCTTCATGAAAAATATAGCCATATGTCTCTAATTTAATTGAAATTAAGAATCATCTTATTTGGATAACTTGAGGGCTAAAATACTGAAGCATACTCGATGAAAATTTTTTGTCAAAAATCTTCAAACTTTCCAGATTTTACACCTAACATAACTTGTACAATGATCACCTTTTCTACTTCATTTTCTCCTCATTCTCAACTCCATTTCAACTCAATATCATTCATAAAAATTATAGTCCATGATTGATCATGAACATTAATAATAGAACATACACATATATACCCATTCATTATCAACTTACTACATTCACTACCTAAATCTTGTCTATCATTTCTAATTCAAGAATTTTTTTACTCATGCCTAATTGCCAACAATTTCTCATTTTAATAGTTCCAACTTTCAAGAAAACTTCGGGGTCCAACATAATATCCATACGGGATAGATCCATCACCTAAGCCATGGTAACCAATATATTATGATGTATCATTTATGGTTGTTCACCTTTTGTCACCAACTGTATCTGTATATATCTGCCTAATACATATGGTATCATTTTTTTATGATACCACTCATTATCATATGAAGGGCTACCATAAGTCATGTCCATGCATTTATAAGTCACGTTGTTATCTACACATGCAAAAGTATATTTGGATATAGACACATACCTAACTGTCATAGGGTAATAACTGTCACAAGTGGCCCTGTAATAGTTAGGTCTAACGCAAGGTACATGTTCACAGTAGGTCCATTATACAGGTGTATAGTTCCACACACTTACATGTGATGTAATTGATATAGATCACTTGTGCATGTGTGTTAAGGCACATGTATACCCTTTCCATATTTGGTATACCAACCTATGGCTATTGCTAGCCATAGGTTGGTATACATAGGGTAACCTATGTACTACCTTGAATGCGTGGGTGTATCACTTGCAATACATTATCGCTATATGGTATGTCAGTATGGTTATATGTAATTGACCAAAGTAGTTAATACTCCCCAAAGTCATAAATGACCCCCTTATATACAACCTTATGTCAAAGAACTCTATGTACTATATATGGTAACCATGCATATGTGTGCATATATAGTATAGGTTATATGACAACAATCAATGAATATGAGAGCTTTGGTATCATCAGATATAATGGCATTATATACCATTGTACCCAATGATACATCATTCCATTATGTATGCAAGGGTACTACCAGGATCTGGATTAGCAATTGTGTCCCATATTCACAGACGGTGATAACCATCTATATTGATGGTTAATGTGGCATACTAGTTACCCCAGGCCATGTAGATAGCTACTATTTACATCTGTAATATATAAAACGTGCCCTACTTAGGTGTACCATATGTACATATGCATTAGATATTGTATTACATACCGTATACCCTAAAATGTAGTGCCATAGATATGGTATGTACTCTGTCATTTGAGGGAGTATATGGCAGTTTTTGATTGGTATATTTTCTATAAATATATGGATCCAACATATATATGAGTTATTATGGGTACAGCGATACTTATAATGCTCAATACAAGTATTCTATCCATATTATGGTAAACATTAGTTAGTATCATATCCCCTGTATACCATGTCTGTCATAATAGTAGTGTTATTGTCATATATCCCATGAATACATCATATGCAATTGTAGACCAACCTACATATGGTGCATATACCCACCATGTACATTAACAACTCTATATATATTTATGGTATTAAGTTATATTATGTACCCTAAGTATAGATAGATATGGGGATGTGGCCATTAAACACACTGATTATATAGTATGTGGTAGGCTAGCCCTAACAGGGTACATACTATTGGTACCAAGTGATACACAGTAATATGATATGACACTAACATTATGTAATAGTTGTATTTGTTATGGTGTGTATAGTCATTGTGGGTGTATACAGATAACCATACAACATTACATGTTGGTACACATATGGTTGTGTGTGTATTTATTGAAGTGATAATTAATGACCATGGCTGTTGAGGACATTTTACTCAGTGACATATATGTACATGCAACTTATTTGTGACTATCCCCCAGATGACTATAAGTTATACCCTAACCTGTAATAGGTTAGTACAGACCATTATGGTGGCCACTTAAAGTATATGCCAACATAATCCCAATGGATGGGTCAATATTAATTGGTATACCTTACTGATCACACTATCAAGTTTATCTGTATTAGTATGTGTTATGTGGATATATTTTGGGTATAACATCCTAATTATATATATCATTAGGTATATATAAAAAGAGAGTAATGGACATATTGTACAACTTACTATAATGCTATAATGGAGTGTACGTCTTGCTAATTACCTCTTTAATTGGAATTATGTTCACACCAAGAGTTATATTTAATTTTGATAGGTACCTGTATGTCTATAGATATTACAACATATTAACATCTGTTGGCCGTTATAGTGGTGTCCAAGAATTGTTATATATAGTGGGATCAATATATACACCATAGGTTATCATACCGTTAGGTATATCCTATATATATTAATATGTGTGTATATCCAACATATACCATACACATATGTAACTTGTATAGTGGGTCATTTATGTAATTTCCCTTTTATAATCCATGATTGGTATACCCATATAGCCATTCATAATGATATGATCATAATTTATATGCCACATTAAGATTTAATGGATATAGCCATATAAGCAATGTTGTCTATACACCCATGGATGCCCTTGCACTAATTATATATGTTACTATGTATAAGTAACATATAAATTATGTTATGTATCCAAGTAATGCCATTATGTTACATGGCATGTACAAGGGCAATGTACACTATATAGGATTATTTTATTATACCATATTATTTATGCACATGCGGTACTATATGACATACCTTACCTCTTGTGCCATATCATACATGTATAGAATAGCACGTGGTATGTCTAACACCTCCATTCTATGTTTGTCTCACCTTGTGTCCCTATATCATATACCATACCAGTACAGGGACACAAGGTGTAATAATACTATATGACATACCTTACCTCATGTGCCATATCATACATGTATAGAATAGCATGTGGTATGTCTAACAACTCCATTCTATGTTTGTCTTACCTTGTGTCCCTGTACTAATAATAGTATATTGTAATCTAATAAGTACCTTATAACCATATATGGTAACTATCATTTATAGTGTAATAGGTAACCATGTAAACCATTCATATATAACATGTTAACTACGGGTGGGTATCAACCAAGTACCATATCTTCTGGCTATATATGTTATAATGGACTATATTAGTGGGAGTCATAAATATTATTGTATCTATAATAGTCATATATGGATAACATATTCACCCTAAATTTAGCAAAAAACATGGGGTAATTTATACAGGGTACACAATATCTCCACACATGCTATATGGTATTTTATAGTCATGGTATACCTACATTTAAAGCATTAATATATGGGAGAGTAATATAGGTATCCATCTAGCCATTCCTAAGTGGGCGTGATACATGTTATATACACCCATCCATATACTGTATTATTTAATGTCCTATAGCTACTATAGGACATTAAATACGTGTGATAACACTAGTGCCTCATTATGTGATGTATAAATGATAACTTTTTACTAATATGAGTGCAGCATGATATACCCACTACAACTATATGGCTCTATCCTTTGTCATGGTACTATATGACGTACCTTGCATATTGTTGAGTGTGTTTACCACCTGTATATTAAAGGGTACCATGCATGTGATGTATATCTATTGGCTAAGTATGTATTGGTGACCAAGAATGTATGTTAATGGTCCTAGTGTATTAAATACCCACTCATTATCCCATGGTAATTATTGTAGGTTTTAAATACACTAAGGATATATATTTAGCATACAATATTATATATGGGATAGCAGTATGATAACCTATGGTGTAATGGTAAAATTATGTAATACGCACAATATGTACTTACATGTCATAGCCACACATCATTTATTATGTACGGTGGTATACTAGGTTATCAGACAGGTACATGATATTAATGGTATAACATTAATTAATGTGCACGGGTGCAAAGGGGCTATACCAAAGGAAAACATTATGGTAATATATCATGGAGGTGCAATGTTTAATGTTATAATAACACACATTAGCCAACTACCTACAATGTACTCCCTCAAACCAATATGCCATATATTTGGGGATGTGTAATTGACGTATACCATATAAATGATAACCTTCATACCAGACATATATAGTATAGTTAATATATGCCCATACATAGTACTATAATTAAGGTTAGATATATAACATCTATTAGTGATAGTATACTGTTTACATACTTCATTTCCACTAACCTAATTGCAAGCCATTGTACAATACTAATTATAAAAATGCTCTATTCATAATTGTACCCATATACACAAACTAAGGTATAACTATATATAGTTATACTAATATATAGTTATACTAATATACATCTTTCAACGATACAATTACTACATGGGTTTCTGTACATGTAATACTCACTTATTACACCTTGGTCATGTATGTCATAGTTACATATATATAGGTATGTATATAAGTATGTCATCCCAATACATCTAAATGGTATACTATAGGACAATATTTGTAATTGACACTACTGTATTAGTGTAACATGACCTACACGTACATGACCTACAGAGCACTGAATGGATACTATAGGATGAATGCCTGTGGTGATCATGTTACATGTGTATAAAGGGACTCATTAATACCACCTTGTAACCAGTAGCACTTGGTTACATTCCATATTAGTGGGAGTCATAAATATTATGGCATTGTATTAGGTATAATAAATATGTAACTTGTATGCCTCATAATCACCTATATAACATTATGTCTAAGCATTATCTTTTGTTATACCATTAGACGTACATGGTATATATCCAAAGAGTATTTATTATATATCCATACCATTGTACCTATGCATATGCCAGTATTGCCAAAACTGATAAACTAACTGGTATATATCCCTCATACTACATATTCAGATTGTATATAGTAATGGATATGTGTATAAGGCTTTGTGAGTGCCATATATGGCCATAAGTAAGGCTATATTGTACATGGCAGTCTAGCACTTGCCATGTAGTTCAATTTACCCTAACAATTAGTCGTTAGATGTGTGAAAGGGTAAGTATACCATATACGTGGAAGAATAATACCCCAAGGCAATAATAGGGTATGATAAACATAATGTGTATACACCCTTAAGTGCATACACTGACATAGTCACTCTCGTTATATTAACATAGAGAGTTGCTACGTAAGGTGTAACTATTATATACAAGCACATTTTATAAATTATAGTATTATCCCAATAACTATAACACTTCTTATTATACACAACAATTTAGGAGGTGGTTACCATGTATAATAACCACATATATAGGATAATCAGATATTATAATAACCACATAATCAGATATTATAATTACCTTTAAAATGGTCTCCATAAGATGTAGCATCTGTAACTATATGCTACCACTATGATACAATATTACCATTACGACCATTTGGAGTGAATGTACCACATAGCCATGACATATCATATAAAAGCCTGTCTTATATGGTATGTCATGGTAACACAAGGTCTGTTTTATATATGTCATAAGCTGGATGTCACTAATATATGGCATGTCATGGTCTATTTATATAGTGCCACTTATGCTCTATGTAACATTAGTATGTACAATGGGTAATACACAAGTTACCATAGGGTTGTAATCTAACACTGGTATACCTACTATACCAGTATTAGACATTGCATATACTGACATGCAAGGTATGTAATTATACAATATATAACTGATACAAGAAGCCAAGGCAGCAATGGAGATCAAGGTGCCACATGCCAAGACAAGCTTACTTTACCAAGCGGACTTATTACAAGGCAACATGTAGCAAGGCCTAAACAAGCACTTCAAGGGTTAGTTCAAAGTCACATTACATCTTACCTTGATGACAAGGCCAAAACCATCCATATAGAATTCAAGTGGAGTAGTCAAGCTTGTGATTCTTCTAGAGAGGGCGTGTAGAGGGGCTAATTCTTAGCCAAATTTCAAGACAAGTTCAATTGTTCTTATGGGCTTAATTTAATACATTGGGCTTGTTATTTGTCCTTTATTTATTAGGGCCAGAAGACTTGTTATGGCCTGGTTATTTATTTTTAAGCTTGCCTTAGTTTATTTTACACCTCCATTAGTCCCATTCCCTTCCCTTAGGTTTATTTAAGTTATTTTGGACTTATTTAAGTTAGTTTAGCCCAATCCTAAGCGGATTAGGATCAGATTGCGTTATTGGGCTATAACTCCTAAACTAGTTAGGATTAGGCTTGTTTTTAGCATTAAATGCGTTTGTAACCTATTCCTTTTAGGGTTAGGACGTGAGCAAGGGTATAAGACCTTATTTTATCCTTGTAAACTTCAGATTAGCTGATTAATAAAATTCAGAGATATTCTCTTCAAGAAAGGCGTGTTCTGCTTGTTGTTACTTCAAGGATTGCATCACTTATCAAGGTAATCACTTGTGGTGTGTTCAATTCTTCTGTTTTCTTTGAGTTTGGGTCTCAATTTTTGTATAATTGGGGTTGAACTAGCATGTTCTTATAATAGAAAGATTGGAGATTTGATTCAATAGGATTAGTGTTAGGCCCCGTTTCCGAAGTCTAAACTTCAGAAAATCATAAGATTATCATTATCGGGTAGTCTTCTCAAAACTCCCCTTTTTTAGGCTCAGCTCAGCTCTTAGAATAGTTGACTACTATGATGGTAGTCGACTAGTCCATTTATCCCTTTCAACTTGAATACCTCAAGGATCAGCGTTGGTGAGTCCACACTTTACACATATACCTGCTTCGGGGCTATTCGTATAACTTTTCTTATAGGCATCCAAACTAGGGTTTCTTTATATAAATTGAAAGAGGACTTCAAGAGCTACAACTTTTATGAAGACCTCGAAGGCCAATTTTATCTTCTGAAGGGTCGAAAAT
>JANZXR010000007.1:5720042-5738914 GCA_027575705.1 Erythroxylum echinodendron
CAAACACAATCAATTTTATGCTCAATTCATTTCCATGCATTTTCATATTCTCATGCTTCTTATGCTTTCTCATCTTTACACTTATATAAAATTCCATGACATTTTTCAATAATTGCCATAATTCAAAACAAGCAATTTAACATACAGAATATAAGTAAGCAGGAAAATTGCGCATACTACACAACAACTATAAATATATTACCCACCTAATTTCGTTTGACAATCCAAGTTCAATGTTGTCTTTCCTCTTGCTCTTGGATCGAGCTTGATTGGTTTCCTATAACAAACTAAGTTCTCATTCAAACAACATTCGAATGAAATTTATAAGGCTTCAAAAATCAAGAAGTTAAAATTGAACTATAATCCTTTCAAACCTGGACTTTCGGGTCTACTTTTCCATGATTGTTATGATAACGTAAAAGAAGAAATGTGCCAATACTTTCTTCTAGAAAAATGTCTCCCATTGCCTTAAGTTTCCAATGACACCAAAATCATTCAATTTGGTTTATAAATCCGAAAGTTATACTCCAAACATTTTGGGACTACTCTTATACTGAGACAATATTCTGTACTTAACTTCCATCCAAACATTTATATCTTTAGAGACTGAATTTTAACTTAATTTCTTCATAAAACTTGTATTCCTGTATCTCTAGTTTATTCCAAATCAAAAATCATTTAATTTGGAAAACTACATAAAACGTTATGCCTAAAATACCAAAACATGTCTGTGCAGAAAAATGGATTTCGCCACTGCGAAATCAGAAGTTTGCCGCGTCGAAGTCAGAAGTTTGCGGTGGCGAACTTTACCAGAAACTCATTCCAAAGATATTTTTCGAAATTATTCATCTATATACTCCCCATCTTTCAAATATAATCCATCTTAACCCTAAACCACCTCTTCTACTTTATTTCCAAGCTCATTTCAACACAATATCATCAAAAAATACATCAAAATCTATCTTTGATCATTAATCCTAAAAGATTAAAACATTACTCAATTCATCAACAACTTCCTATCCACATTCCACATTGTCTTTCACTTCTAGCTAACACTGATTATACTTCATCTAATAATGAAGAAGAGGTAAGGCTTATACTTACTTGATTTAGCTCCAAATACTTCAAACACTTCAAGAATTCCACAAACCCTAGCTTTTCTCTTTTTCTCTTCTTCTTCCTCGCTTCCACAACACTCTCTTCTCACATAAGACAATAATTACTTCTTCTTCTAACTTACACTCTTAATGATTGTAAGATGCTTATGCCCTTCTACTTATGCCTTATCACCTTTAGACTTAAGTGATCTACCAAGATTACCCCTCATGCATTCTTACTACATTTATACTTTAATTTCATCAATTCAAGCAATAAATCCTCCCAACATTGGCATGGTAGTTGCTCCAAAATAATAAATCTATTAAGACCTCAAAATAATTTAAATCATGCCTAATAATAATAATAAAAAATTTTTGGGCTCAATAATTCTCCCCCCTTAAAAGAATTACGTCCTCGAAATTTTTACCTGAGTCATTGAGGAGGTGTGGATACTTCTCTTTCATGGCTTCCAATGGCTCCCATGTAGCCTCCTCCGTCGAATGATTCTTCCATAAGACTTTGACCAATTTCACAACCTTGTTTATCAAAACCTTTTCCTTCGAGTCCAAAATCTTCACTGGTTTCTCCTCAGAGGTCAAATCCTCCCTTAACTGAACCTCTGAAGGTTGAACTATGTGCGAAGGATCGGATTGATACCTTCTCAACATCGATACATGGAAGACATTGTGAATCTTAGACAATTCCGGTGGCAAAGCTAACTTATAGGCTAAAGGCCCGATCTTCTCAATGATTTCATAAAGGCCTATATATCTCGGACTAAGCTTGCCTTTCTTACTATGGAGAAGCTCTAAAAAACACCTGGTGTCCAACTTCAAATTCAATCTCTTTTCTATGTGCATCTGCATAACTCTTCATTCTGTCTTGAGCTGCTTTAATTCTCTGTTTCACCAATTTAATCGTATTTACTGTAACTTGCACCAATTCAGGCCCTAAAATCCTTCTCTTACGTTCCTCATCCTAACAAATAGGAGTTTTGCACCTCCTACCATACAAAGCTTCATAAGATGCCATCTGAATTCCTGAATGATTGGAATTATTGTAAGCAAATTCGATTAAAGGCAAATGATCATCCTATGAGCCCTTGAAATCTATAACAGAAGCCCTCAACATTGCCTCCAAAGTTCATATTGTCCTCTCCGATTGTCCATCAGTCTGTGGATGGAAGGTTTTACTAAAGTGCAACTTAGTTCCCAAAGCCTCTTGTAAGCTTTCCAAAATCTGGAGGTGAACCTGGGATCTCTATCTGAAACTATAAAGCTTAGAATCCCATTTAGCCTGATTATTTCATCCACATATTTCTTAGCCAAAGCATTCAAAGAATCTGTCTGCTTAATTGGCAAGAAATGTGCCGACTTGGTTAACCTATCCACTATCACCCATATTGCATCATATTTTCTGTTGGTTCTGGGCAATCCCATCAAGAAATACATTGAAAATTTTCCCATTTCCATTCAGGAATAGACAAAGGCTGAAGCTTGCCTTAAGGTACTTGGTTCTCAGCCTTGACTTGCTGACACACTAAGCATCTCTTAGTATACTCCGCAATGTCCTTGTTCATTCCCTTCCACCAAAAGTGCTCTTTTAAATCTCTATACATTCTTGTACTCCCGAGTGCATTGCATATGAAGCATTGTGCGCCTCATCAAGAATTTCATCTTTCAGCTCTTACATATCTGGAATACATAATCGGTTACCTACCACCATCAATCCATCTTCTCTTACCTCTACTTCTGAAGGTTTATCATTTTTAATCTCTTCTCTGAGCTTGCTCAAGTACTCATTCTGTGCCTGTAATTCCTTAATCTTCTCATTTAACACTGGCCTTATCCTAAAGTTAGACAATATACACCCAAACTCAGCTTGCCTCAATGTCACCCAAAGTTTGGCTAATTCCTTCAACAAAGGAACATATACTGTCTCCACATGTGCCATAGTCGATTTTCTGCTTAATGCATCCGCTACTACATTAGCTTTCCCCGGGTGGTAGTCTATCATCAAATCATAATCTTTCAGTAGCTCTAACCATCTTCTCTATCTCAAATTCAACTCCTTTTGGCTCATCAGATACTTAAGGCTCTTATGGTCTGTAAATACCTTAGTAGTAATTCCATAAAAGTAATGTCTCCATATCTTCAATGCAAAGATTATTTCAGCTAATTCCAAATCATGCGTAGGATAATTCATCTCATAGTGTTTTAATTGCCTAGAAGCATAAGCAATCACTCTATCTCCTTGCATCAATACACAGCCCAATCCCTTCCATGAGGCATCACTACATACTGTATATCCATTATGAGCTGAAGGCAAAGTCAGAATCGGTGCCGTTGTGAGCCTATTCTTTAATTCCTCAAAACTATCCTGACACTCCTCTGTCCACACAAACTTCTGATTCTTCCTTGTCAATTTGGTGAGTGGGGTTGTTATTATGGAAAAGCCCTCCACAAACCTCCTGTAATACCTAGCTAAACCTAAGAAACTCCTCAGTTTTGCCACATTTTTAGGTGCTTCCCATTTTACCACAGCTTCTATTTTTCTTGGATCCACATGTATTCCGTGTTCTGAAATTACATGTCCAAGGAATGCTACTTCCCTTAGCCAAAATTCACATTTGTCAAATTTGGTATACAACTCATCTTTCCTCAATGTCTCCAAGGCAATCCTCAAATGCCCTTTATACTTCTTATCACTCTTAGAATAAACCAATATATCATCAATAAATACAATGATAAATTGGTCCAAGAATGGCTTAAAGACTCTATTCATTAAGCCCATAAATGCTACATGGGCATTCCTTAATCCGAAGGGCATAACTAAAAACTCAAAATGCCTATACCGTGTTCTGAAAGCAGTTTTTGGCACATCAGTCTCCTTTATCCTCAACTGGTGATAACCCAATCTCAAATCTACCTTGGAGAGACTTTTGCCCCTTGCAATTGATAAAACAAATCATCTCTGCGTGGAAGTGGATATTTGTTCTTTATGGTAACATGATTGAGCTTCCTATAATCCACACACATCCTCAACAATCCATCTTTCTTCTTCATAAAAAAGACTGAAGCTCCCTAAGGTGAAGAGCTCGACCTAATGTAACCTTTCTCTAAGAACTCTTCCAATTGCTCCTTAAGCTCCTTCAATTCTGTCGGAGCCATTCTATAAGGCAGAATCGATATTGGCGTTATGCCTGGAAGAAGCTCAATGGGAAATTCAATTTCCTTAGATGGTGGTAATCCTCGTAATTCCTTGGGAAAGACATCCGGGAATTCCACAACCACAGTTATGTTTTCTAACTTCCCTCCATCTACCTTCGTGTCTACCATATAAGTCATAAATGTTTCACACCCTTTCCTGATCTTTTTCTCTACTATTAGAGCCGAAATAACTCTTGGTGGGCTTGCTTTTCTGTCTCTGATAGATACCACCGTTCTACCGTTGTCTAACCCAAATTCTACTATCTTCCGTTTGCAATCTAAATTAACATCATACCTCTCTCAAGTGTTCATACCCAAAATTACATCTAATCCTCACATTTTCAAAGGTATTAGATTCATCACTAATCGTTCTCCCCTAATACTTATCCCACAATCCTTATAAACTTGACTAATCGTAATATACTGGTCGATTGGAGTAGTCACCATTAGAGGAGTATCCAATGGGCTCAAATTTCTACCACAAACTGTTCTACTTGATGGCACAAATGAATGGGTAGCCCAGATCAATCAAAACAACAATATCATCATCAAATAATTGAATCATACCAGTCACAACTTTTGGAGCTATCTCTGCGTCCTCCTGTGTCATTACAAACACCCTAGCTGGTGCTTGCCCCCTTGGTCTTCCTTAACGGTTCACCCTCCTAGTTGTATAAGAACTGCCCACTTCTGTTGCAGTTTTGTGTCCCGCAGTTTCAGATCTCTTGGAAACTTGAGTCTAACTTCTCTCCTGTCTTACATACTAAGGACACTCTCTGGCCATGTGCCCTTTCTCTCCATATTTGAAACAAGCTCCAGTCAATCTGTAACACTCTCCTCCATGGAACTTGCCACAATGGTCATACTTAGGGACGGATGACTTGTCCCCTTCTCCCCTTCTACTGCCTTCAGCTGTTGAGGTCTGATGAGAGACAGTCCTCATCTGTCTGGACCTACTTGCATCACTGCTCCTCTCCTCAGACTGCATAGGAAAGCTCCTGGCACTCCTCTCTGGCATAGGAGTACTGCCTCCCCTTTTGAATTGCTCTCTCCCTTTTCTCTTTTTATTCACGACACTCGTTATGTTTTCTATGTTTTCAACCCTCAATTCTGCTTCAACTAGATGTTGAAAGTCACAAAAATTCTGCACTGCCACTTTCTCTCTGATGACTAGACGCAAACTCGATTCAAACCTACGGCATTTAGCTACCTCATTCATCATCATCTAGGTTGCTTACTGGGATAGTTGTGTAAACCAATGCTCGTACTCGCTCACTTTCATCTCCCTCTAGGTGAGACTCAGAAACTCCCTTTGCTCTGCTGAATATAAACCTCAAGCAGATACTTCTTATAAGTGGCTAGGAAGTCTTTCCATCCCAACAATGACGTCTTCATCTGACTCCCTGGCACACTTTCCCACCAGTACAAAGCATCCCCCTGAAGTAAACTAGCAGAATAGACCACCTTCTCATCATCCTCGCAATCCATTTGCTCTAATATGAGGAGGTAAATTGTGAAATTAAGGTGAATTCTTGAATTAAACCTATGAGCGAAGTTTGATCCTAAATGACATCATATTTATGTCATGCTATTTGTTTGAATTGTGTGATGCTTCTCTATTCATGTTGCCTTTAGAACTTGCATGGAACCGGTTTGAATTTATTTGATTACATGGGATATAGACATGATTAAGGCCTTCCTTGTTTTTACACCCTTAGCTTAAAATTGAACCACCTATTTATTTTCCCTTTGCAAACATTTTTGAGCTTTTATCCTTTTTTTTAATCAATCACCTTATTTTAAAACCCAAAAACTACATTAGCCTTTCCCTATCCCAAGTTGAATGAAGCATTGAGTAATTTGGGGCTTTTATTCTATATTGTATTCTGAGATAATTTTATAAGTACTTCTACTCAAATATTGTTATTTTAGATATTTTTATAGGTACTTCTACTCAAATGTTGTTATTTTCTATTTTCCCTTATTCTTAGCATTATTTGTTGAAAAAAAATAAAGAAGAAAAAGAAAGAAAAAGAAAAGAAAAGGGAAAAAGGAAAAAGAAAAAATCAGAAAAAGAAAAAAGAAAAAAGAACATGAATAAAAAGAAAAAAGAAAAAAGAACAAGAATAAAAAGAAGAATAAAGTATAGTGGTACTAGTTAGTAATGAGTAGTTATAGTCCTTTTTATTCATGTTTATCTCAGAATTTTAATTTATATGTCCCTTTTACTTAGTACTTTGTGAATGCTTGTGATTAACCTTTTGTCACTTTACCTTACCTGTGAACCTAGCCCCATTACAACCCTGAATAAAGTCCTTATGATTTAATAGCTTATGTGATTTGAATGAATGATAACTGGTGAAATTGCAAGCCTATGGTAGTACAACATGTTATAGAGAGATTTGAGAGAACCACTTTGCCCTCAAATACTTGAGTGTAAGAGTGAAATCTGTGAGAAGAATTCATTTTGATTTCATATTTGCTTTTGAACAAAGATGTCTTACTTTGACTTCGTTTATTAGCATTGGTGAAAAGTGATTATGATATGTGTTACAACTTAAATCTTACTGGTCCAAGTTAATGGATTGTGTGCACTTGATCTTATGAAAGATGAATTGACTAAGTGTAATGGTTTGACATGTTTGCTCGAGGGCAAGTAAAGGTTCAGTGTGGAGGAATTTGTTAAGTCATCAATTTGCACTGATTTTATACTTAATTTTCTTTAATGCGTTGGAATTATTATCCGAAATTAATGAAATTATCTTATAATTGTTTACAGAAGATTTTCAATACCTCAGAGATGAAATTGAATCAAAAAGATGCAAAAGAATGAAGAAAATCCAAAATTCCAAGTTTAACAGCAATTCAGTGACTAAGCGTGGGGGATACATTATCTTTCAAAGGAAATGACCACCTAAAATTGGGGGATACATTATCTGACGAGAATCAAGGAAAGATAGGAGGGAAATCGAAAAATCAAGCATAAAAGGAGGGAGAATTACTGTTCACGTAACCTAGCTTAGACAGATTTCATTTTCTTCAGTTTTCTTTTCTAGCCTTTTACGTTTTCTGCACTTCTTCCTTTAGTATTTTCGTATTTTTCAGTAAAGGAGCAGGGATGGAGACTTTATGCTTTGTTATTTCTTTTGTTTTTAATTCTATTATGAGTAACTAAACTTATTTTCTTGGTTGAGGGGAACTGTGTTATCATCTATTATGCATGAGATGTTTCAATAAAGTTTGTTCATTGATGAATATTGAATATCTTCTGATTTACTTTTTCTAACTGAATTGATTGATTTCTAGGTGCGCAACTAGGGATTGATTCGTTCAATAGCTAGATTAATGAAATATGACGTTCAGTTTCGTTAATCGCAAGTAGCAATTAGGATTACCTTCTTTACATTAGAGTTGGAAATTCTAAAAAGATATTTGTCTTGATTAATTGTATTTCGTACATTAATTATCTTGTTCATTGGTTTCTTAGATCGTAACGCTATTATTCAATTTAACCTATGATCATATCTAGGTTGTTGTTTAATAAGAATGTTAGGATACATGTTTCTAGTCATTTACACTTAAGAGAAAACATCCCCCGACGAATGTTTATTGATGAACTGAAATTTTATATCGAGGATCCATTTTAGAGTGATAACATCGGTAACCCGAAAACTAACATTTTTTCATTAAATTTTCAGATTCAATTATTTCTTTTAATTTGCGATTTGTCTTATATTTTTCCTTAAATTGTCGTGAACTAATGCCCTCCCCCCCCTTCATTTCGTTACTTTGTTTTAGTTTTAAACTCGTTAACTTTTACCGTTAAAAATTTCTCGTGGGAACGATATTCACTTACGACTACTACATTAAATTATATTAACGGAAGTGATTTCTTTTGAATTTGGTTGCAGGCGACAACAGTACCACTGCTACACCACTATATTGTGATAACTCCAATGCTATGCAAATTGCTAACAATGAAGACTTACATTAACGTATTAAATACATTGAAATAAATTATCATTTTATACATCATCAAGGCGCCAGTTGCCTACCTTTAGTTTCATCTATAAATTATATTGCTGACATTTTCACTAGGCTCACTCACCTAGTCATTTCCATGTTTTGGTGCCCAAACTATAGTTTTTAGACCATTTGCTACCTTGAATTTGAGGGAGGATATATGTTAGAATATTTACTTACTATATTTAGATATTCTATATATCATTAATTTATTTCTTTCCAAGAAATTAGAACCCTAAGTTTATTCTCATCGTAACTTTCTTTTTTATTTAGTTAAGTCTGTTCTTTTATAAATAGATGACGTATTCTCCTCTTTTTGACATATAATTCGATCATGTATATTGAGGCAATATGCGAAATTCTCATATAATTCAATCACGTATATTGAGACAATACCCGAAATTCACTTTATTCTCAATTTGTTCAACAGCAGAAATAACTAAAATGAAAGGAGTTGTAATTTACATGTCAAGGGTATTATAAGGTAGCTCAAATGTTAGAGAACATTTCAGGAGGCACATACAAACCAGAGTTAACGTGACTGGTTAGTGGGTATGGTCTTTTAGAGCCATTTGAATAGCAAGCCTCCATGAGCAGCAAAGAAAGGAGCAAAAACCAAAGACTCTACTGCCATGAGCTTGATGAGGATATTGAGTGAAGGACCAGAAGTGTCTTTGAGGGGATCTCCAATGGTATCGCCGATCACAGCTGCCTTGTGGGCTTCTGAACCCTTAGGACCCAATGTTTTAGCATGCTCGGAAGCACCAGCCTGAAGCACATGAAGTAGCCAAAAACATAAAAGATTTTATAATGAATTGGACTGTTGTAATGAAACAACATTACCTCTATGTACTTTTTGGCATTATCCCAGGCTCCTCCGGTGTTGGAGGCTGATATTGCAACCTAAGAAATGGAGGACAACAATGAACATCATACAGAAGTAATGGGACAATGTGTTCACCAGTGTCTCTGGAAGATACAATGATGGGAAGGGTGTTGACTGAGTGAAGTTGTCGGGGCAAAAGCAATGAAACTTTACCTGGACACCAGAAACAAGGGAACCAGCAAGAACACCAGCGAGAGTTTCAACACCAAAGAATGTTCCAGCAATCAGTGGTGTAAGCATAACCAAAGCGCCAGGCGGAATCATCTCCCTGATTGAGGCATCGGTTGAAATCTTGACACAATTTGCATAGTCTGGTTTGGCTCTACCTTCCATAATACCTGGAATAGAATTGAATTGTCGACGAACCTCTTCAACCATTTTCAGGGCTGCACTACCTACACTTTTCATTGTCATAGCTGAAAACCAGTATGGAAGCATGGCCCCAACAATAAGCCCAATGAAGACCTTAGGAGTTAAAACGTCAACAGTTTTGATGCCTGCCCGGCTAACAAAGGCACCAAACAAAGCAAGAGAAACAAGAGCAGCTGATCCAATAGCAAAACCCTGAAGCATAATTGTAGAATGTTAATTTTAAGAAAGTGATTAAAACTGAGAAATAATTCCCTACCTTGCCAATTGCAGCAGTAGTGTTTCCCGCAGCATCTAGAGCATCTGTTCTTTCACGTATTTTGTGGCTCATTCCAGCCATTTCTGCGATTCCGCCAGCATTGTCACTTATGGGTCCATAAGCATCAATTGCAAGACCCGTGGCAATGGTGCTGAGCATTCCCAGGGCAGCCACGGCAATTCCATACATGGCAGCCAGGCTGAAACTTACATAGATAGCAATGGCAATGGCAAAGATGGGAATGATGACCGATTTGTATCCCAGAGCCAAACCAAAAATAACATTTGTTGCAGCACCAGTCCTACAAGAGTCTGCTACATCTTGCACTGGACTGCAGATTTGAATCGTATAATTATTTTGAGAAAGCATAATTATTTTCGGAAACTTTCTCCCTATGAAAATCTCACATTTGAACTCCACAGACCGTGGATGCTAGCGTTATAGAAATGCTATATGCGTACAGTATCCCGTATACAAGATATTTATTTACCTGTAAGCATTGCTAGTGTAGTACTCTGTTGTATATCCAATAACAAGTCCAGCCCACAAGCCAATTGCAACGCAGAAGAAAACGTGCCTGCAGCAACATAAGCTTCAATGATCATGACAAATTCCTCATAGGAAAGTACTTCAGAAAAGTGGATTATAACCTACCAGTTCTTTACAACCTTGTCAGTCCCAAAGTTAAAGAGAGTGAACTCGGATGGTAAGGCAAAGAAGCTGACCATGGCTATCCCAGCAGTCATGAGAAGGGTTGAGACCAGAAGTTGTCTCTTCAAAGATGGTTCAATTTCAGTAACATCCTTAACCTCAAACATATCAGTTGCCAAAAGTGTCGTTATTAAACAAACCACAATGCCAATCGAACTTATGATCAGTGGATATGACATGGCCGTGTAGTCATGGCTGACACCAAAGGATGATATTGATGCCACAAAGAGTGCAGCACATGATGATTCGGCATAAGAACCAAAAAGGTCAGAACCCATCCCAGCAATGTCTCCTACATTGTCACCCACATTGTCTGCAATAACCTGCATAAGAACCAAAACGGTTATGCAGTGGAAATTGCGTTCTTATATATTTCAAAATGATCACAAATTACGAAAACTTTGTCAATGAAATTGGATCTAGGCAGAGAATAGTTAGTTTATAGAGTATCAGATATTACAGCTGGGTTCCTGGGATCATCCTCGGGAATATTTCGCTCAACTTTACCAACAAGGTCAGCACCAACATCAGCTGCTTTCGTGTATATACCTCCTCCAACTCTGCCAAAGAGAGCCATTGATGAACCCCCAAGACCATAACCAGTAATGGATTCATAGAGTCCTTCCCAGTCATCTCCATAGTAGAGTTTAAAGAAATGGATGGAGACAAAGAGCACGAAGAGGCCATTGGCGGCCAGGAGGAAACCCATGACTGCCCCAGAACGAAAAGCTGTGATAAAAGCCTTTCCGACACCTTTTCTTGCTTCCAGAGTTGTTCTAGCATTAGCATAAGTTGCAATCTTCATGCCTAGAAAACCTGAAAGGACAGAAGTACAAGCACCAAGCAAGAAAGCAATAGTGCTAAAGATGGCATTGGCCAGAGCAGGCTTGCAAATGTTCCCTTTGTTATATGTGCAAGGTTCGCTTTCGGTGCTGAAGCCATTAACAGAACCAAGAAAGAGGAACATAATGGCAGCAAAAACTCCCGTGAAGATACCAAGGTATTTGTACTCCGTAAACAGAAAGGAGGTTGCGCCTGTGGACATGACATAAGCCGAATAAGAATAGATAGCAGACGTTCTTGCTAATCGTCATAAAAGCAGTAAAGAAGAGAAGAACTGATGGTAAGACAATTGCCATTGGATTGAAAGGATACTTTGGCCATAGGACTGAAAGGAAGTGAACTGATGGTAAGACAATTCCCAACCAAACCAAGTAGCAGTCTCTGCTACTTGAAAAAAAAAAAAAAAAGGTGGACATCCCAACTGTCCACAGGTGACACTCAAAAGAAGACATCATCTGAATTTCGAACACAAATACAAAAAAGAGGAACCCGTTTGCTGCATATTCTAGTAGTTTTCTTTTTCACTGTATGTACAACATATATATTTATACAGGAATAGAGAAAAAGACAAGCGGAGAGAGATCTCACCCATTGAAATAGCATTCTGGATTTCAGCACACTTGATATTAACCTCAAGATTGTTAACTCCTTCTTCTTCTTCTTCTTCAATTAACCTATCATTATAACCACCGCCAGACTCACCAGAGACTCTCACCTTTGACACCAAATACCACTGAAGCAACGCAAATCCAATTCCAACCAAAGCAGACACGGGAATCAGAACCTGCGCAACACCCTCACTTAGCAGAACCATTTTAAACACAGCCACACCAACTCACTTGGTTTCTTGAGGAGTAGTACAGAAAATATGGCAAGGCCAAAGCTGCCCCGCTTTTCACTGGATGGCTTTATGTAATCTTCAAAGCTGGTTGGTTTGATTGACTGGTGGGGCAGACATGATACTTCTTAACCGTTAGCTAGTTGGTTTGATTGTCAGTTATGAGCTTTATCACTGTCTTTATCTTATGCAGTTTTTGTACATCAGGCTCCTTATTCCCCACTTTGTCACTTCGTAGGTAAGGTTGGTAGGACGTAAAGGCTAAGGCTAGATAAGGATAGGGAAATAATTCAAGACTTGCCTAATGAATGGAGATGGAATACGCAATAACTGCTTTCGAAGTTCCATTTTATTACGGAAAGAGAAGAAAAGATCCAATTTTTAACGTTCAGCTCATGATATTTACTGTGGCTCTTTCTTCTTGTTACTTGTTCTTTGTTAAAAGATTATGATCAAGACTTTAACATTTTCCTCCGATGAGTTTGATCGGCTGACCAAATAGCCCAGTGGGTTAAGACTTAGTCTTATTGAAGACTCTTAACGATTAAGAAATACTCATCCACAAGCTAGCAAAATTGGCAGGAAACCTGGCGTGGATTAGACTGTGTAAGGCTTTCCGTGTTTCGTATCTTTGAAACTATTTTATGTAAATCGGATTGCTAACGAGTTGACAGAACATGGTCAGAGGAAGTCGGACGTAACCATGGGTATTTTTATAGCACCATGGATTCAGTTCTCATGGTTATGTTCGCTGCAAGTTTCAAATGAAGTTTAATATAATGAAAAAACGTGTTTGAAGGGTCTTTGGTCTCACTTCCCATCAAGATATTATAAGTGAAAGTAGAGGCCTAGCAGGTGAGCTTTGCAGGAATAATTCAAAGTAGCGGTGGTAACTTGTCTCCAAAGATAATCACTTTGCATATTGTATTGAGACATGGATCAAGTTTACGGAAGAAATGGGATATTAAGAGCAAGATTTCTAGCCATGTCCGTACTTGCGATTACTCGCCACTCTTACCTTGATCCTTTTTGCAGCAGATGCACTTCAAGTTGCATTCCTCTTCAAAAAGTTCAATTATTAATTAATGAAACAATTGTAGCTTGGAAAGAAAGAAAAAGGCTTTTCGCAGCTAATCTGTTATCTTTTCTTTATGTAGCATTACGTTGTTCACATCTTGAAGCATTATTAGGTCCGTAAAGAGAAGCGCTTTTTCTTCCCTATCTTTGTGCTTCAGTATTCTGCTCGGAAGGATGACAATGAAACTTTAAAAAAGAAAAAGAAAACAAAGATTTAAGGCAAAGGATGAGAAGGAACACGACCAATCCCCATCTCAAACGCTGAAACTCAAATTTTTTGTGCCACTAACTCTAGTCCAATCCTGTACTACTCCATTCTAATTATCTATTTATTTAGAACATAAATCTTCTGTATTATCAACCTGATCTAACCTGTGTCACTCTATCTTAAACATCTATTTATGTGAGACCTATATAAATAAATAGTTAGGATAAAGTATCACAAGATTGGACTAAGATTGGTGACACAAAAATTCTCATCTCCAAACGCTCTACACAAGATAAGGGTGCCACCGTGTTCTTTCTCATTTACACGTTTGGATGCCAGGTATTCAAATGGTGAAAGAAGCTAAGTTGCACTCAAGCTCAACAATTTAACTTAATATTATATTCTGATTGGATAGCTCAACTACTTTATAAAATTCAACAAAACTAAGATATGCTTTGACTTCCAATATTCTACACGGAGCTGGCAAGTAGCACAAATTAAACAAACTTAGTTACTACAGAACTAGTGAAAAATCCAATTTGAAAACTGGCACTTTCAGGTGTAAAGCGTTGGACAAATAATCTACTTCCAATAATCATGCATTCCTCTTTGGCAACATAGAATGGTCGACGATCCCATTTGCTACAGTTACAGATCCCATCAAGGAGATGCGAGAATTGCATTTCATCTATTAAACATGTGCCAAAGAAACTCATCCTCCTGTCAAAAAGTTTTAAAATGTGCACATTAGCTTCGAAAGGTAATTGATAGATCTTTCAACGCCACAGCATATGACCACAATTATAATGACTGCAATTGTGGGGATGCCCATTCAGGCAAAGGTGCATGAAAAACAAGAGGAAGACCAGTAATAGGATGTTCAAAAGATAAAGTCTCGGCATGAAGTTCATGTCTGTCATATATTTTCCCTTTCCACTCATACACGCCATCATACTTCACATCCCCTCTTATAGGAATTCCAAGATACTGACAATGCAAGCGGATTTGATGTGTTCTTCCACTACGAGGAAATGCTCGGATCAAAATCTCATCCAGTTTTGCTTCTGCATCAGTTTCAAGTCTTTCTTCAACTACTACAACGGTTTCACCTTTCTTACATTCGTATAGCCCTTCCAATTTCCCTTGTCCATTGACTGATAACAATTCAAAAGAAGTTTCCATGTCCCTGACTACAGACCCACCTGGTAGTGTCCGCCCTACATCTGATGCAGCATATACACGCCAAATTCCAAATTTCGAACGGCCATGACCTGATTTAACAGTAATGTTTTCCCATTTTGGTGCTGAACCAATGCACTGAGCAATGTAAGTTTTCCTAACCTTGTGGTTGGTAAATGCCTTTACAAGCTTAGAAGCTACTTTGTGTGACTTAGTAATTAACATTACACCACTTGTATCACGATCAAGTCGATTGGCAAGATGAAGCTCTGGCAGGCTGACTTTAAAACCTGAAATTGAAACTTTACCCAAATTAGTCACTTTCAAATTGAAGGTCATTTTGAGGCTCAATCAAAAAAACGTATCCTGTTCTGATACGTCAAAATACTTCATGTCTTTGATATATGCACCAGAAGCAGAAGAGTTTATTGCTTATAGCATTAGACTATGGCCGTTACAAGATCCAGAGTCTAAGGATTTGGAACATATATATATAATGAAAAAGAATGGTTTTCAGTGAAACCATACAGAACCCTAATCTAAACTGCTTTGCAACTCTTTCCAATCTATGAGCTTGTGGGAGTCTTGTTTGCAGAGCTCCCAACAGAAATCAACTGTTTCTCACATTAAGAAAAGGCGTTAGCCGAAGCCCCCACCTGGAACAAAAGCAAACGATTCACTGCCTATCCTAACAGCTAATGTCATGCCATTAATGAGATAATGAGATGAAGACAACTAAATATGCAGCTTATGAACAGTCACATTCCAAATTCGATCCAGCAGTTATACCAAATTCAATTCAGCAGTTGTTGCTTAGCTACAATATGGAAAGTACCCAATAGCTAATTACAAGATGGGAATGTCCAATATGTTTGCTCAAGTGATCTCAGTCGTTTTATATATATTTGTGTGTGTGTATGTCTATTGCACGGAAAAGGTTTTAATAGCATTGGATGAGAAATATATCCAGTCATTGCTCAAACAAGAAGCCGGAAATTCTGGCATATATTTCAGTATCAAATCAGAAACTTCTAACGTTCAACAAGAACCATGGGAATGGGAAGACAAGAAAATCCTATCAGTTAGAAAGATATAAAAGAAGAGCATACCATCGTTGAGTCCAATTGACTTTGAAGAATCAACACAAGCAGTAAGGACCTTTTCCAACATAGTCTCACAGTAAATTCCCTGAGGTTTATTGACTGCAATGAGCCACTGATCTTCGTACAGAATGTCACTCATTGAGAAAGCAAAAAGGCTTGATCTTGAAGACGCTGCCATAGCTCTGGCTAACTCTATCTCCTTCGAGATTGGAGGGAGGGGAGGCGAGAGTGGTGTGGGATATTTTTGTAGTTCCAGAGGTGTGCTTTGGGAATTGATATCTGAGGGCTCATGTTGGGACGACATGGGACTGCTGTAAGAACAAAAAAGAGAGAATGTCAAGAGCTTTCTGGGAATTCTCGAGAGGGGTTTCGGAGTTGGGAAGAGGGTGGGCTTGAGTAACAAGAAGCAGGCCATTGATGTGCCTGATCGCAAAGGTTAAACGTTGGATATCTTCTTAATTCTTGCCAATGTTGGTGGGCCTAGACATTAGAATGCAGGGCTGGTGGTCTTAGTCCAATTATTATGTAATTGGGTCTTTCTGAGTCCTTAAACCCTAAAGCGACTTACTTGTTAAACCCTTAGGTCATGTTTTGTTGAAAGTTTATTAATAAGTAAGAAATTTTTTATTTGAAGAGTTTATGATGGAATGTATAATGATAAACAACGCTTTACTATATTATATTATAAACTCTTCTTTCAAATTATACTTCACTGTATTACATTATAAACTCTTCCATCCTTCCCAAACAATAATTTTCAAATATTATATTCATTTATATTTCATTCCATTATATATCATTTTTATTTCATTATTTTAAAAATCTTATATATAACTAAACATAGCCTTAATTCTAATTCCCTTGCTATATTAGATCTTTTACTTTTCAACAATACAAGTAAAAGACCTCCAAGTAGGTACACCAAGTGGGTATAAAATGAATTGGTTTCTCTATTTACTAAAAGGTAAAATCTTTCAATCATATGTATAAACGAATATCTTAGAACTTTTCAATGTCTTTGAATAGAATAATTTGTTTGAGCATTATCTAAGAAATTTAAACTTTCATTTATTAGTTTAATGGAAATGTTATTCAACCTTTTCATGTAAGATTGACAAGTCACCCATGGAGTGATCTAACCGCTTCAACTAAAGTCGTGGAGTTCAGGTGAGCATTGTTGTTCACCACAGCATGGCCTACCTTCACCAAGTTTCGTGGCTTTCAGGTAGTATTTTCCCGAACTATAAAGGGGAGCTTATGGAAGCTTGCCTAGAGAAGGCCATCTTGGGACACTAAGGTCCTCGTCCTTGTAGGCCTATACATTTATACCATCAAAGTGAGTTTAGAGAGTTTGGAAGAGCTTGAACCGGTTCCATCTGGGACGCATGATGAGCCTCTTCCAACTGAAACTAAGGAACGATTTTGGGTAAGCCATACGTTTCAAAAAGCTTTGTATATTATGCGCAGATTTGAAGTCTAAATTCATAATTAAAATACTTTATGATTTTGTATGCTACATTCATAATTTATATGAATCCCGCTATATATTTTTCTATTCAAATAATTATTGTGTTCGTATTTTCTTTTTTACATATGTATTATGAATAAAATTTGGATAAAATGTCTTAGTGATTAATGTTATTGTAATTAGGCTTAGTCGCAGTAATTCTAATTATATAAAATTATATATTTATGTAGTTAATCACGTAAGGTGTTGAGATATTTAATTTTAGTTAATTGTTTTTGTATAATAAATTTTATCCCTCATGAATATTTGTTATATTAAAATAATTGGCTTGGATAAAATGTTAAAACTCTCTTAATTTATCCTTAGGAAGTAAGAATAAATAATTGTTTTAATAGTTTTATCATAAAGTTTGTATGAATCTTATTGAATTAAAAATTTGTCCTACTAGCAATTTTTTATGTCATTAGATTTACGTTAGCTAGATATGTTTTGTATTGGTAGATATATGATTGAACTAGTTAGCCTTAAATGTTGTTTGTTAAGAATGCATGTTTATGAATGCAATAATTCAAATTGTTGATATCAATTCTGACATTTCCGAGTTGAACGGGGAGAACTAGAAGGAAAGAGGAACTACCTAAAGTTATTAATAGTTCTATAGATGCTAAAGTCTTTTATTCTATAGATGCCAAAGTCTTTTATGAGAAATGAGAAAAGTCTAAATCGCTAAGTAACATGTTCATAAAAATAAAAATATTTGCTACTATCTATGGTTCTATCGACCAACATAATGATGTCCATCCTTTGCTCAAGGCCACTGATGAGCAATTTGAAACCTCAAATTAGGCACTTACAAGTACCTTAATAATGAAGTTCTCTTCAATAAAGCAAATTACTGTCCGAGGTGTGCGCGATCATATCATAAAGATGCAAGACATTGTGGCTTAGCTAAAGACACTTAAGGTTGAGGTGTCAGATTCTTTCCTTGTGCACTATATTTTAAACACACTCACTTAGCCATATAGTCCCTTCAAAATATCTTCTAATACACATGGAGAAAAATGGTTAACTAATGAATTAATGGTCATGTGTGTACAAGAGGAAGGAAGGTTGTTGATGGAGTAAGCGGAACGTTCTAATAGTGCACATCTGGCAACCCAAGGAAGCCCAAGAATCAAGCCAAAAAGAAGGAGAAATGTAAAATACCAGCCCAACCAAATATGAAGTAGGAAGCCAAGTATTAATTTTGTAAAAAGGAAGGGCACTTAAAGAAGGGTTATGAAAAGTACAAGCAATGGCTTGAGTCTAAATGTACCGAAATCTCACTTGTCTTTTTTGAATCCAATATAGCTGAAATTTATTATAAGACATGTTAGATTTCTCCTAGTTGTATAATTCACATTACAAATATGTTGCAAGCCTTGCAAAACCTAAGGAAACTTATTGGGCCCCGAAATATTTTTGTTAAGTGTGATATTCTATGGAATTTGAATTTTTGCCTTAGAATGAATGGAGTTGTTAAGCATGATTTAAATAAATTATGAGGTCATGATAAAATTATTATTGGAGTTTAATTATTTACGTTAATGTTAGTAGGATTT
>JANZXR010000007.1:5739014-5749530 GCA_027575705.1 Erythroxylum echinodendron
GGTTCATTTGGCTTTCAAGTAAGAAATTAAAATGAAACTAAACTAAACTAATGAAAGCAAATTAAAGAAAACATTTTAAAAATGATGAAAGTGATGAATTCATTAAGGACACAATCATTGATTCAATCTGGACCTATACACAATTAAACATACTTCATTAAATTGTTGTTCTCATATCTATCCTAGCAACTATTAATCATAGGTTAATAATAAACTCTTTTAATCCTGATTTTTCCTTATATCGTGTTTAATTAAGAAGAGCTCATTAATTGAACCTAGCTATCAAACAACCTAAAACAAGCTCTCTAGATTTAATTGGACAGCTGCATTACGAGTTAAGAAAACGGATTAATTAAGGACACAACCACACAAGCTCGGGTCATTTAATCTTAGTTATGTTATCCCTAATGATTCGAAGACATTAATAACTACAAACAAATCTCAATATAACAATTACGGATTGTATTGAAGATTCTAGTAATGGGTTCTTATATAATAACAATCAAATAGAGTATTCAATCATTCTTACACAACACCCAAATATTAAACATAGGATAACACAATCAATATCTAAGAGAAAGAACAACAAACAATGAGAGAAATAATTAACCGGGTTCTTTGGCATTGATATCACCTCTGAATCGGGTCAAGAAAGCCTAGCCCTCAATGGGTCTTCAAAGGGTAAAACCTTTGCCCACTATCGCCTCTTGAAACCCTTAGAATGATTCCTCAAACCTTTCATAATGTTTCTATCATCAAAATGATGCATTTATACTAAAAACTAGTTTTTCAGGTGACCTAGCACGATTTCACTGGCGTGCATGTTGACTTAAGGCTATGAGCCTCCTTTGCATGTTGTGACCCATGCAAATTTTATCATGGGCATGAGAGATGTCTCACGCCTATTACACATTTTTCATGTCCATGAGAGATGTCTCAAGATCATGACAAATTGGTGCATGGTAGTGAGCCATTGTTCTTCAAAATGCACTTTTCATTTTTATGCCTTTTCTTGTCTCCTCTTCTTTTAATCTTTCTTCTTCTTGCTCTATATGGTACCTAAAACCAAATATGAACTAAAGTGAATGTCTTAAGGATTTTATATCATTAATCACTAAGTGTTATGGAATAAATGTCTTATCAATTAAGCACAGATCAATTTCCCCCATGATTAGCTTTTGACCATCCTAAGGCAAAACATCTAAATCAAAATCACAGAACCAAAATATTTACTCATTTCTCATATTTCCTAGGAATATATATTCATGAGCAAAGATGAATAACTTTCAAAAACTATAGCAAGAACTGAACATTTAATGCTTCTACTCATGATCAATCAATAATCATTAGTGTTAGAAACTAAACAATCCAGTGGTAAACTTGGACAAAATGTATTTAAATATGATAAATTCACTTGGATGAGGAGAACGTATGCCTCCAAAAAATTAGAGCGATATGTGTGACTATTGGGCCTCTCCTAATATTTAGTTTGTTTTCTTTCTCTTCACATTTGCTTCCATTAATCTTGTTACACTATTTATTGATTATTTCTTTTCTTTATTTAGGAAAAGTGTGAGAGAGCCAACTTAAACAGAGGAAAAATGAAAACTCCTCGCAACCAAGGCTCCAAATATTTGTTGTCTTGCAAATTGAATATGTAAGTTCTTTGTTTCTAAGTTATAATTATATCAGTAAACACAATATTATTTATCGTGTTTTGTAATTTTTTTTTATAAAACAGAGTCTGAAGGAACTACATAAAGAAGAGTGTGGTAAAATCACATTATAGAAGCTGGCAAATTATAAGAAAAGTGAAGGGTAAATATTTGAAGAAGCACATAATAACTATGTAATTATAAAAATTTGTTTAAATTTTAAGTTTATTTATTTATGTAGTATTAAGTAATAATATTTGAATTAAATATTGATTTTGTTTTTCAAATTTTAGAATAAGATGCAGGAGTTGTTGCAAACATCAATGTCTAACAGAAATGAGCTAAATGTAGATGAAATTTGTAACAAGATGCTTGGTATATGATCTAGATATATCAAAGAGCAAAGGTTTGGCATTAAGCCAACTACTTCATTCTCATAAAGACCAACACGCATTCAACGTCTTAAAAAGGAAAATAAGTTGCTTAAAAAAATGTTAGCCAAGCATGGAAAGTATCTAAGAAAATTACTTGGCCCAGATTATGTAAGCAATGATTCTGAAAGTAAGTCAAAGTGATCAAACTAATCTTTGTATTTTTTTAGTTATATAATTATTTTTGTAGTTTTAATTAAAATCTTGTACATTATCAAATTTAATGATATTTTATTTTTTATATACAATATTTCAAAATTTTAATTATTTTGTATAATAAATTAACAAAAAAATCTAAATATTATATACAATAATATGGATTAAAAATGTCACAAATAATTTTCATTAACATGGCATAACATTTAGGTGAAATGTATATCAAAAATTTGATTACATTTTACAAAATGTAACTAAAAACATTTATCTACGTTTTCAAAAAACATAACTAAAAATATTTGACTACATTTCTGGAAACCTAACTAAAAACTTTGCTAAAAATAATTTGCTACATTTTTAAAAATGTAGCTAAAAACTTTTAGTTACCTTTACTTTTTTCCTATGCTTTATTTTCGTAGAAAAACAGTGTAAGCAACGTTTTGAAAAATCATTACCAATACATTTTGAAAAAGCCTACACTTTTTTGTTCCAAAAAAATAAGCACAGGAAAAAGGTATTAGTGACGATTAAGAAAAAAATCACCTATAATTTTCTGCTATGAAAATTTAGCGACATTTTCGGTGACAAATACAAATTAATGCTAATGCTTATTAGTGACTATTTTGTAACTTTCAAAGATGAAATAAATCTTCACTAAAAGCCCTTTCTGTGGTAGTATAGTAGTAAAGGCTTGAACCAGCAATATTTAAAAAACTTTAAATAATATAAAGGATTAATTACATCAAATTTTTTATAATATTATTGCGTTAAATATAATAAAATTTGAAATTTATCAAGGAATTTGTTTAACAATCAATTAAGTAGAATCTTTTGTTAATAGTTATATTTTAATTTTTGATTGATTTAGACTAAACAAAATAAAATCTTTTCTCAATTTTAGCTCTTGAACTTTATGCTTTAAGGTTAAGTGTTTTCCCTCTCATACTTAATTTTTTTCCTTGAGCAAACAATTTGTTGTTTTACTCACATTCTATTCACAATATTAGGGAAGACATTGAAAGATTAATGTTTTTTATTATTAAGATTATAAATTAGAACTTTTTTTGGGTTCAATACTCTTAAATTGATAAAATATATTTATAAATTATTTAATATATATATCTATAAATTATTTCCAAGCTGCGATAGCCTAAGTTCATGATTGAGTCCCAGAAATCGTGGTTATAAAATACGTAAAACAATAATAATGATGATGATGATGCACAAGTTATACGGATACTATTCTCCTACTAAATTAAGGAATGCAAGAAAGTATATCATAATAGAATTCTCAGTATATGATTGCGCGGCATGTGCGTGGATATGTTTATATCGTGTTATGTGATAAAGCTATATCTTTTTCCCTTTTGTCATATTAACTTGTTGAGTTTCTTAGTTCCCCTCGTTCGAAGTAGACAGAGACGTATATATGTATATAGAGCACTAACAATCCAGAGTGACAAAAGTCCAATCTACAGATGGGGAAAGATATCCATCCATTTGCTTTCCACTATAATATATAGCTCCTTGTCTAGTTTATACCCTCTTTTATTCCCATAAGCCATGTTAGCACCCTTTCCAAGAACCAAAAGGGCAAAAAGAAACTAAAAGAGAACTTGGAACTGGATCAGAACACAAGCGAGTTGTACTTCGGCCTTGAAAAAGAAGTAAAGTAGGGTTACCAAAGTTTGGAAGCCCTGTATATATTAGTAAAGACAGTTTGCTATATTCTTACAGGACTTCCCAGTATCTAGGCCTTGCAGGATTCTAACATGTATGTAGGGTCTGCTCACAAACAATGCTTTCTCGCATTTCTTTAGTGCATATTGGAAACCTAAACATCATGAAGTGCTTATAAAACCTATAGATTTAATTTTTCAATAAAAAAAAATCTGTAATTATCTCTAGCTCCATATAATTACACTTCTTCTACCCATCATCATCAACCAAAGCTGATTTAGATTGACAAATAAGTATTTAACAAATGTGCCTTTGACTCAAGGTCTTAAATTGGGTTACATTGCAGATGAAGATGGTAACAGTACAATTACAAAAATGTAAATATAATTACGATAAACTATAATAACAGTCTAATCTACAATCATGATAATATAATGATTCAATATAGTATATAATCTTGTTGAATAATATTGAGGGTGATGTAGACGTAATTGTAGAAGATGCAGACATAATTATAACAGATTGCTATAGTGATCCAGTCCGTAACTACAATACTGCGCCCTAATTTAAAATCTAACTTTGATCGATAACATTAAGATCGATAGAAAGTTTCTCTAACAGATTGTAAAACCTGTATAATAGATGATTTCTGCATCCTTTTTGGATAATTTCTGTAACTGGGATAAAAAATAAGTCCGGGATCAAATAGTTAATTAGTATAGCAAATACAGGAGTAGAGTAGGAGCTTGAGCACTACTTGCAACAAAAGATTCAACTGATCTCTTAAGATCAATAGCTAGGATCTTGCTAATGCATACAAATGTCTAAGACGAAAGTATATGGATCTTATTGGCAGCCTGGGTTGGTTTTTTCTATTTTTTGATGCAAGGTTTAGATTGAAGTTCTGTGTAGAATGTTATCTATTTGGCAATTATAGTTCACTCCGAGATTTATCTGTTTAGTTAATAGTTTTCTCCATTAGGTAAATGATAATGTTAGTGAATATATAAAACCAATTAAGTTGGCATCACACAATAGCTTAAACTTTTGTGGTAAAACGATCACTTAACATAGTATCAGAATCTTTGTGATCAAGTGATTATGAGTTTAAATCCTACCACTCACTTATTATTCAGCACAAGGTAGACTGAGCATGTGCAAGTTTCAAGTCTAAAAGGCTTTCACTTGAGGGGGTATGTTAGTGAATATATAAAACTAATTAAGCTAGCCTCACACAATAACTTAAGCTTTTGTGATGAAATGGTCACTTAACAGATAACAAGTATATATGACTGCTAGTATCAGATTTCTGTGATCAAGTGGTCATGAGTTTAAAACCTACCATCACTTATTATTCAGCGCAAGGTAGACTGAGCATGTGTAAGTTTCAAGTCCAAAGGGCTTTCACTTGAGAGGGTGTGTTAGTGAATATATAAAACTAATGAAGCTAGCCTTACACAATAATTTAAGCTTTTGCGATGAAACGTTCACTTAACAGATAACAAGTATATATGACTGTAGTATGGTACAACGAATGAATGAAGGATTCCAAGGAACTAAAATAAGATAACAATATTGAACAATCATGGAAAAGTTTTAGAATGCC
The DNA here is from genome assembly GCA_027575705.1 of Erythroxylum echinodendron. Classification (NCBI taxonomy): domain Eukaryota; kingdom Viridiplantae; phylum Streptophyta; class Magnoliopsida; order Malpighiales; family Erythroxylaceae; genus Erythroxylum; species Erythroxylum echinodendron. Next base: position 5,744,543 of record JANZXR010000007.1, read on the forward strand.
AGAATTTATAGAGGAAGTTGAAGGGTTAATATAAAAGTGCAAGAATATAACACTCGCTATCTCGACTGAGCCCTACTAAGCTACATCCTTTGTTCATCGATTTATTCGTTACGGTCAAATGAAACCATTAGAACAGATACTAAATTATATGCCAAAGTTAACACAACTGGATGGTCATTAGTTATCCGTACATGAATATACTCTATGCTTGTACCATAATTATGTATTTTAACCCAAGGTGCCCGTCCAACTCTCTTTTATGGAACAAAATTTCCAATTATGGTTTTGTTTCAACCGACCACAGAGATCATGATTTGACAATCTAGGTCTGAAAAACTCTTTTTCTAACCAAAAGTACTTTTAAGACTGCAACGTGCTTTAAAATCACTGAAATGGGGAAATTTCAGTAATTCCTTAATTTTGTTGATCTTGCAATGGATCTATAAGATCTAAGTGAACTCCCAACCTCTCATTGTACCATGCTATATATCTATGCGAGTAAGAGTTCCTGGATGCTTCAAATTTTATATGGGGTATCACTGTGCTTAAAATGGGAAATTTGTTCTTTAGGAGAATATATACATATACATTATTAAAATAACTTAGCAATGTTTTGCAAGACCATCACTCTAAAGAATTGATTCCTACAGGCATAATTATTATGCGAAACAATCTAGTACCAATAGCAAAAAGATGAAACAAATAAATGCATGATTCTAAAAAATTAAAATCTTAAAAAGAAATATAATTATTTAAATTGAAATTTTATGTAAAATTAGAGAATCATTCTTGTAAAAGTAGGGATTCTTCTTTTGAAATTATGATTAAATAACACTGGAGTTTACATTGGTTAGTAATGGGAAGGACACTGAGCACTTCGATCTTTTGAACTAATTAACATAAGGTTTTGCATTATATGTATGATTATTTTTCTATCTATATAGACACCCTTGTTTAGAAGGAAGTCTCAGATAAAGGACCATAGGTCAAAAGTTTGTTTCGAAGTGAAAAATGGGTGATGAACATGATCGATTGTTGCCTGTTGCAAATGTGGGTCGAATTATGAAGCAAGTTCTGCCACCAACAGCCAAGATTTCCAAAGAAGCCAAAGAAACAATGCAAGAGTGTGCAACAGAATTTATAAGTTTTGTGACAAGTGAGGCAGCTGACAAGTGTCACAAAGAGAATAGGAAGACAGTGAACGGAGATGACATCTGTTGGGCTCTCAGTTCTCTAGGATTTGATGGCTATGCTGACGCTATTCTAAGGTATTTACACAAGTTTAGAGGAGCTGAAAGGCAGAGAGCTAACGAAAATATAGACAGTGCTTCTGGAAAAAAAGATGAAGAATCGAACCATAAAAATACCGAACCAGACTGCCAAATTGGCACTTCCAGTCTGCTAGAGTTTAGGGTTCTTGACAAGGGTAGTAGCTCTCTCGCTGAGGCCTCCTGAACAGTACTGCGCGTACCTACTATGCTTTAGCATACCTTTAGGAAGGTGGAAAAAAGAAGAAAAAGAAGGGCTTGACGAGAACCAGGGTTTCAGTAAGATGCAAATAGTTATCTCCGTAGGAGCATTGTATGTTTGCTAAGCCTTTTCATTAACTCCGCTACTAGATGCTCTTACGTTGTGTTTCAATGTCCACTCGAAGCTTGGCTGCTCACCTTCTTGTAGTATACTTATTTCCCTTAAATGCTCAAGTGAAAAATGGTGAGAGTTGATGATATTGCTTGTAATGCACATGAAAACTTATCAGTCTGTTGTTTGCAAGTAATATCTATACGCTCATATGGTTGGTAGATTTAAATATGAGAGGCAAACAAGTAATATCTATACGCTCATATGGTTGGTAGATTTAAATATCAGAGGTCCAAACGCAATTGAAGTTCAGTTAACAAAGACCTTCTCCCCGATTCTTATAACTCATGATTCGTCTACTAGTTTCATTTTGAACACTACTTTTTCGCTTCCTTTTATGTTTTCGACGATATGCTGCTGCCAATAAAACTGGTACACTCCATTTCCTCATAAATACTGCAGTTATGCGAATCCCTGATGTTTGTCATGCTGGGGAAATATGGTAAACGGTTGAGGACGATTATCTATGTTAATGAGTGGGATTGTGCCAAAGTTGATATTACATAACTCAGTTTATTTAGATCACTTGTAAAGTTGTCCAGACCTATTTTTTGAGCATTGGTTCCCTACCTAGCCTACAAGGACAAAACAGTAACAGAGTTCAAATCCCATCTTCACTCAGATAAATGATGTCTGAAGCATTTCCTTTAATGGGCGATAGTTTCTCCCTTTATCCTAAGATTCAGAAAACTCATCTGAACGAAAATTCCTAAAAGTTGTTAAGCTATCGTGTAAGTTCAGACCCTTATTCGTAGAGGTGTAAGTTCCCTACATATGTTTATGGGCTATCAATTACTAGCTTTAGGGTTTGCACAACCCTAAACTTGGGGACCACTTTCTTGTGGCTTTACATAACATGAGTTCTCGTGAAAATCCAATGAAATCTCGGGCATGCTTTTTTTTTTTTTTTTAATTATATGCAAACGGATTAGAACCGTATACAACATATAAGAGGAGAAACATGGTAAGGATTTCGTCATACAACCAAGGGTTTTCTGAGGGGACCACTGCACAACTATCACCTATTTCTAAGAAACATGAAATCTGAAAGTGTGTTCTTGAAACAAAAAAGAGATATAAGAGAAGTCCCACTTAATTTTGTTTCCCAGTTCTAACAATGAAATAGACACAAAATTTGAGACAGTACAAGAGACAAAAGCTGATACCTCAAACCATTCAAACCAATTCTTATGGTGAATCCCATATAACAGGATGTTTTTCTTGGTATAATGAATGCACTCTGCAATCATCTATATCAATGCAATACTAGCTGTGATCTTCTTGGTTGAATATTTTCTCTCAACCAATGCTGCTCCCACGGGCTCCGACCATGAAATTGTGGCATCGAGTTTCATGATCTGTTTGCACTCTATTGCTTGCTGGTGACCATTTGGTCACACATTGGGAACAGTGAATCAGAATTAATTGAACTGAATTGCTTTGGACCACATTCGTTGCACCAATTTTCCAGGAAAGTAAGCAATAGGATCATAGGTTGTCTATGCAATATGCAGCAATTTGGCACAAGCTGAATGTAGCACCATCATATTGAAGAAAACCACAAAACACATTTCGAGGATTGCGTTGATCTTCTTAAACTATCTTTCCACCTCAAAATACACGTGATCTTGTTGAACGAGTCAACTAAAAGAATAGCAATTGAAAAGTCTTCAAGCCATGCATACATGAGAATAATGCATGTGTAATATTTCTTATCTTTTATCATACCATTCTATAGGATCTTAAACTTATATAATTCTCACTTAATCAATTGTCGTACATTGATCCATGACGTTCGTTGATGTTGAATCTCTTATGCGTTTCTATTCTTTTATCCTATCGTTATCACTTCTGTTTTTGTTTTCTTTATTTTATGGTTATTGCAGAAGTAACGTAATAGACAAGAATAGAACCAAAAGAGGTAACAGTTATATGTAGTTTCAAATAAGAAAACTACCCCTTAACTACCACATCCATCATGTCGATATTCCTAATAACATGAGACATAATAATCCAGCATTTTCCCATTTGGCTCATGTAACATTGTCATATACATCAGTCATTTCAATTTCATGCGGATTATGTACATTACATTAGTCATTATAATCAAGAATTAGAACTAAACAGGAGTCATGGCGGTTGTATGTGATTTAAACAATATATTCCCTTCCATGTACTGCAAAGTTATTCTTCTCCATTAAATAATTCATAAATGGGAAACACATAATTGATCAGAAACAAATTTAATAATGAGCTCAGAATGTTAATTACAATAAAACATAAACGTCATCATAATATGCATTAATACCTACTCAGCAGTAACGCACATACTTTCAATATGCCCTATAAATATTTTGGGTAGTAATCCCTTAGTCAAAGAGTCAGCAATCATAAGATTAGTGCTAATGTGCTCAATTGACACTCTCCGTTTTTGAACCTCTTCTTTAACGGCAAAGTATTTCAATTCCATATGTTTAGCACCTTTGGAATACTTGTCGTTTTTAGAAAAGAAAACTGCTGCGGAATTATCACAATAAATTTGCAGCAGCCTGGCAATGCTATCGACTATTCCAAGTCCTGAAATAAAGTTTCGCAACCACTTAGCCTAAACCATCGCCTCAAAACACGCCACAAATTCAGCTTCTATGGTGGATGCAACAATTATTGACTACTTTGCACTCTTCCATGATATTGCTCCTCCGGCTAAAAGATAAATATAGCTAAGTGTAGATTTTCTAGTATCGACACAACCAACAAAATCTGAATTTGAATATCCAATTACTTCAAAATGATCGGACCTTCTATAAGTAAGCATGTGATCTTTTGTCCTTTGCAAATATCTTAAGACTTTCTTTGCAGCTTTCCAATGATCCAATCCAGGATTACTTTGGTATCTACCAAGCATACCAACTGCAAGTCTAATGCCCGGCCTTGTACATGTTTGAGCATACACACTACAAGAAAATAGTGAATTACAGACGGAAATTACCGACGGAAAAATAAATATACCGTCGGTAAACCAAATTACCGACGGAATAAACCGACGACAGAAAACGTCAGTGATTCGGCCGTAGCTAAATTCACCGATGAACCTTGTCCATACCGTCGGTAAAATTACTGACCGAATAGGCTATCCGTCGGTAAAATCAACGGAAAAGTTACCGATCGTCTAATATGGTCCGTCGCTAACTTTACCGACCGGTGACTTACCCGTATGTAAATTTTGCATCATACAGTCGGCAAAAGTACCGACGGTACGATTTTCAGTCACTAAATAAGTCAATATTACCGACGGAACATAATATGTTCCGTCGGCAGAATAGGTTGAGAAGTACCGACGGAATGTT
>JANZXR010000007.1:5756504-5768872 GCA_027575705.1 Erythroxylum echinodendron
GCTTCTTGATTCTTGATAACTGCTTCTTGATTCTTGTAGAACCCGTTATTCAGTTGAGTTCTGTAACTAACTCCAACGAAATAACTATCCAACGTACTAGCGTATTTTCATCTTTGTATCGTCTATGTTTTCTTCTTATTTTGTGTTTTTCACTTCTTCTGTGTTTTGCACTTCTTCTGTGTTTTCCACTTCTTTTGTGTTTTCACTTCTTCTGTGATTTCCGCTTCCTCTATGTTTTCCACTTCTTCTTTATTTTCCGCTTCTTCTGTGTTTTTCGCTTCTTCTGTGTTTTCTATGTTTTTCATTTCTTCTGTGTTTTTTGCTTCTTTTGTGTTTTTGCTTCTTCTGTGTTTTCTGCTTCTCCTGTATTTTCCACTTCTTTTATGTTTTCACTTCTTCTATGTTTTCACTTCTTCTGTGTTTTCCTCTTTTTTTGTGTTTTCTGTGTTTTTTGCTTCTTTTGCGTTTTCCCTTCTTTTGTATTTTCCACTTCTTCTATATTTTGCGCTTCTTCTGTGTTTTAACTTATTCTGTGTTTTTCGCTTCTTCTGTGTTTTCCACTTCTTTTGTGTTTTTCAGTACACTTAGCACACTTATCAAAATAGTTCATTTATTTCTAATATTATTATTATTTGATTGTCACCAAAATTAATAATCGGGAAGTCCTCTTGACTTAACACTTATCAATCAAGCATGGAGGACTTTGGGGCTTTCATGTATGGTACACTTCTTAGACATGATGGTTGAATCAGATCATTGTCCGGTTGTGGTGGACTTCACTCAACCGAATACTAGAGGTAATAAGTCATTTAAAATCTTCAATATGTGGCTTAATCGTCCTCAGTTTCAGGGCATTGTGGCGAATTGCTGGGATCAGGTGGTGGATGGGTATGCTCAATTTGCTCTGTACTCGAAGTTAAGATCATTAAAGAACCCACAGAAGACACTGAACTTTGAGGCATATAGGGGCATTTCTTCAAGGGCTAAAGTTGCTAAAGGGAGTTTTAAACTTGCTTATAAGGCTTCTCTTAATAATCCTGATGACATGGCTCTAAAGGACTTGGTGAATACTAGGCGGAAGGAGGCTAGTTTTCTATCGGAAGCTGAAAGACACTTCTACCAATAGAAAGCCAAGTGTACACACATCATGGAGGCAGACAGGTGCACTCGGTATTTCCATGCACTTGTTAAGAAGAAGGGTCTGAAAAATGTCACTTCACATATCATCAAGTAGGAGGGTACCTCAACTAATTCGTTGGAAGAAGTTGCAGGGTGCTTTGTGGACTTCTACAGAGGGTTGTTTGGGACATCATCCTTTTCGAACAGACTGGACATAGATGTTCTTAGACAGGGACCGACTATAACTATGGAGTATTGTGATGCATTGATTACCCCAGTGCTGGATGAGGAGATTAAAAGGGCAATGTTTGATAGTGGAGATGATAAGGCTCTGGGCATGGGTGGATTCACTTCTGCATTCTTTAGGAGGCAATAGAGCACTGTTGGGCCCAATGTAGTTTCAACTATGAGGGAATTTTTTAAGAATGATAACATTCTAAAGCAATTGAATCATACCATTATTACTTTAATTCCTAAAACAAAGGATGCTCCAACGGTGAAGGATTTCCGTTCTATTCCTTACACAAATGTGGTCTATAAGGTGATTACTAAGATCCTGACGAAGTGTATGGCGTTTGTTGTGGGCAGTATTGTGGATCCAGCTCAGGCTGCATTTGTATCCGGAAGGCATATGATGGATAATGTGTTCTGGGCGCAAGAGTTAGTCAGAGGATGCCCTAGGAAATGGATTTCCCCAAGATGCATGATTAAGTTTGACATCACTAAAACTTATGATACTGTATATTGGGAATTTTTGGAGGATATGCTGAGGAGTTTGGGCTTTCCCTTTAGGTTTGTTGAAAGGATCATGGAGTGTGTTACTACTGCGTCTCTCAATATCGGTGAATGGTGCTTTGCATGGTTTGTTTCGAGGACGACAGATCTTGAGACAAGGTGATCCTATGTTTCCTACTTTGTTTATTCTTTGTTTGGAATACTTCTCACGATTACTTAAATTGAGAAACATAAATACTCATTTTAATTACCACCAAAAGTGAGCCAAACTTGACATCTCCCACATTGCTTTTGCAGATGATTTGATGTTGTTCTCCAGAGGAGATGTTATCCCTATTAAAATTATGGTTGAAGCCTTGCATGATTTGGAAGGTGTTGGGGTTGAAGATGAGCCCCTCCAAGTCTAACTTATATTTAGCTGGCATTTTTGGTCGAGATAGTGATGATATTGTGGAGTTGGTGGATTTTCCTACGGGGGAGTTTCCTGTTCGGCATCTGGGTGTTCCTTTGGCCCCTCTGAACGTATTGGTGGCTCAATTTTCTCCTTTGATTGAATCCATTGAGGCTTATATAAATAATTAAAACGTAAAGACGTTATCATATGTTGGCTGACTTGAATTGATTCGATCAGTGGTCCAGGGTGTGCAGTCTTTCTGACTTCAGGCGTTCCTCATTCCAATGTCTATTCTCAATAGAATAACCTCCATGTGTAGGTTGTTCTTGTGGGGTGGTAAGCACTTTAAGGTGGCATGGGATGATATCTATGCACCAAGAGATGAGAGAGGTCTTGGATTGAAGAATTGTCAGCTTTGGAATTTGACTTTACTATCAAAAGGGCTTTGGAACATTCACTCCAAAGCTGATACACTGTGGGTGCGTTGGATTCATGAAGTGTATTTACGTAGGACTTCAGTTTGGGAGTGTGAACCTCTAACTCGAGTTTCACCTTTGATGAAGAGGTTAGCTTCGATTTGGGATACTTTGGTGGACAGGTTGGGTGGACGTAGGGAGGTGGTGCGTGGATTGCAAAATTTTTGTATAAGTGACGACCTTTCTTCTGAGAAGATGTATGAGCTGCTTCGAGTTAAACATCCTAAACGGCCCTAGATGCCTTTTATCTGGAAAAATTATACACCTCCTAAGTTCTCCTTTATCACTTGGCTTGGTTTTGTAACCAATCGCTAACTATTGATAACTTGATGTTTCTTGACAATGACTGTACTTGTTGCTTATGTGGTGTTGAACAGAAGACTGTTAATCACTTGTTTTTCATGTGTTCTTTCCTTAGTGATGTTTGAAATGCTATTCATGGCTGGTTGGGATTGACACGGGCTATGTCCACTCTACTTAGTACAATCAAGTTGATCAAAAAGGATTACACTGGAGCACGTCTAAGAAGCAAAATCGCATGATTGACGTTTGTTTGTATTATCTACATATTGTGGAAGACAAGGAATACTGTTCAATTAGACTCAGCCTCCTTTACGTGCTTTGATGTCGTTTATAAGATTAAAAGTGTGGTTTATAAGATCTTGTATAGGCTTTATCTTGATGAGCTGATTAATTTTTTATATTTTTTATTGTTTAGATGATACTGATGTTTTTGTTCTAGATTCTGATCGAGTTAAGCTCCAATGACCATGTACATAAACTTTTGGGTTAATATATTTTACCTTTCATTAAAAAAAAATCAATATGCGAATAGTCGATGGTTGTCAAAAGTTGCGAGACAAAGAATCTCAATCCTTACCTATGGAATAAAGCCTGAAGTTATCTAATAATAATTAAAAATTAAAATATTAATTGGAATATTATTTAATAATATTTTATGATTAAATAAGAAGGTCAAGAAGATTTTGGATTGAGAAGTGGACAATTTACAAGTAGTCCCTTGAAAAGTAGAAATATTCTATGGGCATCAGACAATTATAGACGTTATCAATGCTTCAATTTTACAGAATGTTTGAAATCTAGTTCACACGTCTTTATAGGTTTTCTTTTTTTCAGAACCGTGGAGAGAAAAATACAATGCACTAGTGGCCTTCCCTTATTGTCTTTCCAGAAGATAATAGAAGATCTAATGGAATTCCCTCATTGTCTTTCCAGGGGGTAATACAAGATCTAATGGAATTAGAGTGGTCTTTCGGGACATTAAAGTGTACGACGGTGATGCTTTTCAAGAATATGTATTATACAATATATATAATCAAAAGCCCAAATATAAATATATATAGAAAAATGGAAACTTTTGATTGGACTTTCCCCAAAACTTAGTTTTAGCCACAAGTAGCTTCATTTCAATCCAAGTTACGTCATCACAAGCACAATCCGCTTATATATTCAGGCAAGAGCGCTACTAAAAGCAGCATAAAAGAATTAATAAACTTAACAGAAGACCGATTTTTTTGAAAAATCTGCAAACTCTAGTGCTTAGGTTCTGCACTTTTAGCAACAAATGCCCAGATATCCATTTGCACTATTAAATGACAATTTCACAAAGATAGCTCCAGACTAGTGACTTGTAACTTGCTTCTCCTCGCTTTGGCATCACTCCAATTCATCAACGGGCAAGTCTTGGTAATCAAATTCCATCATCCCACGTTAAACTGGGGCTCATACTTTGAAAGGGAAATAGAAGCCCAAGAAGATGGAGGATTCATTAACCTGAGATGAAAGCGCAATAATCACCAGCAGTAAACTTGAGCTCCTATATCTCTAATTACGTCAACCCACCAATCTATAGTTCCCAAACCCCAATATACGTTAGCTTGCTTAAGCCAGTCGTAGAAACATAGGGTGCAGAATGCAAAAAGGTCTGTCACCATACTCACCCACTAGAAGAGTAACACACAATGAAGGCAAACCACCAAGAAAGCTATCCAATATTACTACGCCTGATCCCCACTAAAGAAGGCAGTGCGTACATTTAAATATGAGACGGATCATTTTGCATTTCACTTGAACTCTTATGGGACTTGTGTTTTGATTTCTTCTCTCGCTTCTTACTGCTGTCAATCAGTAAAATGTCAGGTTATAAAGATAAAACAGAAAAGCATTAACTATAAAAACCCATTTGTATCCACAAGCATAATGAAGTACTCGTCAGATGATCCATGTCCCCAGCAAGACTTTAGCTTCCGGTTGATGTGCTTCATGTCCTTCTCTGTAGGAAAATTGTATTTCTTTACCTGTTGCAAGATCAGTAGCCAGAGGAAATCAGCTAATGTAATTAAGAACTATCAGATTATTATCTGTAGACTTTCTGCGCCTTCAGAGTCTTCTAGAAAGAAAAGATGGAACAAGCTTGCGTCAAACTCGAGCTGAGTTTAAATTTGGTAGATCCATACCCAAGAATCTATGGCAACTATCGATTCAGTGAGCTCTGAAACTGTGTGCATAGAACCCCAATAAGACACGACGTTCTTGAGGTATCTACAAAGAATTATGCAAGTTAGAAACAAATCAGTTTTAGAGGCTAACTTTTTCTATTTAAAGTCCAAATATTAGGACTGTAACCTTTCAAAGTCAATCGCTCCATGCGCCTCATTTGCACTTCGTAAAGCAGATAGTGCCAACTGCAAAAATTCATAATACATGAGGGAACATATTTATTGTTAAATTATTTAAATTCTTAAATTAATTTTAGTCTAACAAAATTTTTATTTTGAACATAATATTCATTTTACCAATAATCATACGTTGTTTAAAAGTTATTCCCAATAAATACGTTAAAAATATTTATTTAATGTCATTAGTAGTTAGTACACAATAATTAAATAGTATTTATCTAATTGATAATGAGGTGATACAAAAACAAGATCAAAGTCAACTTTTTATGGTTCTTATTCATTATGAAATTCTTCAACCATGCTTGGTTAGAATTGCAAGAAGAAAACAAAAACAAAAAGTAAAAGACATAATTTTAACCAAATAGTCCTTTAACGATTTGTTATATCTGGTTCTTTTTGAACAACTTCTGCTACCAAAATAGACAAATGGAAACACAATAAAGATGATTAACTTAATCAAGATTACTGAATGAGGAAAGAAAAGAAGAATACAGAAGTACCTGCGCTGGAGGGAATAGAAGTGGTAAGTCAGTAAACATCATTTTATCAACCTCCACTCTTGCAGTCTCTCGTAAATCCTACAAAGCATGGATGGGGGTCTCAATAGTATTTCAATAAACATAATCTACAAACAAATCAACATAACCATGATGTCCTACATTGTAGAAAGACAAATCACATGCACAATCATACTTCAGAACCAAAGTTCAATATGGAATTAGAACAGATGATATTATCAAATCCTAAAAAGGTGGAGGGGAACACCAAGTAATTACCTTCAGCATTTGGATTTGGTAATCATTTGCTCGGCAGAATTCCTGAATGAATATGATTAAATGTCAGTAGCAAGATATTAAAATAACCAAAATAAAGTATAAGTGCCAGTAAATCTATAAATTGGTCAACACTTACCGATTTTATTACATGTGAGAAAAAGATACCAATAAGAAAAGAGAAGAGAAGACAATGTCGTCTATTCTTTGTTGGGTACAGCAGCACGTTCAAGAAATTGCAGTAAATAGAGGAGTTTACCACTTACCTCCATATCAATGATGAAACCTTCAACTGATCGATATGGTGCGTAGACAATAAGATCAAATTCCAGAGTCTGCAACATAGGAATTATGTTAATGCAAAGGACAAGCTGAAGCCAAAAGCAGAAGGGAAACTAAGCACTGCATAAGTCACTTCCATGCCTGAAGAACAATCATCTCGTAATTGAGAATCATTTGATGATCTTGAGAAATCCCCTTACCCAGCTCCTCTGCTGAAACATGGTTCTCCTCTATCTTGCAAGCTGCATATATGCAAGTTAACCTGTGCAAAAGAATCATCATGAATGATAACAATAAGTTATTATTAGGACTACAACAACTAGTGATCTCATCATAGGTCTCATTTAATAGTTTTAACTTTTTATTTAATGGTTCTTTGACATGTTAACAAGGTGTCCATAACCAAGATATCGCACCTTTGAACCGTTACTATCATATTTTGCTTTAAATTATGGTAGGCTTCTGCACTCACCACATTTTTCCAATCAGCACACTTGTGTGTCAAAGGGAATTCAGTTAGTCAATTATGATCTTGTTCGACCTCTCCCAATGGCTTAAAGCACCTCATATACTACCTCATAACATGCCAATTTTCAAATGACTTATTAATTTATTCTTCCAATCAAATATGAGGCCATAAAACAGAAAATAGAGTATTTAAAGAGTTCTGCAGAAGTCATACATTACGTGCTTTGGATCATGCTCCATGACAGACCATTGAAGATAAAACCTTTTGAAGTAAATAAGAGCTGTTGCCTACCAAAATATACCATTTTAAAGAACATGTCAGTAAAACTTCGCACCAGTTATTTCACTTACTGTATCCCAATATTCATCAAAATACATTGTACCTTGGAAAAAATAAACTCACCTGAATTTTATGGGGAAAATAGAAGGCACTGCATACTTCTCTGAGCTTATATTCATAATACACTCGCATAAATTTTTCTTCTTCAACACTAAGTGGTTTTGGACGGGAATGCTTATCAACTGCCATTTATCCATAATATTGGCTCCATCATAAACACATCAAGATATTTTGGCCAAGAGAACCAGTTGTAATACTTGAAAACAAAAACCATTATAACCACCGAATAAAGAAAAGGTTTACCATTGTCTAATTTGTTACTTTGAGCTTGAGGATATGATAAGGATCCATCAACATCTACTTCAATTCTAGTTGTCCCACTCTTCATAGCAGAAATACTAAGTCAGCATCAATATCACCATAGTGACTGAGTGAAGATAGAGAGAAATAACATACAACTTCCAATGTCTGCTTTGCCCTCTGGTTAACAGCCTTGTATCTCTCATCCTGTATTTGAAGTACAACGTGATGAATAAAACAAGAACATTAACACGTACAAATATGCCCCGCCCCACTAAATTACTGTTAAACAAACTTTTACTTTAGTGGAGCTTTGATTTTAACAAAACTAACAACAATTTTACGAAGTCCACTGCCAGCATTTCTCTTTTTCTTAATTTACCATAGCCAATTTCAAAATGGATCAGCGGATAACATCAGGACTTCTCAATCGTGATTACCATTTCTTTTTATAACACTAAATGACTGTGATAAACAAAACTCTTCCATTCAATTTCAATATGGAAATAACTTGCCACAGTAATTCCACACAGCATAAGAATGGCATTATCTTCACGATTACAACAATGAACCAAAAATAATCATTCTACTTTCTATTAACATCTCAGAAATCAAGCAAATCACGTAACAGAATTACACTACAAAAGCAAAGGTAAATAACTCCTGCCCTTCGATAAATTTTTTGTTGTTTTCAAGGTGACAAAATAAAGCATTCTAAGAGATGAACACCATTACCAACTGTTGAGGAGTGAAGATCCACTTGACTCGGTGAGTAGATGTCTGAAAATCAGCCATAGATGACTCAATAAATGCAATTCAGCTTGCACTATTGGCAAATCAGCTGGTAATGATCTATGGCTGAAGAACACAGAAACAGAAAAAGATCAAAGAACCAATTATATTTGTTGATTAAGTATAACAAGAATAGAGCCCAAGCACTGCCAGCTTAAGAGTAATCATCTTGTAAATGATCAATTCAAGTTGCGTCTAAGTACTATGGAGTCCAACTATGGGTAGAGATTCCATTAATATGCACGGAAACATAGATTAACAAAAAGTCGTCATATTACATGAAATAAACTAGTTGCCAAAACAGGTTCTAGTGCCCTACAATCTCAGATAATGTTTCCTTGCCGCAAATCCAAAGAAATTAATAAGCAAACCAATCACACAAGATATTGACCCAACACAAGAAATGTATGGACTTCAGACGATTTCCAGTTTCATTGAAGTTCTAACTGCAAATAAATCACTGAATTCTTCTGGGAGTATCCAAATCGCTAGGGTCATCATCAACTAAAGCATACGTTTTGTATTCATTTTGAAAAATCATATCAGTAGCAATAATAAGTGGGAAATCAAAATTCCTAAAAGTACACGGTCCCATTTGGAAATATTTTACGGTAATATGATTCATCACCGAGAGAGCGGGAGAAGAATAAAAGCGAGAAGACCTGCGGCTGCAGAATCAAGGAGGAGGGATAAACGCCGGCGTGAATGGGCAGCGATGGAGGAGGTGGACAGACGACGGCGAGAGAGAGGGGGAGAGACGGAGAGCGTAAACTGGCTTGCCAGTTGCCACAGACCCAGACAGAAACTGAATCAATTAACTTTTCTCGACAACCGTGAACCATCGATACCGTCTTACCATTTTTTTAATTACAAGTGATAAAATTTTATTCTGGTGAGATGGAATTGGGGCTTCTTTTATAAATTTCAAGTTTATCAACAAAAAAAATGGTTATATTTCTATTATAGTTTTTAACTCGTATTTTCTGTTATAATTTTTATTTTTTATTAAAAATATTTAATTTTATTATTTATTAAATTCTTATTACACTATTAGATATTAGTATTAAATTTTAATTTAATTTATTTATATATATAATTTTCTTCTTGATTTAATTAATTATCATAATTATTAAAAATATATTTAATATAATTAAAATTTTATACATTAACAAATTGAAAGCAACCACCAATTCATGGTGCATATCCTCATATTTTCATATATTGTTACAGTGTAACTAATACAATTCGAACATTTGTTGTACAAATTGTGAGAATGACTTATTCTTGAAAAATATTTAAAAAATAAGATTAAAAAAAGATAGTTATACAACAACTAGACATGAGAAGCCTATCATCTCCACACAAAGCTAACATTTTCCAAGTTTATTAACAAAAAGTTGATAAGGTTTAGATGCTGATCTTTAACTAGAGACACGCCAAGAAAGGATAATTCAACAGGCAAATGCCAATAAAATGCATCAATTTCTTGTTACTCTTAGATATCAAATATAGATGGTAAAAGTGTAAAAGGCTTAAGGATATATGAGATTAGGATTAACTTAGCTAGAATCTTATGCATCCTTATAATGACTACTCTTCGATATCTCCTAATCTAATTTCCAAAGATTCTCCATGTGTTTTTATCTAACCTCTCTTATACCATTTTACCAACCTTCATTCAAGGTAGGCAATTTATTATTTTTTGAAAGATTTCATAGGCGGGGCTTCTTTTTCCCCCTCTCTGACTTGAGGCTTTGCCTCTTCGGAGAATCCCTAACTCCTCATTTTTTTGATAAACCAGGTTCCTTTTCCTCGAAAAGCCATAAGGAAGCTCATGTATAGAAGATAAATTTTTTTAAAGAGAACTTACAACCTCTCCCAAAGTTACTCGATAAATCTCAAATGAGTCCTCCTAAGGAAGTGTAACCTATACTCATGAGGGAAAATAACTCTCATACTACAAATTATGCTCACAATAAGCCTTATGTTTCTTCCCGCTCTAAGAAAAAAATAGTGAGAGTCCCCTCTGGTTAATAGCATTATCCCGACAATTGGATTCTTTTAAGCTAGGGTGGCTTCTTGGTTTACCGTTTTAATTGGTTCCTAGGGAAGAGACATGCCTTCCCACAAGTTCAATATTATAACTCTACCAAATGGAGCAAGCACGAATTAGAGAAAACTCTGTTAACTGAAGATGATGTTTTCATCTTTAGATTTATAGAGGGTATAGATTTAGAATCCCTAATTGAACTAGGCCCTTGGCATATTAGAGGGAAACTACTTGTCTTACATAAATGGGGACTAGGATTGTAGATTGATAGAGGGTGAATTGATATCATTCCCCTGTTGATTAGTTTCAACTAATTCCCATTAGAATACCATAAGATTAAAGGTCTGAGCTACTTGGCCAACTCCTTGGGTAACCCTTTCTATATGGACTCTTAAACAATTAATTTAGATAGATTGGGGTATACTCATATTTGTGTTGAAGTAAGAAGGATGAGCATTTTCTTGAAGCTCTTCCGATCATGAAAATTAATGAAACTGGTGAGATTGTACGAATAGAGATCCTCTTTTCCTATAACTGGAAGCCATCAACTTAATCTAAGATTTGGGGATCCAATTAGAATAATTTGTCAGAGCTTGTACTAAGAATTGTTTGTGGGGTTAATGGCCTAATCCCAGAACCTCTAAAACCAACCCTCCTAAATTGTCCTGACCCATGATCCATTGAGCTTAATGGAGCTCTGGGAAATGCTGAAGCCAGTTAGAGTTTGGGAACTAAAGGGAATTCAATTGTTATATAATCTCTTATTCCAACCTTTAATGCTCTCTAGGACTTCCCTAATCAATTGAGAGTTCATACATCCAGTGAGCATTGTAATGGAGATCTAGTGACTACTGAAGCTAATATGAGTTTGAGATCAAAAGAGAATTTATTTGGTGAAGTGGACGTTTCATATTTTAATAAAATGGTTAGATCCCAAAACTCATCCTTATATTCAATCACCACTGAAGAGGATGTTAGCCACCAGGATCTTACATTAGAGAAGAGCCTTATGGATAAGGAAAATAAGCATAATCAAATAATAGGGAAGAAAGGAATAACTTTAAAGGATTTTATAATAGTTACCCCTCAACCTTGAGAAGAAAATTAGGGAGGAGAGTTAAGAAATACTAGGGCTGGAGGCAATAACACTCTAAATAATGACTTTATTAATTTGGAATATAAGAGGGATGAATAGCTATATAAAACAACAAATAGTTAGGGATTTAATCCCAAAGATCCCTTATATGGCAGAATTGTAGTGCTTTTTTATTCATTTATTATTAAAGTGAATATAGTGGTTTGCATAAACCAACTAATCTACCTTAAATGCTAGTTTGAGGGGTCTAATGTTCCTTTTGAAGTCTTAACTAATTTAAAGTTCCAAGGACATAATTTATGGGATAGTCTAAATATGATTAAAAGAAACATCCATGGTTTTTGGTTATTGGCTAGTGACTTAAATTGTGTTATACGTAGCTATAAAGATGAAAAAGTAAGGGCAAACCACGTGGATTCGTTTACTAAGATCAACCAAGTAACCTCTCAGCTAAAGGTACTGGATCTTAGTTATCTTGGGATGCATTTAACCTGGTCTAGTAATCAAAAGGGCAGTAGCTATTCATAAAGAAATTAGATCGTGTTCTGGTTAATGGCAACAGGATGAACCAAAATTTAGGATCCTTTTCTAGTTTTGGACCCCTACTAGCTTCTGACCATTCTACAATTTAGGTACTAAACATTAACTCTTCTTAAGCACCTAAGACTCCATTTAGATTCTTTAACTTCTTAACTTCAAATAAGGGGTTTGAAGAGGTTGTGAATATTTTGTGGAATTAGCAGACAACAAGTAACTCTTCTTAAGCTCCTAAGACTCCATTTAGATTCTTTAACTTCTTAACTTCAAATAAGGGGTTTGAAGAGGTTGTGAATATTTTGTGGAA
>JANZXR010000007.1:5770378-5802014 GCA_027575705.1 Erythroxylum echinodendron
TGTGTTGTAATATGTTTCGCTTTCGCTTTAAATAGACAAAATGTTTTGAAAAGAAAAAGTGGGCCCACATGAGTGATAAGTGTAAAGCGTTTTAAAAAAAAATTATACCGACTTTTGTTTAATGAAGTGATGTGACACGCCACCTTCGCGGGACACGGATTCGGGTATCACTGTCGATATCGGGTTCGGGTCCGGCGGGAGTGGGGTGTTACATGAGGACCAGGTCTGCAAGGGTGAAAGCTACCCAAACCTTTCATAATCTTAGGAAAAAACCTAGTGAACTAGTGCAGGATTACATGTTTAAGGTAATCTCTGCAGTCACTGAGGCCGAGATGCTCGGGGAAAACATGGATGCAGACACGCAAATGATCATCAATAGCTTAAACTCTTCTTTTCAATAGTTTAAGTTGGACTATGAGCAAGGATTATACCTTAATTGAGTTGATGAATACCCTCCAGAGTGCGGAGGAGATATTAAATATCAAGGCTCATGAGCCAGAAGCTAATATAGCCTCTTCTTCTAAGCCCAAGGGTAAGGGCAAGCAAAAGAAGAAGGGTCCAATGAAAAAGAAGGCCCAAATAAGGGTCAAGGCCTAACCCAGGAAAAAGAAGGCCAAAGTAGACTCTAAGGGAAAGTGTTTCCAGTGTGGTGAGTAGGGTCACCGGAATAGAAACTGTGCGGTCTACCTTGAGTCTGTCAAAAGCAAACAAGGTATGGGTTTCCTAAGTTTGTTAGGAACTAGAAATGTGGCAGATTCTAATTGTTGGATATTAGATTCAGGAGCCACTAACCATTTTTGCAATTCTTTGCAGGGGTTCCATCAAAGAAAAAGACTACATAAAGTCCAGTTTCAAGTCAAAATAACAGATGGATCCTATGTTTCATCAGAATCAGTGGTAGTTCTCTTGGACTTTCCTAATGGCCATAGGTTATATTTGGAGAATGTATATTACATCCCAATGGTTACAAGGAACATGATTTCAGTTTTTTGTTTAATAAAATCTGGTTATTCCTTATATTTTGTAAATGTTGTTTCAATATATGAGAATAAGGATTTTATTTGTAATGTAATAATTAAACAGGGATTGTTCTTTATAGAACCTATTGCAGGCTTACTAAATATCATATAATTGATAAAACCAAGACAATCCAATGTCTCTAGAATTAATTCAAAATATCTGTGGCACTTAAGATTGGGTCATATCAATCAAGAAAAACATGACAGGTTAGTAAAGGATGGGATCCTTATGAGCTTCGATAATGATCCATTACCCACCTATGAATCTTGTATTAAAGGAAAAATAACCAAGGTCTCATTTCCTTCCAAAGGAAATAGATCTGAATCTATGTTGGACCTGGTACATACTGATGTGTGTAGGCCCATGAATGTGCAAGCTAGAGGAGGTTATGAATACTTCATAACCTTTATAGATGATTACTCTAGACATAGTTATTTGTATTTGATGCATAAAAAGAGTGAGTCCTTTGAAAAGTTCAAAGAATTCAAAGCTGAAGCTGAGAAGCAGCTAGGCAAGCCATTAAAACAACTTTGATCAGATCGAGGTGGTGAGTACTTATCTGGAGAGTTCCAACAATATTTAATTGACAACAGAATTGTTTCCAACTTGTCAGCTACTCAAACACCTCAACAAAATGGTGTAGCTGAGAGGAGAAATAGGACTCTATTGGAAATGGTAAGATCAATGATGTCTTACGCTAGCCTTCCAGAATCGTTCTGGGGATATACTGTTCAAATGACAATTTATCTTCTTAACTTTGCTCCATCCAAATCGGTGCTTAAAATACCTAGGGAGTTGTGAACTCACCAAGTGCCTTCATTGTGGCACTTAAGGACTTGGGGCTGCCCACCCTATGTTCTAAAGCCTAGATCCACAAAGATGGAACCAAGGTCAGAAGTACGTTTGTTTGTAGGATATCCTATGGGTTCTCGAAGGTACTATTTTTACAGTCCTTAGGATAAAAAGGTATTTGTGTCAACAAATGCCACCCTACTAGAGGAAGAGTTTGTGAGAAATCACAAAGGAAGAAGTGAAGTAGTACTTAAAGAGTTAGTTATTTCTTCAAAACCAAGAGTTGATTTGGATATGGCAGAACATGATGTTGAAATGGATTCAAGGGTTATATCAGAAGAGCAACCTGAATATCAAGCAATGCCTAGACATAGTGGGAGAGTTGCGAGACAACCAGATAGGTATCTAGGTTTAGGATAAGGCATTATATCCATCTCAGACCATGAAGAAATGGATCTCGTTACTTATACACATGTTATTAATGATGTTGATGCAGAAAAATGGCTCAATGAGATGGAATCAGAAATAGATTCCATGTAGACCAATGAAGTCTGGATCCTTGTAGATCTACCATCATATGTAAAAGCCATAGGGTGTAAATGGGTCTACAAAAGGAAAAAGAGGATCAAATGGAAAGGTGGAGACCTTTAAAACTAGATTGGTTGCTAAAGGCTATACTCAAAACGAGGGCATAGACTATAAGGAGACTTTTTCTCCAATTTCCATGCTTAAGTCTATCAGAATTCTTTTGGCTATAGTAGCCTATTTCGGTTATGAAATATGGCAAATGTACGTCAAGACCACATTTCTTAATGGAGATCTTGAGGAGACCATTTATATAGCCCAACCATAAGGATTCATTAAGCCAGGTAATAAGCATAAGGTATGCAAATTGCAGAGGTCCATTTATGGGATTAAGCAGGCATCGAGATCTTGGAACATTAGGTTTGATAAGTCTATCAAAACTTATGGGTTCATATAAACCAAAATGAGCCTTATGTCTATAAAAGGATACAAGACAGTAAGGTTATTTTCCTAATCCTGTATGTTAATAACATTTTGTTCATTGAGAATGATGTAGGAATGTTATCTACGGTTAAGGGATGGCTA
The DNA here is from genome assembly GCA_027575705.1 of Erythroxylum echinodendron. Taxonomy (NCBI): domain Eukaryota; kingdom Viridiplantae; phylum Streptophyta; class Magnoliopsida; order Malpighiales; family Erythroxylaceae; genus Erythroxylum; species Erythroxylum echinodendron. The sequence goes on from JANZXR010000007.1 coordinate 5,773,301, forward strand.
AACGAACATTTCTCAATGAAGGATTTAGGGAGGTTAACTATGTTCTAGAGATCAAACTTACAAGGGATCATAAGAACAAACTGATAACCTTGTCTCAAATAACCTACATTGAGAAGATGCTCAATAAGTTTGTCATGCAAGATTCCAAGAGTGGTGTCACACCTACTAGATATGGAATCAAACTTTCAAAGGAGCAAGCACCTAAGACCCAAGAGGAGGTCGACAACATGTATAATATTCTATATACTTCGGCAGTTGGAAGTTTAATGTATGCTATGCTTTGCACTAGACCAGATATCTATTACGCAGTGGGAATGGTAAGTAGATTCGCGTCCGATCTAGGAATGGAGCATTGGATTGCAGTTAAGTGTATACTAAAGTATCTTTGTAGGAAGAAGAACTTAATGCTTGTTTACTCTGGAAGTAATCTTATTCCAATGGGATATACAGAATTTGATTTCCAATCAGATGTTAATTCAAGGAAATCAATTTTTGGCTCTATATTTGTTTTAGGAGGTGGAGCCATAGTCTGGAGGATTATCAAGCAATCTTGTTTCGCTGATTCGACTATAGAGGCTGAGTATGTTGCTGCTTATGAAGCGGCAAAAGAAGCAGTCTGGCTTGGCAAGTTCCTGAATGATTTGGAGGTAGTTCTTGAGGTAGAAAAGGCCATTACACTTTATTCTAATAATAGTGGGGCGGTGGCTAATTCTAAAGAACCTCGAAACTATAAAGCTGCCAAATATATTGAGAGAAAGTATCATCTCATAAGGGAGATAATATAACATGGTGAGGTGAATGTGGTAAAGATTCCCACAGAGCAAAAACTTGCTGATCCATTTACGAAGACGTTGTCTCAAAAGAGTTTTAAGGGTCACCTAGTAGGGATGGGAATGAGAGATATGTCAAACTTGCTTTAGGGCAAGTGGGAGATTGTTGGAGTTATGTAAATATAGTGCCCTGGAAAGCAAGTGCATTTATTTATAACTTAAATTTCTTCTAGTTACTTTTTGTAATTAAAATATTTATCCTTAATAAAACAAAAGAGTTTAGTTTTATATGTATAAGCATAATAAAACTAGTCATAAGATACCGAGATTCTTTTGTAAGTAATATACATATATAGAGAGATGTATGAGAAACATGTATATTATTAGAATCTAAAATAATTGATTCACAGTTGAATAATCAAGTTAGTCGCTTGATTATGGTTTTTACTATAGTGTTGCAATTTATCGCCATGTAAGTAAAAGAGTTTACTTCAAGGGAATGTTGATCTTCATATCATGATAGTAGTTGACTATCGATAATGGCACTATTAAATGAATATGAAATCACGTATGTTTTAAAGAATAAAATAGGTCGTTACTTTAATCTTAAAACATACACTTAAGCATTCATTTATTATAGACCACAATCTTGATGAGCGGTGAACTCATATGTGTTTCATTATAATTCTTGATATATTCGGAATGAATTTTTACAGAGTATCAATCCAGTGTCTGCTTGTTGGAATTATTAATTGAAACATGTATTAGGGAACATTCACTCAAATAAAGAGTTTATAGTGATATCATCATCACTTCTAGATGTTTTATGGAGATCGGTGATTAAACTGGTGCCAGTAGTTTGATGGACTAGCTGCCCATCAAGTCTTAACACTAAGACGAGATCTTGTATGTTAATGACCATATAGAGTAAAACGGGAGATCTAGAAGGAAAAATCAATATAAGGGCAAAACAATAATTTTACCCTTTATTGTGCGAATGACTGTAATATGGTTCATATTAGAGATTGCAATTTGACATATTATTTGAAACATGTGTTCTCACAATATTTAGTAACTTAAGAGTTTAACTATTTGTCTTTAGTGGAATGACATTTGGTTAATAAGTTGGAATTAATTCTAATGAGATTAAATTAATTTCGGGCTTATTGAAGCTTGAATTATATAAGTCTAATTAGATTCCCCATTTGGCTTCTAGGTAGGTTATCAAGCAAAGTAAGATATACAAATAGAGATTTTAAAGCCTATGATTGAATGTTTGGCTTACTTTAATTAGAAATATAAATGAACGTTTAGAAATGGGCTAGATTTTGTTTAATTTGTTTAATTAAATTAAATCAAAGTTATTAAAGATAAAAGGAGGTGGATTTTCAATTTTAATGGGCTAAATGTGCAGCTGCACATTTAGCATTAGTTTGCTATATTTAAGATGGTTTTTAACATGCTTTATCACCATTAAATGGAGTTATAACCTTATTATTAAATGGTTTAATGGTTGTCTTTTAATGATAGCATGTAACCATTTAGCAATCATTGGATTAAAGAAGAAAGAAGTGCATTTGATGGACCCTCTTCCTTCTTTCATCACAAATCCAAAAATGAGATATATCATTTTAGTTTATTGGTCTTTCCATATAGCCATCTTAAAACAAATGAGAAGAGTCTCATTTATTGGCTTCTTTATGATTGATTAAGGAAGGATGTGATGCATTGGATGCACTTCACTTCTTTCTTTGAGGCTTAACTGAATTGAGAAAAAGAATACAAGGGGTTGTTGAATTTTTATCTCTCTCTCTCTTATCTTGCATGAGATAGCCGAAATTTGCATGAGAGGTGTCTCATCTTTAGTTTCCTTTTCTAAGGCAAAATCTCTTCAAGTTTTCTTCTCCTTTCCCACCAAAAAGAGAACAAGTGTAGGTTGGATTGGTCAAGGATACAATAACAAGAAGATGATACATCAACTAGGAAAGGATATATTACCGAGGATAGGATAGCACAGGGAGGAGTTAAAGCTGTAGCAAAGGAGTCAGTATAATTCTACCATCTTATTCTTATTTTAAATATTTTCCTAATACCGTATCATGTATGGTTTGACATGTTGATTTGGTTATATTGCTTCCACTGAAATTCAATTTCCAAAAAAAAAGTTTTGAAATATACCATTTTAGCCAAATCTTGCATGTTTAAGTTTTCGATCCAACAGGATGATGATTTTCCCAACCAAATTGGGGCTCATTGAATTCTACAAGAGTCCCTTTCCCCCTATAATATACATCATTCATGATCATTCTTTTTACCTCTTCTTGGCACTTAACTCTTGAAATGTCTCATTCTCAATTTAAGATATCATGACGTGTCTCTATTTTATGCTCCAAACTCTTTCCAAAAGTTTTTTAAAACCTAATTTAAGAAACGAAAGAAGTGGAAAATGCCTTAAATTGAAGAACTAAACTAATCGCCTCCCCAGAAATGGTGCCAAAAACTTGATTGCAGGTTTACATATGCTAAGTTGTGTTATTTTAACCTCGACAATACTGCAATCGCACGGGTTATTCTTGTAGTACCTAAGTTATTGATCCCACAAAGAGGGGTAATCTAATCCTAAAATCTAAGGCGGAACTAAGTAACAATAATTTATAATAAACAAATAATGCAAAAAATTAATCAATCAAACAATTAATTACGAGAATTAAAATTAGAAAATAATAAACAAGTAGCAAATCACACAGACAATCCAAAATCAACCTACGAACTACCAATTGAGAGAAAGGAGATTTTAATTCGAAATTATCAAATCTAATCAATTATGTAATTGTCAAGTTACCGAGTCTAAACGATCCTAGGGTGGATTACTCTCTCGAGTTATAAACTTTAAACCCTAATTAATAATCCCTAATTTAAATTATGGAATTGTGATTATTTGATTCACAATTGAACCAAAACCTAAATTAGTTCTAAAGTTATCCATTAACCTACCAAGAACCTATGCTTAATCTCTCGTTACTCGATTACATCGGTTTCATTCAATTCTTTTCTATTAATTTACCTAACTCTCGTTAGCCTAAATTGATGATATTCACTCAGCTCATCCTCTTAGTTTTTTGTCAAATTATTTTGAATAGATATTGAATCCCAAAATGACTCAATTAAAACACAACGAATCAAATTTCATAAATCTCAAGAATCAAAAAACCCAAAGGTGAGTTTAGACAAGAATCAACATTCAACAACACTATTCTCAATAAATATCCCAATTTCATACATCAATAAATTTGAAATAAAAATAAAAATACTGTTGGAACAGACTCGCAGAGGCAGCGACTATAGGAAACCACCTATTCCGGGAAGTACTTCGTGTCAAGCTTTGTCTCCGTATCTCTTTTCCTTCGTCTCCTTTGTCAAATCACTCAATAGCTCTCTAGTGTTTCAAAATTGCTGAAGTGAAAACTTTTTCAAAAGGCTGCTCTTTCTGTACTGTATTGTTCCTTTTATATCTTAGAAGTCATAGGTTTAATTAGGGGTCGAAACAGTCTGAAAAATCACACAAAACTCGAGTTTCTATATCAGCCCAACATAAGCCACGATTGTGGCCCTGCCTGCCACGATCATGGCCAGCGCCTAAACCTTTCTGTCATGATTATGGCCCAAAGTGCACGATCATGGCCTGGCACGTAGCTCTCTGTCATGATCGTGGCCCAATGTGCACGATCGTGGCTAGGGTCCTTTCAGCTCGCCTCTTTTTGTTGCCATGACCGTAAGCTGTATTTTTTGCCTGAAACTTTTCAAAACTTCTCCGTTATTTGCTGTTTACCCTAAAACACTAACAAACCCATCAAGGTACCTCAAAAATATAACATTTAAGCTCAAAGGCTCATACTAACCTATAAAAACAACTAAACATATAAACTAACACAATTAAAACTTAAATACACACTAAACACTTAAATTAACATTAAATACTTAACAAATTAAAGCCTAAAATATAATGCAATTCACAACTATCAGTAACCGATAGAAAGTGATTAGATTAGGAAATGACAGTTAATCAATCTAATAGATCACATAAACATTCAAATCAATAATTTATAAGAAGAGAGATCTCGTGTGAGGATCCAATTGTCTATTTGAGTGCTTAAGATCTAATTAGATGTGTGGGATTTTTGTTAATTTAGAGATTGAAAATTCCATAATTCAATTAGGGATTATGATTTAGGGTTTAATGATTACAACTCGAGAGAGAGTTATCCACCCTTTGAAAGTGTAAGATCGATACTAAATTAACTCAAAGATGATTAAGTTAGTATTAGATGACAAGATAAATGCCCTTCCCTCATGATTAGTTTACTTCCTTGAGTGAAATTTATATTGTTATTTGGTTGTTCTTAATTTTGATTTCTTTGTGTTAATTTTACAAATTCAGTTTCAATTAATCAATATTCAGTTGCTTAATTTTCTGCTCATTTTTTATTTCATTTTAATTACACTTTCAGGCCTCATACAAATTTAGGATTTGACTAATTCCTTGTGGGATTGACACCTCAAGTACTAAGTGTATGACCTGTGCACTTGCGAAACATTAAGGATTTTATAAGATTAAAACTTACTAAATAAGTTTTTGGCTTCGTTACTAGGGAATTAGTTAGGGTTAGTTGGATTCCTTTAGTTTAAGGAATTTTTGCCCCTTTTGTGTCATTACAGTTACAAGAACATAAGAGTTACTCAAAGTTCAATTTGGATCACCATAACCTTAGCACTTGACATAACCTGTTCGGAATGAGCAATTTAACAGGTAAGAAGCCAAAAAGAAGAAATTGAAGAACGTACGGAAGAAGAATTTCACCAAAAATTTGAACGAGGAAATCAAGGAAACCAGCCGTGAACCCTTATGGACTTAATGAAACTCGAGTTCAACATTACAAATAAAGCCATGATTCGACCTCTGATTCAAGCAGATTCATTTAAAATTAAGCCTAGTTTATTGAACATGCTGCAAATAAATATGCAATTATAAGGTTTGACTAGTGAAGACCCTAACATATATAGAGTAAATTTCCTAGAAATATGTGATACCTTCAGATATCATTGAATGTAGAAATATATTGTTAAGATGAGGCTCTTCCCTTTCATCTAAAGGATAGAGCTAAAGCATGGTATCATTTGCTGAATCCTGTAAACATCAACTTGGGAGTAGTTGGTGTGTGCATTCCTAGATAAATATTTCCCTCTCACAAAGACTGTAAAATTGATAAAGGAAATCACAAGTTTCCAACAAAGCGATGGGCAGTCACTTTATAAGGTTTGGGAGTGGTATAAGGATTTGCAAAAGAATTGGCCACATTATAACCTAACAAAGGAATTCCTAGTGCAAACCTTCTACAATGGAGTCACTCCATCCATAGGAGGTACCATATATATAACATCTGGTGGGTCTTTAATAAGGAAGAAGGTTGAAGAAGTGGAGGATTTATAGGAAAAAATGACAAGTAACAATTGTCTTTAGATGATGGATAGGAGTAGACATCATACAATCCTCTAAGAGCAAAAGGGAGTCATAGTTTTTGACCCAATAATGGAGATGCAAGCTAAGATTGACAACTTAACCTAACAACTGAATAACATGAAGGCCTGCTCTTCAACTACTGTTAAAACACTTTAGTAGAGATGTGACCTATGTGGATAGGACAATTATGATACCATCGACTACTTTCTGATGCAAAATAAAGAATTGGAGTAGCTCAATTACATGGGAGCATAGTTTGGTCAAGGAGGCGAGAACAACCCATACTAAAATATATACAATCTAAGATGGAAGAACCACCTAAACTTTTCCTAGTCAAACAATGCAGGAGGTTAATTTCAACCTCAAAGGCCACCTAGATTCTAACAGGAAAAACCCAATTCCATAGATGCTTAGTTAGACAAAATTTTGGACAAGCTTGGAAACATGGATGACGCTCATAAGAGGTTGGAAGGATGATTTAAACAAGTAATAAAGAATCATGCTTCGTCCATCTATAATTTAGAGGTTCAAATGAGCCAATTGGCAAATGCATTGTCTGGGTGACGTGTAGGAAGCCTCCCAAGAAATACTGAATAAAAATCAAGGGAGAACATACAAGTAATTACATTGCGAAAAGGGAAGGAACTTGAGCAAACCACGAAGCCAGAAAGTGCACTTCACTTTACCGAGAAAGACAAAGAAAAGGAGAAAAAGGTGGACATGAGCGAATACCATCCGTACGTTGTTTCTCCACTATATCCACCCAAAATTCCATAGCCCCCAATGTCTCTATCAGAGCAAATTAGATGCATAATTTGCAAAGTTTATAAACAATTTAAAGACTTTATAGATAAATATTTCGTTTGTTGAGGCTTTAGAACATATGCCCAAGTATGCTAAATCTTTTGAGAACATATTATCAAAGAAGCATGCTTAGGAAGAGAACCAAATGGTGACCTTAACTGGCAACTGTAGTCCATAGTCACCAATCAAATACCTTCCAAGCTAAGGGATCTAGGGAGTTCCACAATACCCTGTGTGGTTAGTGAATTTGAGTTCGCAAAGTGCTTATATGATTTAGGAGCAAGCAATATGCTTATGCCTTTTTCGATATTCTAAGTTGGGGCTTCATGAGGTCAAGCTAACTGTAATGCTGATTCAACTAGATAATTAACTATTAAAAGATCTTTTGGAGTGATTGAAGACATTTTTGATACAAGTGGACAAATTCATTATTCCTGTGGAATTTGTTGTTCTTGATTTCAAAGAAGATAAGAATTGTCCACTAATTTTTAGACGACCTTTCGTTAACACTGGTAAAGCATTGATTGATGTTTATGAAGGTAAATTGACCTCTGAATTGGTGAAGATCAAAGTGGAGTTCAATATGAACAAGCATTAAAGAATCTGAAGGAAAGCAGTGCTTGCATAAAGATTGACATTATGGATGAACGTGTACAAGAACAAGTGTGAAGCTGTTTTCAGAAGTTAAATTAGTAGAAGCTGAGTCTGAAAGAGATGTTGGAATGGGGGAGTCGGGTGTTCAGACTTATAAGGAAATATTAGTGTGAACAGAAGCACCCATACCACCATCCACAAAGAAACCACCAACCCTAGAGCTTAGACCTTTACCCACACATTTTTAATATACCTTTCTAGGCAAAGGTCAAACTCTACCCATCATCATTTCCAATTAATTAGATGGGGAACAAGAAAGTACGGCAATTGAGACTGTTAGGAAGTGGATGAAGGCCATAAGATGGAAAATATCAAACATTCAAGATATAAGCTTAAATGTGTGTATGTATAGGATAAACTAAGAAGGAAGCAGAGTTGTAAGGGAACATCAAAGTAGATACTCATATGAAGGAAGTGGTTAAAAAAGAGGTAATAAATCTTTTAGATGCGAGATATCATATACCTAATATCCGATAATGAATGGGTCAGCCTAGTGCAATGTGTAACAAAGACGGGTGGAATGATCATAATGGAAAGTGAAAGTGGAGAATTAATTTTGACAAGAACAGTCACATGATGGAGAGTGTGCATAGCCTAACACAAACTCATCAAGGTGACTAAAAAGGGACCATTTCCCTCTCCTATTTTTAGATCAAATGATAGAAAGAGTGGTAGGCCACTCATTCTACTACTTTTAAATGGTTACTAGGGGTACAATAAGATATTCATCTACCCCGAAGATCAAGAAAAGACCACATTCACATGTTCTTATAGTACCTTTGCATATAGACAGATGTCATTTGGGTTATGTAATGCCCCATCTATATTTCAAAGGTGTAAGACATCTATTGTTACAGACATGATTGAAGATAATATGGAAGTCTTCACAGATGATTTCTTTGTCTTTGGAGACTCTTTTGAGAAGTGTTTAACCAATTTGGATAAAGTACTCCAAAGATGTCAAGAATCATATTTAGTGTTAAATTGGGAGAAGTGCCACTTTATGGTACAGGAGAGAATAGTGCTTGGGCACAAAATTTCATACCAAAGATTTTAACTGGGCAGAACGAATACAGAGGTTATAGAAAAACTTCCACCTCCAATCAATATCAAGAGTGTGCAAGCATTCTTAGGCCATGCTGGGTTCTACCGTCGCTTTATTAAGGATTTCTCGCAGATTACACAACCCTTGACAAACTTGTTAGTCAAGGATGTGCCCTTCCTTTTCTATAATAAATGTTTTTCTGCTTCAATCAATTAATGGAGGCACTAACATCATCCCTAATTTTAACAGCACCCGATTGGACACTCTCATTTGAGGTTATATGCGATGCAAGAGACTAAGCTATAGGTTGCCTGCTGGGTTAAAGCAAGGATAAAAAGTTGCATGTGATTTACTATGCAAGAAAGACACTTACAGGACCTCAACTGAACTACACCATCACATAAAAAATTACCTGCAGTAGTGTATGCATGTAATAAGTTTAGTTCATGACTTTAAGTTTCGTTCATACATTTTGGGCTAAAGTGGTCATATTTACCAATCACACTGTGCTTAAATATTTGTTTTCCAAGAAGAATGCAAAGCTGAGACTTATTTTATAGGTGTTACTCTTACAAGAGTTTAGCATAGAATTAAGAGACAAGAAGGGAGCAAGGAATGTGGTCACGGACCACTTATCACATATGGAAGGAGGGGAATGTGAGATAACTGATGATATTAATGGAAAATTCCCTCATGAAATCCTGGTGCTTCTTAATAGCATAATGACACCATGGTTTGCAGATATCGCAAACCTTTTCATTAGTGGTAAGATCCCTCATAATTGGTTATATGAATAGAGAAAATGATTTTTACATAAGTACACTCGATATTTATGGGACAAGCCAATCCTATATCAAACTTATGCTGATGGGCTGATGAGGTGATGTATGCCAGAGGATGAGATGTTGGATATATTAACACAATGTCACGAAGCACAGTATGCGGGCCATTATGAAGTAAACAAAATAGTAGCTTGAGTAGTCAAGTGCGGATTCTATTAGTCATATATGTTTAAGGATGCTCAAGCTTTTGTAGCACAATATGTTCATTATCAGAGAATGGGTAACATCTCCAAAAGAAATGAGATGCCTTTATCCAACATCTTGGAAATTGAAGTCTTCGATATGTTTGGGGCATTGACTTCTAGGTCCTTTGCCATCCTCCATTGGAAGCACATACATTTCAGTGGAGTGGACTATAGATCTCGTTGGGCCGAAGCTATGGCATCTCTAACTAATAATGGGAAAGTTATAAAGAAATTCATCAAGCAGATATTCAACCGATTGGAGTTCCATAAATAATAATAAGTGATGGGGGAATGCATTTTTGTAACAAATCTTTTAATACTCTATTAAAAAGATACAGATTCCACCATCGAGTTGCTACTACTTATCATCCACAAACGAGTGGACAAGTGGAAGTTATGAACCGGGAACTCAAACGAATTCTACTAAAGATAGTGAATAGTTTTAGGAAATATAGGGCATTAAAGTTAGATGATGACTTATGGGCTTATCGAACCACTTTTAAAACATCTATCGGAACAACGCCCCTCAAACTTGTATATGGTAAAGCTTGTAATTTACCTGTGAAACTAGAACATCAAGCATATTGTTAGAGAAGTGTTCTAAAGGCAATCACCATTAGCACTTATTGTACAAATATTTCTGATTAATAAAAAGGCTTTTTCGTTAATTTAATGTTCACGTCCTTTATGAACTGATAATGATCTCAAATCGAATTAATGAAGTCCTTGATACATTACATAGCATGAACGAAATTATAATGAGATCATGATAATGTGATTCCTATCATATGTAATTATGTTAGTATCTAAATTATCCCTAATCATAGGATCAATGAGATGGAACATTATTAATCCGGACAAACTAGCACATGTTATACTCCTTGATTAGATCAAGTAGTGGATCTTAAAAGATGTAAGCATAAGATGTTTATAGTTAACATGTGGATGCTTGCCAAGAGTAGTAAGTATATTGGATAACTTGCCATGATAAAATCGTATGGATAATCTATTGTAGTGTTAATGATAGTCTCATCATAGCAATGGTGCAAATATCCTTAGACTTGAGGTGTTCAAGGATATCTTAAATACTAATCATGTAATTTGACTCCATTCCTTGTTGCCTTTTATAGGTTTCTTATACCTGTAATTTGATTCCATTCCTTGTTTCCTTTTAGAGGTTTCTTATAGGGTAGTGATTGGGTACAACTTAAGGTATTCGAAGGTAATTGAGTAGCCAACAAAGGATTCACCACTCCTGATAGAAGGAGATGATATCTATGACCTCTTATTGGGATCATTACTCGGGAATCTCTAGCTAAAGTGGAAATTTCATGAAGATAGTCTTCAGAGACATATCCAATTAAGTAATAAGCCTTGGGGACAACAACTAACATCACTTAGGCTAGGTAAGACGTAGTTAGTCTAGTGGGAGTTGACATTTTAACCATACTCTGAACCAAGTAGGGTACAGATAGTGAAAGGATGAATTACATAGGAACATTGTCTATAGAAGGGTTCGTAGTCAAACCATTAACTTTCTAGTCAATTAGGGGTCATGATGTGTTGCTAAATACCGCTCATGAATTACTTGAATTAAATGTTAATTCAAGTGGCCAACATAATCTGGAACTTATTGGATCACACATATTGAAGATGTAAAGCAAGAGTAAAATAGTTTTGGATAGGGATCCAAGCTATAAGAAATGCATGACTAAGCTACATAAGTGTGGTAGTTTAGGGTCATTTGATTTTGGATCATATGACATATGTAAATCTTGCTTATTAGGTAAGATGACAAAATTACCCTTTAATAAGTAAGATGACAAAATTACCCTTTAAAGAAGGGGTGGAAGTTTCACGCTAAATTAGGTGGGATTAAAAACCACTTAATTCCCACTAACTCTCCATCGATGTTGGGGGTTAGAGGAACGTCAAAGGGTGTAGAAAACATCAATTTTCAGGCAAGTGTTGTGTGAAAACAAGAGATTTTTGGTAGGGTGTTCATCATTTTCTCTCACTCTTTACAAACACTCTCTCAAAGAATAAATCAAAGCTAGCATTTTGTGTGTGTTCTAGCCATTCTTCCAAAGAGGTTTTAATCTTTGCTCTTCACGTGGATATCATTGGAGATGTCCTCCTTTGGTCGTTGTAGTTTACAATAACCCAAAGACGTGAACACAATGAAGAATGAAGGAGATTGTAAGGTATACGTCTTAAGTTTATGTTTTGTTAAAGTTACATCTAATGGCACTTGAAAGCTCTTGGATTTTTAGGTTTTGTTTTATATTTCTACTACTATTTTCTATTTTTGATGTATGTGATGCAAGATCAAAATCTAACAGTGATATTAGAGCCGTCTTGTGCCTATTAGATGTAGTTTCTATTACATGTGCAATAGGATTGCATGGTTGTGACAATTGAGGCTCTGTTCTTAGAAAATTTGAAATTGAATTATGAAACTTGTTTTCACAATTTTCTTTCACTTATCTGCTTATGAGATGTTTGTGGATGGTTTTTGTGACTGAAAATTGATTTTAATATGATTAACATATTTATTTTCAAATTTTATACAACATGTATGAAAACTAATTTCCCACAAAACATATCATATTATTTGGCTAAATTATTGAGGTTCAACATATTTTTCTTGGAATTTGATTATGGAAAAATTATATAAACATATTTAAAATGTGTTTAATCCTATGAAATTTTTAAAATTAAATTTTCAATCAATAAACAGATCAGGTTGGTTTTGTTAAAATCGATGGAATTTTTTTGTTTGATAGTTTTGTATGTGTATGTTTCGATTCTAGAACCTTAAAAATATTTTTATATGATAAAATTTGTTATTTTGATGTTATATGCATGCCAAAATGAATTTTCTCAAAATTAGATTTCTAAAAAAAAATTAGATGTCAAATTTGTCATTTTTATGTGTCTAGGTGTAGTTTTGTTTATCTTGATGATTTTGGGTGATTCCAAAATTATTTTCATGAACTTGAAATGACCTATAGATGCACGGAATGATGATTTGATGTTTTGGAAATTTTGGAAATTAATTTTGAATTAATTTAAATGGAGCATTAAATTTTCTAGTATGACTAGAAAGTGGCATGTGTAACAAAATTAAAGTGTTTAATTTTCACATCAAATAATTAATTTTAAGGTATATTAATTTTTTAATTAATTTCTAGAAATTGGAATTTAATTTAATTTGATTAATATTAAATTCCAAATTGAAATGACATGCGAAATTAAATTTATTCGAGATTAAAATTAATAAGCAATTCGATTCAAAAGTTGAATCGACTTCCAAATTTTAGGATCCATAAATTATCACAACCAAAACTTATATGTTTAATTTGATGCATTAGAGAATGCATGTCAGGGTTGTTTGGATGGATGGTTATAGACCTAAGCTCAATATGATTGGGGTGTCCATATCATGTCATATAGCTATATATATAGACCATCCTAGTTAAATGAGACCTAAGTAGAAATCCTTCACTTAGAATATTAAAACTAACGCCATCTATTAATATGGTGAGAACCAGAGTTCTTTTAGAGTTATAGTTGTTGGGAAAACCCAAGCCCGCTCTATATAAATATATTCGATCCATGGAAATATGATTTTTGGATGAATAGGTTGGTTTTAACTAGAAGCATTGATTTGTTGGCCAAACCTAAGGTCAACGTAGACAGAGGTGAAGTTAGGTAGCGTATATGAGATGTATATGCATCAAGAGTTGATAGCCCAATGTGAGGGCACACATCAATAGTTGATAGCACTAGATTCGATAGTTGCATTACAAATGCAATCGGTATGATAGATGTCTACCGATTGACCTAAGGTGGCTTGTTGGGAAAGCCCAAGATCATTCTTAAAGATATTGGATATCGATCCACTAGGAGAACTTCTATACAAGTTCTCTTGAATTCATATAGAGGATTATAGATTTGTGAAAAAATAGTGGGAACAATACTGCATGTTATTAAAGTCCTAATTTACATGCATTTACGTACAATCTAACACCATTTCTCTCTTTGAAATTAGGTTGCAAGAATCGACACCATGACCGCTAGTGTGAACCTACACTCACGTATGGAAGTCAATAAGTTGATTGAACCTAACTTTCTAGAATGGCTTAGGAACTTGAGAATAGTTCTCAAATTGGAGAAGCTAGGCTACATCTTGGAAGAACTACTTCCTGACCCCCTACGACTGATGCTTCTTATAGTGATAATAGGGCATACAGAACTCATCTCGATGATGAGATAAGTAACTGCATAATGCTGGCCATTATGTCATCGAAATTGTAAAAGCAGCTTGAGGCTATGGATGCTTATACTATAGTCTATCATCGGAGGAAGCTTTTTGATGAGCAAGCTAGGTCTGAAAGGTTCGAGACCTTGAGGTTGCTCTTTCGCTTCAAGATGGTTGAGGGGACATCTCTAATGCAATATGCACTGAAGATGAATGGTTATATTGAGAGGTTGGCCTTCTTAGTTTTTTGATGGATCATTAATTAAGTATAGACTTAATTCTAACTGGTTCGACTGATATTTATTCACAGTTTGTGATTAATTATCAGATCAACCAAATATTCACAATGATTCCTAAGCTGATAAACTTGCTAAAAATAGTTTAGTCATCTGTCTGTAAGGATAGTAAAGCTGTGATGCTGGTGGACTCTTTTGGTTCGAGGAGGCAGAACCAAAAGAAGAAGTCCATAAGATCTAAGGGAGGTGTGGCTAAAAAGAAAGCTAAGGAGACTCCCTCTAAAGGAACATATTTCCACTGTAGCAAGGATGGCGATTGGAAAAAGAACTGTAAAGCCTATTTGGAGTCACTGAAGTAGAAGAAGGCATCAGATGCCCCATCTACGTCAGGTCTGTTTGTTATTGATATTAATACTATTTCTAATGATAACATATAGGTTTTGGATACCATTTGTGGCTCACATATATGTACTAATATGTAAGACCTCAAGAATAGTAGACAACTCAGCAAAGGAGAGTCAGACCTACATGTGGGAAATGGAGAAAGAGTTTCTACATTAGCTATGGGAACTTATGTATTACCACTCCCTAATGGGCTTGTAATAGAATTGGATGATTGTTTTTATGTACTTGTATTGACTAAGAATATTATTTCAGTTTCTAGTCTTAATGAAGTTATTTTCCATTTAAATTTTAGTAACAATGGTTGTTCTATTAGTTTGAATGGAATGCTTTTTGCTATGGGTACCTTATGTAATGGAATATACATATTAGATACGTCTAATCAAGTTTAAATATTAATGAAAATAAAAGACAAAAACGAGATAATATGAAATCATTTTACTTATGGCATTGTCGCCTTAGCCATACAAGTGATAGGCACATGACCAAACTACACAAGTATGGTAGTTTAGGGTCATTTGATTACGAATCTATGACACAAGTGAATCTTTCTTATTAGGAAAGATGACAAAGTTACTATTGAAGAGAAAGGGTAAACAAATAACCTTCATTGATGATTACTCATGATATGGGTATTTGTATCTAATGAGATACAAATATGAGGCCTTTGAAAAGTTTAAAGAATTAAAAAATGAAGTAGAGAAACAACCGGATAGAAGTATTAAAACATTTTGTTCAAATTAAAGTGGTGAATACTAAAGCCAATAGTTTCTAAGCTATCTCAAAGATAATGGGATAATATCCCAATGGACTTCACCTTACATGGCATAACACATTGATGTGGCAGAAAGGAGAAACTCAACCTTGTTGGACATAGTGAGGTTAATGATGGGCTTAGCAGATCAACCAAAATCCTTTTGGGGATATGCATTCAAGACTTCTGTTTATGCGTTAAATAGAGCCCTTTAAAAGTCAGTTGATTTTATTCCATATGAGGTGTGGACTAATAAGAAACCCTATCTTTCTTGCATGAAAGTTTGGGGTTGTCTAGCTTATCTGAAATGGATTCAGTCAGATAAGCTAGAAGCTAAATCTAAAAAGTTTCTATTTGTAGGATATCCTAAAGAAACGATAAGATATCAGTTTTATAATGTTTTGAAAGACAAGGTGTTTGTTTTAAAGCATGTTGTCATTTTAGAGAAAGAGTTTCTTCTAAAAGAAGACAATGGGAGAAAAAATGAACTTATAGAAGTTCAAGATGCTGAAACAGACACAAACCAACTGCTTGAACCTGAGACAATTGTTCATAATGATGAAATAATATTTCAATACTTCTAATACAAAAGAAGTTCGTAGGCCAAGTAGGATACGTTATGTTCCAAGGTGATATAGATTTCTCATAAGTGAACATAATGATATATTGCTCATAGAAGACGATGAGCCCACTACCTAAGAAAAAGTTCTGAAAAGTTTAGAATCTAAAAAATGGTTTCAAACCATGAACTATGAAATGGATTCCATGTATAAAAACCAAGTATGGACTTTAGTTGACCTACCCGAAGGGATAAAACCTATAGTGTGCAAATGAGTTTTCAAGAAGAAAATCGACATGGAGGGTAATATAGTTACCTATAAAGCTAGGCTTGTAGCTAAAGGTTATTGTCAAAGATAAGGAGTTGGCTATGACGACACATTTAGCTTGGTAGCAATGCTTAAATCCATTAGGATACTCCTGGCCATTGCTGCTCATTATAATTATGAGATATGACAAATGGATGAGAAAATAACTTACCTTAATGGAAACCTAACTCAGGATGTGTACATGACATAACTCGATGGTTTCACATCCAATGATGGTGAAAATGCATGCAAACTTCAAAAATCTATTTATGGATTAAAGCAAGCATCTAGGAGTTGGAATATCTGATTTGATGAGACAATCGAAGAGTTTGGTTTCTCATAAAATCTTAATGAACCTTATGTATATAAGAAGGTTAATGGGATTTCAATCGTATTCTTTGTGTTGTATGTAGATGACATACTACTAATAGGAAATGATGTCTCAGCTTTACAATCAGTCAAGATTTAGTTGTCTAAGAATTTCTCCATGAAAGACCTTGGAGAAGCAACTTATATTTTAGGTATAAGAATCTACAAAGATAAATCTAAGAGGTTGTTTGTCCTTTCTCAATCTACATATATAAATAAGATGCTAAAGAGGTTTAGCATGGACTATTCTAAGAGAGGCTATCTTTTAATGAAGATGGGATTACACTCTCGAAATTTATATGTCCAAAGACACAAGATGAGAGAACATGAATTTGATCCCTTATGATTCAATTATAGGATCTATCATATATGTTATGTTATGTTATGTTATGTATGAGACTCGATGTATCATATGCTCTAAGTGTTACGAGAAGATACCAGTCAGATCCTAGAGATGGTCATTGGTTGGTTGTCAAGAATATCCTTAATTACTCGAGAAGAACTAAGGATGTATTCTTAGTGTATGGAGAAGGAGATCTTATTGTGAATGGGTATACAGATGCCAGTTTCCAATCTGATAGGGATGGTTTTAGATCCCAGTTAGGATATATTTTTATACTAAACGGTGGAGCAGTCAGTTGGAAGAGTTTCAAATAAGAGATAACTACAGATTCAATAACTGAAATAGAATACATTGGCACTCCAGAAGCAACAAAGGAAGCAGTTTAGATCAAGAAGTTTATCATGAAATTTGGAGTAGTTCCTAGCATTGTTGGCCTAGTACAATTGTATTGTGGCAACAATGGTGACAATGGTGCCATAGTGTAAGAAAGGAATGAAGGTCTCATCGAAAATCTAAACCTATACTCAGGAGATATCATTTTATTAGAGAAATCATTGGCAAAAATGATGTCAAGAAAGAGAGAGAGCCCACTGATCAGAATATTGTTGATCCGTTGATTAAGTCAATTCCTCAAAAGAAGTATGAATCTCATGTACTCACCTATGGTATTAAAAACAAAAGCGATTAGCTTTAGTGCAAGTGGGAGGTTGCTAGAGAAGTGGTCTAAAGGCAATCACCTTTAGCATTTATTGTACAAATCTTTTTAATTAATAAAAAGTATTTTTTGTTAATTTGATGTTCATGTTCTTTATAAATTGATAGTGATCTTAAATCGAATTAATGAAGTCCTTGATACATTACATAGCATAAAGGAAATCATGATGAGATCATGATAATGAGATTCCTATCATGTGTAATTATATTAATATCCAAATTATCCCTAATCATAGGATTAATGAGACGGGACATTATTAATCCGGACAGACTAGCACATGTTATACTCCTTAATTAGATCAAGTAGTGGATCTTATAAGATGAAAGCATGAGTTGTTTAGAGCTAATATGTAGATGCTTGCTAAGAGTATTAAGTACATTGGATGACTTACCACGAGAAAATCATATGGATAATCTATTCTAGTGTCAATGATAGTCTCATCATAGCAATAGTTCAAATATTTTTAAACTTCAGGTGTTCAAGGATATCTTAGATACTAATCTTGTACTTTGACTCAATTCCTTGTTGCGTTTTAGAGGTTGCTCATAGGGTGATGATTAGATATAGCTTAAGGTATTTGAAACTAATTGAGTAGCCAATAAATAATTCACCACTCCTGAAAGAAGGAGATGATACCTACGACCTCTTATCAGGGTCATTACTCGGGAATCTCTGGGTAGAGTGGAATGTCATGAAGATAGTCTTCGGTGACATATCCAATTGAGTAATGAGCCTAGAGGACAAGAACTAACATCACTTAGGCTAGATATGACGTAGTAAGTCTAGTAGGAGTTAACACTTTAACCATACTTAGAGCTCAGTGGGGTATAGATGGTGAAAGGATGAATTGCACGGGAACATTGTCTATAAAACAGTTCATAGTCAAACCACTGACTTTCTGGTTAATTAGGGTTCTTGATGTTTTGTTAGATACCATTCATGAATTACTTGAGTATTAATTCAAGTAGCCAACATAAGTAAGAACCTAATGGGTCACAAGCATTAAAGATGCAAAGAATGAGTAAAATGGTTTTGGATGGAGATCCAAGATATGAAAGATGCATGACTAAGCTACATAAGTGTGGTAGTTTAGGGTCATTTGATTGTGAATAATATGATAGATATGAATCTTGCTTATTAGGTAAGATAACAAAATTACCCTTTAATAAGCAAGATGACAAAATTACCCTTTAAAGAAGGGGTGGAAGTTTCAGGCTAAATTAAATGGGATTAAAAGCCATTACCCTTTAAAGAAGGGGTGGAAGTTTCAGGCAAATTAAGTGGGATTAAAAGCCACTTAATTCCCACTAACTCTCTATTGATGTTAGGGGTTAGAGTTAGGCAATAGAGGTGTTAAATTTTCATAAGAAGTAAGCAAGTGAGAAACAACTTCTATAATTGAATGAACTTGAGGAGTTTCGTTACAATGCATATGAAAACGTCAACCTTTACAAGGAGAAGGTGAAGAGATGACACGACTCTCATCTGAACCAAAAGGAATTCAAAGTGGGAGATACAATTTTGCTATACAATTCGAGGTTGAGACTTTTCCTATGAAAACTTAAATCGCGATGGATTAGACCGTTTATGGTCACCCAAGTCTTCGTCCATGGAACCTTTGAATTGGAAAATGCAAACAAAGAAACCTGTATGGTGAATAAGCATCATTGCAAACTGTATCTTGACAGAGTGATCTTAAAGAAAAAGGAAGTGATTTCTTTCCTTTCAAATAATTGAAGGCACTTCCTAATATGAATGGTCAAGCTAATTACCATAAATTAGCATGTTTGGTAGTTAGTTTTTTTTCTGGAATTTTAGAACTAGTAATTTCTTTTTAATAGTGTAAAGGAAAACAATGAGGTAATGTTGCAAATATAAGGTATGGAAGAAAATCAGGAGTGAAATGAAGGAAAAAAATCAAAATAAAAAAAGAAGCAAAAAACTTTTGCTGGCCTCGATCGTGGCCTATGATAGGGACAATTTGAACATGCAATTTTTAGGATTTTTTGCGACAAGGAAAATTTAAACACACAATTTTTAGGACTTTTTTCTAAGGATACCCCTCCTCCCCCCTCCCAAAACTATATATTTACCCTTACACTCATTTTTCTCACCCACATCACTCTCTCCACTCTCTCTAGCAACCAAACTCTCAAATCCTCTCCCTTCTCTCTACAAAAGTTTTTATCCCTCTAAATTTTCCACAACTCTCATTCTAATAGGACCAAGAACTGAGCTAATGATCAAAAGCATTCAATCGAAGGGCAAGGTTCAAGTGTTGAGACTCAAACAAAGGAACCGAGCTACAGAGTATGAAGCACCCTTTCTAATTTACTTGATAGAGGAAGGTAATTGCTTCAAACTCTTAGTCTGAAGAAAATTATTGTGCCTCAATATTTAGATTTAGACACATTAGTAACAATTGGTTTGAGAGAACGAGTTAAACACTTAAGGGGAAAAATTCACTTGGAAAAATTTATGCACTTTAATTATGTCATCTACGAAGAACTCACCTTAGAATTATTTGCCTCTCTCTAATGTGAGCTTAGTAACCTTAAGGATTTATGGTTTCAGTTATCAGGTCAACCATATGAGTTGAACTATGAAATTTTTAGCAAAATTGGGGGATTCCGATAATCAACCAAAGTGGACAAGCATGACGAATTTTGTCCCACACGTTATAAGATTGAATTGATTGGGCTGGAGAATTTTAACTTTGAAAATTCCCACATCAACATAGTTCATAGTCCGAGCACTTGTTGTTACATAAGTTTATGTGTCAAACCATGTTTGGAAAAATCAAAAGTAACCAATGTTCAATGAAAGAACTTTTCATATTGTGGTGCATGGATCATAGCGTCAGGAGAGGAAGAGACAACTGGATGTGAGAAGATACTGGAAGCAATTTCAAACACTAACAAAGTTATTGCAGATAATGCCAAAGTGTTGAAGGAGATCGTGAAGTAGCAACGAAGACAACATTGAAACATCCAATACAAATACTTCACTGCTCAAGGCGTGGAGATTCCACCTCCGACACCATTGGCATCACCACCTCAATCGCCATGACAAGTTCTTATGCTCTAACCTTTATCTTTTTATTTTATTTTATTTTTATGATTTTCTTATCATTTTTTTATTCCCACCTTATGTGTTATTTGTTCTTCTCACATTGAGGACAATGCGTTGCCCAAGTGTGAGGAGGGCTGTATGCATTGTATGATTTTATATTAAGTGTGAATTTCGCATACCATATGCTAGTTTTGTTAAGGATTTCATGATGTGAAACATGTGAATGTGTCAGTGGCTAGGAATTAATAGAATCAATTTAGCTTTGAACACAGTCTTCTAGGTTGTAAAGAATTATTAGCTTATGAAATTGGCATCCTAAGTCGCTTTGGTTAAATATGCATGTTAATTAGGAAATGATGTTAATTCATTCATCCTAGGAATTTACCACATATATTTATAATTTCATGTCAATTGAATAAGTAGCATCGTTAGTATCCTTTCAAAAAAATGATTAGTTAAAGAAATAAGGTAGGAAATAAAATGTGAAAAAATTTGGTAATTCTTAAATAAATAACTATTCCACTGGCCTTCGGGTTATGAATATAGCTAGTAGCCAGTTAAGAATACAATCGAGCTGAGTAACCAGGAGACATTTATCACAAATGTTTGCCTTCACATCAAAAGGCTAGAATGACATTCCAACCAAACCTATAAATAGAAAACATTCTCTAGTTAAGTAACCAGGGGATATTCATTACAAATATTTGCCTTTGTATTAAAAGACTAGGTTAATGTCAATGAAAATTAACAAAAATAGTGTTCTATTAAATAAGACCTACTGATATTTGTGAATAGCTTGAATTTTCATAAAAAGTTACTTAGGGATAGTTACAATTTTGATTGTTTAGGGATAGTAACAATTTTGATTGACCGAATAATTATATGTATAAGTGATGGGGGTGAATGAATTTGAAATTAAGGTCTTGATTAGAATGTATATTTACTTCGAAGCACCTAGCCATAAATTTCATAAGTTAATAAGTTAGGATAACTTAAAGGTTTGTGTTTGAAGTTAAATTAGTTTTGTAAGTTTAATGCCATTGTACCATTATTGCATATGCATGCTTATATGTGTTATTGTTTAGTGTATTTGTGTTTTGTTGTGTTAGTGTTTATGCTTGAGGACAAGCAAAATTTTAAGTGTGGGGATGTGATAGTTATAGGCTGCATTATTTTAGTAGGTAATTAGTATGTTTTTATTTGTTAATTAGATGATTTATGCATGTTTGGGTTTAGAATTATGTTAGTGTGATTATGTGTTTGTGTTTTTGAGTGTTATATGGGTTTTAAGCATGATATTGAGCTTTAATTTTGTATGTTTAAGGTATTTTGATGAGTTTGTTAGTGTTTGAAATAAGGTAAAGAAGGCTGGAGAAAATTTAGAAAAGTTTGGAGGAGGAACAAATGCTATGATCATAATAGAAGCAAGCAGGGAAGGTCACGATCATAGCCATGATCGTGACAAAAATAAGTGTCGTGGCAAGCACAACGACAGACGCAGGGACTGCTTCCGAACTCAAATTTTTGAGGGTTATTTCAAACATTTGGTCCCATTAGCTAGAAGAGAGAGAAGAGGAGAGAAGAGGGGGAGAATAAAGGGGGCATTGCTACTACTGTTGCTTTTGCTACTATTCTCAGTCCTTCCAAGTGAACTTCTTCATTTCATTTGTATTTATTTAATTTGATGTATGGGATTGATATGATGAAGATGAGTTTGAGTTTAAGGATGTTCTAAACTCTTTTAGAGATTTATTCTTAAATCAATATCAATATGATTGCTTCTTTGTTAATATATTGGTTATTGTGATTATTTTTCGTATTTGCATGCTTCGGTAGCAAATTGAAAGAGTGAACCGATAGCAAAATGATTAGATTGGGTAATGATAGGTGTGTATTAGTCTATATTGTTCTATGTAATTGGCAAATGTTTTCTTTCATACTTGTTGATTATTGTTGTAGTTTAGGATTCATTTTGCATATTTTTGTTTAGTTTGATATCCACTGTTGTCCTCTTGTATTTGATATTAATTTAGGGTAAGAATTGACTATTTTTATGTACAAAGGAAGATGGAGCAACTTGGAGGTTGAACTAGAGATCAAAGAGAAGAAGAAAAGATGAGTTCATCTATTGCAAATTCCCACGATTGTGGGAATCATGCCAATTCCCATGATCATGGGAATTACAATATGAGACAATACGCGGGGCTTCATTAAACTTAGGGTTTTTGTACTATCAAAGGATAGTTAAGCCTCCATCTTCAAGGGAGAAGAAATAATTCTAGAGAAACACCATCTTTGAGTGAAGAACACGTGTTTGGAGCCTTGAGGAAGGATTGAAATCAAAGATCATCATCAAGAATGGGGAAAATAGCACATCAACACCAAAATTTCCAGATTTTGGCAAAGAAGAGGAGTTCTTTTATTCAATTTTCTGTCAATTTTACTTCTTCTATTCTTTGTAAAATAGTTTATTTGAATGTTCATGATGTTATAGAGACCATGTTAGACTGATTTAGTTTTAGAGATTGTTTTGGAACTATTTTGTTAGAACTCCTATTTTATTGAATTGAATGACGTTGTCTTTGATGATTGTTGATTTTATTAGTTATCTTACAACAAATCAAGAGAGTGATTGAGATAAATTTATGTAGGATTGTACAACAAGAGTTGACGGCCTATAGACTAGCAATCATCACGTTAATTGAATAGTTAGAAGAGAGATATTGGCTAGTTAATTGATCACCTGTAGGATAGTTTAATAACTAGTTGAATCAGTAAAGTCATTGAGTAGGTTGGGAGATTGTCCAATTAATTCCATTTAATTCGATTAGGGCCAATTAATTACACCTTGAGAGAGGGTAGTTAAAACATTCGGAAATTTAGGGTGAGAAACAGTTCAATTAATAAAATAGGAAGGAGACAAAATAAGGAAAAGAGTAATCTGTAGTCTTTAGATTCTTAAATTCTGATTCTTCTGCACGTTGGTATTTTCTATTGCTTTGTGATAGTCTTTTATTTTTAATCTAATTTTCCAACTTATTTTTATTAAACAATCTTGTTTCTTAAACAAAGTTTTATCTAAATTAAATAGTGTCTGGGTATCAGTTCTTGTGGGAACGATATCCGCTAGCTACAAGTCATGACTCGTTCACTTACGGTTATTAGGCATAAACGAGTAGATTGTGTTACATCGTTATACTTAAACAGTTAATAAGATTTAAACAATCTAATAGATCATATAAACAATCAAATCGATAATTTATACGAAGAGAGATTTTGTGTGAGGATCTGGTTATCTATTAGAATGCTTAAGATCTAACTAGATGTGTGGGATTTTTGTTAATTGAGAGATTGCAAATTCCATAATTCAATTAGGGTTTAATGATTATAACTCGAGCAAGAGTAATCCACCCTTCAAAAGTCTAGGACTGATACTGAATTAACTCAAAACTGATTAAGTTAGCATTAGATGATATGATAAATTCCCTTCCCTTATAATTGGTTAATCTTCTTTGTGTGAATTTTGAATTGTTATTTAATTGTGCTCAATTTTGATTTCTTTGTGTTAATTTTACAAATTCACTTTCAATTAATCCATATTCAATTGCTTAATCTCTGCTCATTTTTATTTTCATTTTAACTACATTTTTAGGCCGTAGACAAATTTAGGATTCGAGTTTTCTAATTCCTTGTGGGATTGACACCTCAACTATTACACATACGACTCATGCACTTGTGTTGAGGGTTTTATAAGATTAAAACTTTCTCAATAATAATCATCTAATCAACACCTACCAAAATATAATGTAAACTACAACTATCAATATCCCCATACTTAACTTTTGCTTGTCCTCAAGAAAAAAAAACAAACTCAAACAATCCAAACATAAGCATATACATTCATGTAATATGCAATAATGAGATAATGGCAACTAATTTAACAAAACCAATTTAAATTAACCTATGCAATTGATGGCTAAGCACTTTGGATTGAATATACATACTAATCATGACATTAACATCATATTCATTAACTTAAAGCACTTGTACACAAATATTGATAATTAATAATCAACCAAAATTTGGAACTATCACTAAGTAACCTTTCATGAAAAATAGACACAAATATTGATAATTAGTAATCAATCAAAATTTGGAACTATCACTAAGTATCCTTTCATGAAAATTTTTTCTATTTTCAAAGATCAGTAGGATTTATTTATTAAAATACCACTTTTTAAAAAACTCTCTTTAACATTGACCTAGTCTTTTAACGTGAAAGCAAAAAAATTTTCATGAATGTTCCTCAATTACTTAACTAGGTCATGTTTTATTAATTAGCTTGGTTAGAATGTCATTCTATCCTTTTGACGAGAAGAAAAACATTTTGTCATGAATGTCCCTAGTTACTTAGCTATCTCACATTCTCAACTGACTATTAGCTCTATTCATAACCCAAAGGCTAATGGAAGAGTTATTTACTTAGGACACAATTTTTTTTTAATGACATTTCACATAGCCTACCTTATTTATTTTTAGCTAATCATCCTCATTTCCTAAGGTGAATAAACTGTCGTTTTATCCTAATTAACATGCATATTTAACCAAAGATACTTATAACACAAATTTTATAAGATAATATGCCTTTACAACTTCAATGACTATGTTCAAAGCTAAACTACTTCCATTAAGTTATTTTCATTGACACATTCACACAATTCACACATCTGCTCACACTATGTCAAACTAAACAAAAAACTAACAATATGGCATGCAAAAATTCACACTTATGATGACAAAATGCAAACCTCCCCACACTTGGACAATACATTATTTTCAATGTGAAGGAACAAAGACCATATAAAGGAAATTAAAAATGACAAGAAAAATAAAAAGATTTATCAAACACTTATCAATTAGGTCCTTTCCATCACCTTTATAATTATCAACATTTTTTATTACTTTTTCTTGAGAATGCCAAAGTTAAAATGCTTATTAATGGAAGCTATTGGATTTGCAACAACAAAAGTTGTGATCATTCCTTGAGAAGCTTTATCCCTTACCATCCCAATCCTAATAAAGAGAAAATTGTCATCTAACTACAACATTCCTTTGAAAATTTCCTAATAAATCTTATAAAGACATTTTTAGGCTTCATTCACCCATAACTAATTCGTTTAGATTAGTTTGGTGTAAATTTATTTCTCCTAAAGTCTTTTTTATCATATGGATAATAGTGAGGAATAGTTTAAGCACTATGTATAGAAAAAATGGTTTTTTCCTCTCACAATCCTATCTATATGCTTTGCTTGATGGCTCCAAAGACTATCAACCATATATTCTCTTACTTCTTCTATGCTAATGGCCTCTAGAAGAGTATACAACATCCTTAAAATCTTTTTTTGTAATGAAAATGAGTGGAAAATTAATTATTCAATAGGCTTCTAGACCTCATTAGTTAGTAAAGATGACCTGCACCTCTTTAAGATTACATTTGGTTGTACAATATACATAATATGGGGGAAAGAAAATGCTAGGATATTCAAGAAACAACAATTTGCTTTATAAATTACTATTCGGAGGAACCTATGATAAGATAAATGGCATAATAAGATGTGAACACCTTGGTCTTTCTCAAAAAATTGCTAAGAGATGGAATCTATAAAGCTTAGAGACTTGCGCTTAATATAAGATACTTATATTGTTATCTATAGTTATGACACTCCACATTCAACTATCAAATTAGATGTCAAAATCTTAACATCCTATCATATTCATAAGTGTATGATATTATGTTGGAACCAAAACATGGATTCATTATATGATGCTCTTTACTTGTGCCTTTGCCCGTTGCAATACAATATTCTTTTAATTTCAGAAAAGATATTTACTATTAATTTTATTAGGATAATATTTTAAATCATTTATTGAAATTTGGTTGCTAAAAATTATTAATCTTAGCCTCAGACATAATTTTTCTTTGAAAAAGATTGTTAATCTTTACTTTTTTTTGAAAGCATATATTTTATATGTATAATAATCAACTATTTTTATTTAAAATGATGAGTATTAAGTTAAATTTCATATTAAATTCATTAATTAAATATAGAAAATATTAATAAATTATGTTAAAGATATGTGATAATATATAAGTGTTATTTATTGATAAATAGTAGTTAACTAATAATATTATTTAATGATTAAATTGTATTGTATTATCTATATTTTAAATGTAAAAGTTGAATTTACAATATTAATTTTATAAAATATAAGTTAACATAATTTTATAATAATTAACTATAAATTTAAACAAACATAAATTATAATTGATATCTTTGTATATAAATATATTACAAAATGATTTGAATTCATATTGATTGTGTTAAAAGGAAGAAAAGTATCCTGTCATGAAAATTAGTGGGAAGACTTCCTTAGCAATTTCTTAAACAAGTTGTTCATGTTGATTAGTCAAGAGTAATAAGACAAGGGGACTCCTTATCCTTTTACTTATTTACTCTTGATATGGAATGCTGGGCCCTGTTTCCAGAGTCCAACTCCTACTTGCTCTGATACCACAAATGTTAGACCCCATTTTCAGAGTCTAACTATCCATAAATAAATCATAATTGTCCACTCAAATTCATCCATATATAAATCATAACTCATTAACATCAAATATAAGAGTTTTCACAAAGCCATAAAGGCATTTTAAACCACAATACATCCATATCTCATAATCCCAAGATACATAAGATACTTAATCTAAAAATACTTAAAATGAATCTAAAATCCTCATTAGTACAAATCTAGCTTATAATACAACAATATGTAACCTTTCAAGCCACATTACAAAAAAATCTTAAATCTCATTACACAAAGGTTACATGAACTACGAAGTCTTAAAAATGACTAAAGCCTTTTGTCTTCCAAACTTATTTCAAATTACAACCTAAGTAAGCTTGAAATGATGCCTTGACTCTCTTTCACTTCATCTCTTACTCATCACCTGAAGGTGGGGACAGGAAGGGGTGAGCTTAAAAGGTCATGGGTAACAAGCTTATAACGAAGAATAAGCAAAAACTTTTGAAATCATTTACTTATCAAAATTTGCAATATTTCAAATCATGAATGCATTCATCATGTCAAACATATCAAAATGCAATGCACAACATATGGCTCGAGAGTTCCGTGGAACAAAACGGCGAAACCAAAGTTTACACCGTGAAACGAAACGAGTCCGATTTCTCTAGATCTCGTGGCCACAAGCGAGCAGCTGGGAGAAGGCTATAGGTCAACGTGCACGTGACTAACGAAACGAATTTCTCTCTTACCCACACAAAAGCACATATATTTATGCTCAAATCATTTCCATGCATTTTCATATTCTCATGCTCTTTTCATAAAGCAATAACATGATTCATAAGCAACTATAATTCATACGCAAACATGCAGAAATTTTGCAAATCTTTCAAAAGCAATAAAAGCAACATTGATGAAGGAATTAAAATCATTTTATTTATGGTTCATTACTTAATGATAAGCATGAAACCCACTTTATTTCACTTGCTTTAATTTCCAAGAGTCAAGCTTGCTCTTTTCCTTGCTCTTGACTTTGATATTCTTGATCCCCCATAAGTTTTCAGCTGAACACTCTTCTCTTTTCTTCTTTCTCCTTGTTTCGGTGTCTTCTTCTATCCTTCTAGGCTCTTCTACGATTTTCTCTTTTTTTTTTCTTCTTTAACACTCACGACTCCTCTCTTCTTGGTCTTATTATCTTAAGACAAAATTTTTTATTTTTCAATTTTGCCCTTAATGAATGCAAAAAGTCATCTTTGCCCTTTCTTATAAGCTTAAGTTCTTTTAACCTCAAGTGGT
>JANZXR010000007.1:5802114-5812341 GCA_027575705.1 Erythroxylum echinodendron
TTGAAATTAAAGCTTTACTTATGAAGTTATTTGACTCATAATTATACCTTTTATCTATCTTCTAGATATAAAAAATTAGAAACATACCAATCACCCTCATTTCTCTCTTCCATTCCTCTAGATTATGAGAGGAGTGGAGGATTGCCCAAAATCAAAGAATGAAACTCTTAGGTCTTCAATGATAGGTTCATTCCATACTCATACCCATAACCTTTTTTTCATACCCTCAAACAACCACCCCCTTAATGTCAATAATTTTTAAATCAACTTAAAAAGATACATTAGCTTACTTAGGGGACATGATCCTCTGGCCCCTTTACTCTGACCCTAACCTGTGCCATTGTATCTCAGTCATCTATTTAGGTGAGCTCCACATAAATGGATGGCTGAGATACAATGGCATAGGTTAGGGCCAGAGTAAAAAGGCCAGAGGATCTGAAGGGCTTACTTAGGAGGGTGGTCTTGCATTTCTGAAATGCTTCATTGGTTGTGAGGTCAGAGTTAAATTCCATCAAGTCTGCGACATGTTAAGATAGAATGGAATCTTAGGATAGGATTGATGTATCGATGTCACAATTAGAATTCCCAAAAGAAAAGGTCAGAAAGATGATACCTTGAAAATTTTGCCTAAGAATGCTAAATAAATATGGACAAAAATAATCTACCAAACCCTTCCTACCTTGTCAGAAAAAGAGTTGGCCCACATTACCTGCCTCCTCCAGGTTGTAAGTTAGTAAATGAAATTAAATGCTTGATGGGAGCTTTGAATTAATTTAATCCGATTTGAGTCAAATTATTTTAAATAAAATAATATCATTTTATTTAATAACTAAGGAATCAATTCAAATTCAACATGAGTTGTATTGTTTGACTAAAGCATTCTTATTTGACACGTTACTTGCCTTTCTCTGCCGTGACAATCGGGAAGAGGTGTTAACAATATTTTATCTTGTAGTTTTGCATCCGACATACTATATATGTTGCCTCCTAGGATTGATAATTATCGAAGAATAATTCAAGTATAAGATTAGTATGTGTTATCCAAGTTTGTTATTATTTCCTTTATCTTAGGTATTTAAATTTTTAGACTTTGGATCTGTTTGGTTAATCTTTACCAATATTTTAGCTTTGTTTTCTTTTTTGTGAAATAGAGATAAATCAAAATAAACAAACTTTAGTGTCTATTAGGCACATGAGCCTGCGAGGCACAAGAAAAAAAAGCATCAAGCCGTAAAATTGAAATAAGGCCAGGAGGTGGCCGAAGTAGAAACATGTTCTAGAATTATGATGAACACTCAACCGGGCGAGATAATCAGTAGCAATATTAGCCTCTTGAAAAACATGTTTGAAGCGAACAACAGAAAAATTATGAAATGATAGGAAACACTTCTGCAGAATCGGCCAAGCACCCTAAGAATACTGACCAGATAATAACAGATTTCAAACTTCCCACGAATCTGTCTCCACATATAAACAACGAACTCCCATTTGAGCAGCACACCGAAGTCCCTGCCATACCCCACGAAGTTTAGACTCAAAACAAGAAGCTTGACCAATATTGTATGAAAATCCACCATGCCAAACACCCCCAGCATCACGAAGCAGACCCCCTACACCTGCCATCCCCGTAATAAGATTTCGGGTACCATCACAATTCAGTTTCATCCACCCTCTAATAGGAGGTATCTATCTGACCCATCTATGTTTCTAGCAACCAATAATGGGATTCACAAATTTAGAAACATGATGAGCTTGCCAAAATTGCCGGGCATATGAAAAGACCACTGAAATAGGATCCCCAGGAATATCCACCCCATCCTGGAAGACAAGTAAGTTACGCCACCTTCAAAGTAACCACATAACCGCACCAAACAACATTGGCCATGAAAACCTAGAGTAAGAGTCCCTGTATTTTTGAAGATTAGAAAGGAGCCAATCATGCAAGGGAAGTCGATGAAATCCCATATGTTCACTAGCAGGAACCAGTCTATCCCAAACAGTCCTAGCAAATGGGCAATCACGTAAGACATGCAATGTATTCTCGTCCACAAATGTGCACCGGGGATACCCTGGATTCATAGTAATATTTTATCTACAGCAAAATACCTTGGTTGCTAATTGATCATGGCTAACAAGCCACAAAAAAGACCACACTCTCTCTAGACCAGTCCATTTTCAAATCAGCTGTCATAGTCGGCTGGAATCACTCTCCCCTTCATCATCAAGTAATATATAGGCAATAGGCATTGTAAACATACCATTAGGCGATAAGGTCCAGGCAACGTTATTGTTATCATTCTCAGAGCAAGGAGGAGGCACAAGAGCCAATCTCAACACTATAGAAGACGGTAACAACTGGCCGATCTTGGCAAAATTCCACCCACCTGGATCAATAACATAATCACACACCTGTCGAGAAGCTACTTCAAGAGGAATATCACATAGCGCATGCGTTCGTAAGGGCCCAAAATCCTCCAACCATGGATCATCCCAGAAAGCCACACGAGCTCCTTTACCAAGCACCCAACGATACCCTCTGATCAGAGTAGGTTAAATTCTACACATTGCACGCCATGTAAGAGAGCAACTTTGCGGAACAACTGGCACCTGTAACCAAGAACCTGTCCATCCATATTTAGCTTGTAGTACTCGTCGCCACAAGCTATTATCCTCAGTAAGAAACCTCCACCCTAACTTGAGCAACAAGGCTTTAATTTTTAGGGCCGCTGGCTTAATACCTAAGCCACCATCCCCTTTGCCTTCTAAAGAGTGTGCTAATCGACTGCATGTATACGTCGATGATCGTTGGTGGATCCCCAAAGAAAATTTCTAATAAGACGATTCACATCCTGCGTAATATTCCATGGAAGCTCACGTGTCTGCATGGTGTAAATCAGAATAGCCGACAAAACCGAGCATGCCAAGATAGTATGTCCTACAAAGGAAAGAGATGAGCCTTCCACCCTGATAATTTATTTCGAATCTTTTCAAGAATTCCCATATAATATCGCTTCGATGCCCGACCCATAATAATTGGTGTTCCCAAATATTTACCAACTGCAGAGGTTCTCCTAAATCCCAAATACTCACTAATACTACCTTGCAACGAAGCAGAGACATTAGCCGAGAAAAAAACAGTAGATTTTTGGCCAATCACCTTTTGCCCAGAGCTGAAACAGAATCAATCTCAGCAGTTTTTAATAATCATCGTTTGTTGCACCGATGCTTCCGCAAACAGCAAAATATCATCAGCAAAAAACATATGAGATAATCGCGGTCTCTGTCTACCAAGTCGAATAGGTTTCCACTCCTTCCCATATACAACATCTAGGATAATTTGGGTTAATCGTTCCATGCATAAGACAAACAAATACGGGGACAAAGAATCTCCCTGCCGCCCACCACAAGAAGGGTAGAAACTATGTGTAGGAGTCCCATTCAGTAGAAACCCGCATCGAAGTTATGCGTGTGCACTATTTGATGCAAGAAATAAACTCATGATCAAATCCTGTAAGTTGAAGTGTCTCTTCAATGAAGTCCTAGCTAAGTCGGCCATAAGCCTTCTCTAAATCCAATTTGATAAATGTTAGAAAGGAAAGGTTGTGTATTGATATGTGTTGATAATGTTCACATGTAGAAAAAAGGAAAGGATTGATTCCCTTAATTATAGGAAAGGATTGATTCCCTTAATTATAGGATCAATCCTTTCCCCAATTCTCACTAATTCTCCCCTATCTTCTCTAGAATCAAGTTTATAAGACCAACGTTGTAACAATACAGTACAGATAATGAAAGCCATATTCGAAACAATGTCTTCTTTTATCCTAATCTAAGATGGTATCAGAGTAGTGTCGATTCTAAGGTCGATCACTATGTCATCATCTGCCTTATGCTTCACGGTGAACACCCATCGACATCCAATTATGAAGAAGCCAGAACTCGTCATCAGGCATATGAAGAAGCCAGAACTCGTCATCAGGCATTCTCAGAAGCCACAGAAGCCCTGTCAGAACAAATCGCAACTATTTTAAACCAACATTCGAAACCTGAATCAGAAAACAACCAATCTGTTACAATAGCTGTCAAGCTTAATGATTTGAACTACTCCTTGTGGTCATGCCTAATGGAATTGGCAATTGAGGCAAGGGGAAAATTGGAGTACATCATCGGAGAGTCCCAAATTCCAGTAACAACCAATCCGAAATATGCCAAATAGAGGCAAACAGATTTGCAAGTGTTCACTTGGATCATTGAAAATGTTGAACCTGAATTAGTAAGTCAGTATATTGAATATCCAAATTCTAGAGAGTTGTGGCGAGGATTACAGGCCCCATATCGAAGCGACGAAGGAAACCTACAGATCTTTGAACTAATCACACAGGCAAACAAGCACCAACAAGGCAGTCTACCCCTGGAAAAATACTATAGCATTTTCCAGGGAATTTGGCATGAAATAGATATTCGCTAACGTAATCTAATGGCGTGTGCGATAGACATCACCACATTCAACATAATTAAGCAAGGGAATCGTCTATATCAGTTCCTGGCAGGTATCGACAACAGATTTGATAATGTAAAGAGGGATTTATTAAAAGAGGAACCACTACCTTCAGTCAAGGTTGCCTATGTCGCTATCAGGAAAGAAGCCGCTCGGAGACATATACTCAGTCCATCTGCAACAGGGGATGGCGGTGACGACGGCAGAGTGTCATTAGGTATCAAATCGGGCTTGGCAACGAAGGGATAAGGGGTTGAAACCGAAGTCAGATTTTCCAAAACAAGCAACAAAGGAGCAAGGAAAAAAACCCAGAACTAGTAGGGACTAGAAAATCGGTCAGATTTGGCCACCGGAGCAGCTGGTTCATCATCCCGGAGTAAGAATTATGTTGATCGATTGGGACTGAAGTGTTCACACTATAATATGACCGGACATGTCAAGGAAGAGTGCTTCCATTTGGTGGGTTTCTCGGAATGGTGGACCAATAATCCCAAATGGAGGAATAGAGATAGTCAAGGACGAACGGGGAGGTCTACCGCCATGATGGGCAGCTCGAAGGCCACCAGCATCGGTGGCAGCGGAGCAAATGCAGAAAATGACACTTTTGCAGTAGTCGGCGTTGGAAGAGAAGGAGGAAGAGTGAGCATGAGCAGCGGAATAAGGAGTGGCGAGACAGGTATAGGGTTTGGGGGGAATTATTTAGCCCTAAACCCTCCTATTTCTAATGCTCAATATTTTAAGCTTGGATGTTTTGAAGTGTTCGAATCTGATCCTGAGTTTATTCCATGTGTAAGTCAACCTCGAAACAGCCCCAGTAACTTTGAAAAATATCCATCAAACCCCCAGTCAAAGTCAAACAGTCAATTAAGCCCAATTTTTCCAACAAAATCCTTTATAGCCTAAAAAGTTAAGAAAGAAAAGAGTAAGCAGTGGTTATTTGATTGTGGGGCGACCGATACTATGATGTATGACCCGAATGATATTATTAATCCATCGAAATCCAAAAAATCCCAAATCCAGATAGCCAATGGGAAATTTACATGTGTCCAGGGATCAGGGTAGGTTGAATTGTCACCTACTTTGAAATTATCCCACTACTTATATGTGCCTTCCCTTACTTGTAAATTGCTGTCTGTGAGCCAAGTGACAAGGGAACTGAATTGTACGGTGCTAATGAATCCTAGTTTTTGTCTCTTACAGGACATCCGACAAGGAACTGAATTGTACGGTGCTAATGAATCCTAGTTTTTATCTCTTACAGGACATCCAAACTCGGGAGATTATTGGATGTGGCACTAAGCAAGATGGGCTCTACTACGTCAATGAGGTAGCTCAGAAAGGATCCGCAATGCTAGCTCATGGGATGACTGATCGACAGAGTTGGTCGTGGCACAGATGTCTGGGACACCCATCACCCGGTTATTTTAAAGTGCTTTTTCCTAGTTTATCCAATAATATCCCGTGTGATACATGTGTCTTAGCTAAGAGTCATAGGAAGTCTTTTCCTCTTAGTAACACTCAGGTAGAACATGCATTTGATTTGATATGTTCTGATGTGTGGAGCCCTGCTCCCAACTTTGGGAATAATGCTTTTAAGTTTTTCTTGATATTTATTGATGATTGTAACCGGATGACCTAGGTTTATTTTCTTAAGCTTAAATCTGACGTGTTCCAAAAATTTGTGCATTTTTATACCATGATTCATACTCAGTTTCAAAGAAATATCAAAATCCTCCGGTCTAATAATGGGGGGAGGGGATTTGTGAACCATACCATGCAATCCTTCTTTCGAGAAAAGGGGTTAATTCAGCAAACCACATGTCCGAACACCCCCTAACAGAATGGAGTTACCGAATGCAAAAACAGAATCATTCTTGAGATAACCAGAACTTTCATGTTTGAATCACATACACCCACCTACTTCTGGCCTGAAGCTGTAGCCACCGCTGTGTACCTCCTCAACTGCCTACCCACCAAAATTCTTAATCTCAAAACTCCTTTAAATGTTCTATCCACTCACACCCATATCCCTCCGACCTTATCCTTGCCTCCTAGAGTTTTTGGGTGCTCAGTTTTTGTGCATATTCTTAAGACTGAGCGCTCAAAATTCGATCCTTGTGCTCTTAAGTGCGTCTTTATTGGGTATGGGATAAACCAGAAAGGATATCGATGTTACCATCCTTCCATCCGTCGCATATACACTATTATAGATTGTGACTTCCTCGAAACCGAATTTTTTTTTCACAGCCCAACCTAGTGGTTAGGGGGAGAGTCATGACAATGACACACTGCATTGGTTACTCAGCCCAACTCTACCGGTCAGTGAACCCAACAAACCAGCCAGTGGGTTCGTTGACGTCACTTCTGAAAACGGAGAATGGCCCATTAAGCCAGAATCACCCTGATCTCCTCCTCGTTCGGATGCTCCTCAAGAGGTAAATACTCCAACCCATGATGTTGCTTCCTCTTTGAATTATTCTAACCATGAAGGTGCAGTTCTAGAACCAGAGACTGAAGTGTTGGAAAGTATAGGGAGGTACATTCTTCCTCCTCAAAGCACTCGGGGAGTTCTGCCACCTAGGTATTCACCGAAACATGAATCAAAAACTTCCAGATATCCGATGGCTAACCTAGTCAGGGGGAGCCTGTCAGAAGAAGCTAAGGCATTCACCATAACCTTGTATACCGAGTCTATCCCACAGACTGTGGAAGAAGCTCAGAGAAAGGAAGAATGGGTCTAAACAATGAGTGTAGAAATGGCTACGCAGGAAAAGAACGGGACTTGGGAAAAATGCAAGTTACCAGGAGGGAAGAGAACAGTTGGATGTCGATGGGTGTTCACCGTGAAGCATAAGGCAGATGGGACAGTGGAAAGATACAAAGCCCGGTTAGTATCAAAAGGGTACACCCAGACTTATGGGGTAGACTATTCAGAGACGTTTAGTCCAGTAGCGAAGATTGATACTATCATAGTACTTTTCTTAGTAGCAACAAATCTCGACTGGTCGCTACACCAGTTCAACGTCAAGAATGCTTTCCTGCATGGAGATTTGAGAGAAGAAGTCTACATTGAAGCACTGCCAGGGTTCACATAAGGGTTCCAGAAGAATAAGGTGTGTCGACTGAAGAAGGCACTCTATGAACTGAAACAATCTCCTAGAGCATGGTTCAGAAGATTTACTGTTGCAATGAAGAGGTATGGGTACAAACAGAGCAATTCCGATCACACTCTATTTCTGAAAAGGAAAGGTGAGCTCATCACATGCTTAATTATCTATGTGGATGATATGATCATCACTTGGAATGACAATGAAGAAATGGTACGCCTTCGGAGAAACCTGTTTGAAGACTTTGAGATGAAAGATCTGGGAGGTTTAAAATACTTCCTTGGAATAGAGTTGCTGCGATCAAAATTTGGAATATTCATTTCTCAACGGAAGTATATCTTAGACCCCCTAGCTAAAACTGGGGTTGTGAACTGTAAGCCGACAGAAACGCCAATTGTGGTAAACCATGGTTTAAAGCTAGAAGAAGGAGCAGAGTTAGCTGATCGGGAGACTTATTAGAGGTTAGTGGGGAAGATGATCTATCTTTCCCATACGAGACTAGACATAGCATATGCAGTTGGGATAGTAAGCCAATTTATGCACAAACCTTAGGCAGAGCACATGAATGTTGCCTTAAGGATCGTGCACTACTTGAAGGGAACACCTGGAAGTGGAATTTTATTTCAAAACAATGGGCATTTAGAAGTGAAGGGATGCACAGATGCAGATTGGGCTGAAAATCCTATTGATAGAAGATCTACTTCTGGATACTTCTCTATGGTTGGAGGAAATCTTGTAACATGGAAGAGTAAAAAGCAGAAAGTAGTAGCACTATCGAGCTCAGAAGCAGAATTTAGAGGGATTGCTAGGGGGCTAGCTGAGCTTCTTTGGATCAAGAAGCTATTGACGGAGATTGGGTTCCCACCACAAGACCCTTGTCAGCTATTGTGTGATAATAAGGTTACCATCAGCATTTTAGAGAATCTAGTGCAACATGATCGCACCAAACACATTGAAGTGGACCGACACTTCATTAAGGAGAAACTGGAAGAGGGAATCATCAATTTGCCATACGTCCGGTTGGAAGAACAATTGGCGGATATTCTGACTAAGGCTGTAACTGGAAGAGTCTTCAATGAAGTTCTGAGCAAGTTGCGCGTTGGTGACCCCACGACTCAACTTGAGAGGGAGTGTTAGAAAGGAAAGGATATGTATTGATAATGTTCACATGTAGAAAAGGGAAAGGATTGATTCCCTCAATTATAGGATCAATCCTTTCCCCAATTCTCCCTAATTCTCCCCTATCTTCTCCAGAATCAGGTCTATAAGACCAACATTGTAACAATATAGTACAGATAATAAAAGCTATATTCGAAACAATGTCTTCTTTTATCCTAATCTAAGAATAAGCATCCACCCCATCTTTCCTATCTTACGACGCATGGAGTGTACAACCTCTTGAACCGTGATGATATTGTCTACAATTTGTCTACTAGACACAAAATTGGTCGGAAACTCCGAGACAATTCTCGTCTTAATCGGTTTCATATGATTAGCCAAAAGTTTAGTAATGATCTTATAAATAACATTACATAAACTTATTAGCCTGAATTGTGCAAATCCCGTCGGACTACTCACCTTTGGTATCAAGACAACATATGTTTCATTCAAAGTAGTGTTCGTTCGCCCTGTAAGCAAGAAATCCCGCACTAGTTGAAAATACAATTACCTCTTTCATTATCTCTTTTTTTCGTTGTTTAGCCAAAATAATATTAGATACCGAGAGATTTAGTGCTGAAAACACAAAATTCTTATAACAAAGTAAGTTAAAACAAAAAAGCAAAGTGATATTAGAAATGATAATAAGATGAGTTGAATGTCAGGTAAATGTTAGATTGGTTTGCCCCGACACTTATAATGTTATAACTTAATTGTGTTTGAATTACATTAAAAAAATATTATCTTAATTTTAAAATTTTATGTTACAAAATTTTAAGTGTACCTTAAAAATAGAAGTCAGAAAGAAATTTTATTTAAATTAAATTTTATTTTGAACTTAAAAATTAAATTATTCTTTTTATAAAAAAATTACTTAAAAATTTAAATTAATATACTTAAAAATATTGAAATTATTAAAAAATTTTAATGTAAATGATTTAAAATAATAATAAAAAGAAAAGAGCAAGCTAATGAATCTATTATTCTTGAATCAAAAAATATATTAATACAAATTTTAAGATTCAAATTATACATTAAAATTTTTAATTTTACTCAAAATTTAAAATAAATGTTTTAAAAAATTCTAAAGTTTGCCATAAAAATTTCAATGTAAATAATTTTATAGATTTAATTTAAAATAATAATAACAAAATAAAAACGAAAAGACAAAGAGGTCATAATCGTTGATGGACGCTGCCTAATAATAATAGAAAATGACAATCGCGAAACTTCTATGCATTTTATAAGCAGACTTCAAGTTAATGAATTTCTTTCTTAAATAATGCACGACGTGTTGCGATACTCATCTTCAACAACAATGGCTTCTTTTCCTTCTTCTTCTTTGGCCTCCCAATCTTGCGCATGGAGGTACGATGTCTTCATCAATTTCAGGGGTGAAGACACTCGTCGCAGTTTCAGCAGCCATCTTTATGATGCTTTGTGCCGAAAGGCTCTCCTGACCTT
>JANZXR010000007.1:5835147-5852236 GCA_027575705.1 Erythroxylum echinodendron
GAGGGAGGATTTTGATTTTAAAAATCGTGTAATTTCCATTTACTGGTTTTATTATTTAAATGTATGTGATGCCATGTAGAGTTCTGTAGTGATTGCACGTAACGCTCTCTTATCTTAGGATATGTGTCGGAATGACCTACAGGAGTCCCGATGCCTATCCTAGGGTAATGGGGTGTTACAACCACGTTATAGAATTAAGGATTGAGAGGATAATATTCTACCATGGTTAAGTTCTGACCATTCTTCATTATGTCTGTGTTTGTACCAACTAAAATGGTAAGTGTAGTAAGTGTTTCACAGTAGAAAGCAAGTTGTTTGTCCCTTCTCTATTAATAATTGGAACTTTGTATCTTTTTTCGAATTTCATTCTCATTTCTACTTTGGGTTGAATTTAATTCTCAATTCCTCTTCAAAACTAAATATATTAGGAATTAAGATGCCAATCATATATCGATATTCACGCGATTTCCTTAAGATAACATATCACTTTGTCATAATGAAAAGCATATGTTATATGTCACATTGTAGCAATGAAAAACATATGTCAAGTATATACATGTTAGAAGGTAGTTATTGTCAAGTATAAACATTTGTTTTAACATAAACACTGTATTGAAACTTTTGTTAACTTTGCTTATGAGCATAAACCAATAATTATTTAAGGCATGAATCCCTTTCAATATCCCTAGACATTTGCACCTGATTATATCCCTTTCCATTTATATAGGAATTAGGTTTTTTTTATTCTTCTCTTTAGTGTTTCTAACTGTCCTAAATTGAGGTTGCTTAGTTTTTGATTCTCTTTTCCTCTTGGAATATATTTTATTTTATAAATATTCATTTCTAACTTTAATTTAGTATTAACATTTTACATTAGGCAAGAATCACCTTTGATGGAAATATTCATTTCAATTCTTCACTCTTTGTCATGTTTTATTTTTCTTCCTTACTGGGTTTTTGTAGTTAGCCTTATATTATTGCAGCGACTTGAATATACTTTACTCAGTTGTGTTTTTGTAATTAACCCTATAACATGTACGTTACTCAATCACACTTCCCCTTATCTTATCTTATTTAGTCTAATC
Organism: Erythroxylum echinodendron; assembly: GCA_027575705.1. Lineage (NCBI taxonomy): Eukaryota > Viridiplantae > Streptophyta > Magnoliopsida > Malpighiales > Erythroxylaceae > Erythroxylum > Erythroxylum echinodendron. The sequence continues at coordinate 5,836,233 of JANZXR010000007.1, forward strand.
TTTTGTACATATTTCCATTTATAACCATCTTTTTATGTATAATGTTACATGTCATTGTTAAAAATGCCCAGTATTTGTAGATGTTGGTAAAATTTTAATTTCATTATAGAAGGGTGTTGGAAAGATATGATAATAAATATGTTAGAGGCAAGCTTAAAAGGAAGAAGGATATATGTGTTGATGAACTTAGCATGGTAGTCCTATAAGGAGTTTCTAAAAACAAAAGACATAAAATAATATCTTTGCTTTACAAATTTCTTAATAAGTTGATAAGAAGCTTGAAGGAGTTAAACTTATACCATGATAAGGACATATTAGCTATGCTCCAACAATGGGAAGATTTCATAATGTTGAAATCCATTATGAACATGGTTATAAGCACCCTGAAATAGATGATGAAGAATCTAAATATGATATTCACAATGAATTTGATGATAATACACATCAGAAAGTGAGTATGAATGATGAGTGGTTGTTTTAAGTTCAAGTGGAGCAAGATGATGACTTCATTGTTATGCAGGTTATTGAATTTGGAGATGATTCAGTTGATAACAAGTTATTTGCAACTGATGATAAAGAATATATTGTTCCGAGAACAAATAAGAAGCGATATACTAAGACTATACATAGTAGGTTTGAATGCGATAACATTGTCTATAGGGGTCGAAGGTAGTGGAAATAATTGCAATGAAGAAGGTGATTATTCTAAAGATACACAAAGACAAGAAGAAATTTGATATGGTGCAAATAGTGAATATGAGGATAGTAATGTTGAAATTCAAGCACCATTTTGTAGTGATGATGAATCATCTAGTGCAAAGAAGAAATACATTGTCTTTAATCCAAAATTTGAGAACAAAGATTTTAAGTTTAAAATTCGAATGAAGTTTAAGGATGAGATGCAATTAAGGGAAATAAGAAACTATGCAATTACAAACAGATATGACATTTTAATTGAGAGATTCGATGTGAGAATAGAGGTAGTTTGTGAACCACAATGTTCTTTTTCGTTATATGCTAGCTTTTTTAGAAATGAGAAAAAAATTGTTGTAAAGATAGTAGAAAACAAGCATAACTATAGGAAAGTGCAAAGAAACAAGCAACCTAGTAAGAATTGGATAACAAATGAATTCTTACACAAGGTTAGGAGGAAATTGAATTAGCCTATTACCAAAATGATGAATGATCTCCATAGAAAATGTGCACTATGCGTAACTAAAATCCCAATGTTATAGGGCTAAATTGGAAGTTATTATCATGTTATAGGGATCTATGGAAGGTTATTATTCTAGGTTATAGTCTTATGGACAAGAGTTACTAAAAGCTGACTAAGATGGAAAATATATTATTCAAATTGAACTTGATGGAAAGTCTAAAAAAACTAAAGTTTAAAATGTTTTATATAGGATTTAGTGCTTTAAAGTATGGTTTTCTTAGTGGATGCAAGAAAAATTGGGTTAGATGGATGTTTTTTGAAGAAATTCCTTGAAAGTGCTTTATTAGCTACAGTAGGTCTTGATGGAAATAATTAGAGGTTTCCTATATCTTGGGTTGTTGTTAAGGGGAAAAAAATTACCAGTTGTGGCATTAGTTTTTTGAGCAGTCTTGCAAAATATCTTGACATAACTGGGAATGTATGGAATTTTGTTAGTAATCAGCAGAAGGTAAACTTTAAATATTCATACATGTAATGTTCTATTATTAATGTGATTTAAGTTTTTAAAGTTATGTTACATTTTTTTTTGTTATAGGTTTAGTTGATGCGTTAAAGAATGTGTTACTAGAAGATGAGCATAGAAAATGTGCCCAACATGTCTGTGCAAATTTATCAAGTGTTCATACAGGATACATATATAGGAGTTTATTTTGGCAAGTAGTGAGTTGAACAATGGAAGTGGAATTTGATGAGGTAATGGAGCAATTGAAGAGTATTTCACTAAAGGTTTATAATGATTTCAAAATTAGGAACCTAGAGACTTTTGTGAAGGCATTTATTAGCACAAGACTAAAGTATGAAATAGTTTATAATAATATATCAAGACATTTAATGGATTCATTTATGAAGCTCATACAAAATGCTTGATCAATATGTTATAAGAAATTCAAATTTCTTTAATGAATTAGATATATGAAAAACGGTACATAATTCTCAAGTCCATTGAAGATATATTTGCACTATTTATATGTAATTACAAAAAGATGCTAATATTTAGCTTTTTGATTTTTTTATGCTTCATAGATGGGTGGAAGTCAATGTCAAGTGCTAGAACCTCTGAATAATGTAACAACAACTCAAGCTTCCTAAAATACAATAGCCAATACAAATTAAACTAAGAGGAGGATCAAATTAAGGACAAAATGATTTGCTCCTAGAAAATGTCAACTTGTTAATGATTGAGAATTTGGATACCAACTTCTAGTTATGTATTATTTTTGGATGTGTATTAGTTATCATTTGGTTGACAATTTTGATATGATTTGGTTCATAGTTTGAACATGGTTTGATTGAGTATTTGAAAAAGGTTTGATTGAGTATTTGAATATTGTTTTTTTTTTCATAACACTAGTGTGTAAGTGTTATGTTGTATAAGTTAGATATCTTAAACTCCTAATCAAGTTCTTAAAATATGTTGGATTAAAAGCTTCACCTTCTTCATATTTTGATATCTTGACTCCAGTCTTGACAAGTGTTTCCATAGGTTTGGAATCAATCATCTTGAACTTCTTAAGTACTTCTTTAACATATTTTTCTTAAGAAATGAAAATACCTTCCTCCATTTACTCCATTTCAATGCCAAGGTAATATGAAATTAACCTAATGTCTGCCACCTTGAATTCTCAAATCGTTGCTTCCTTAAATTCATTAAACATGCTTGGATTATTTCTTGTAAAAATCAAATCATACACTTACAAACAAACAAGCAAAATATCTCCATTTTTGTTAGTTTTTGAGTAAAGAACATGTTCATATAGACGCTTCACATAGCCATTCTTTTAGAAGTATTTGTCAATTTTGTTATTCCATACTCTTGGAGCCTGCTTTAATCCATATAAAGCCTTCTTCAACTTTAAAACTTTGTCTTCTTGGACTTTCAAAACATAGGCAAGAGGTAGTTCTACATAAACTTCCTCCTCTAAATAGCGATTTAGAAAAGCACACTTGAAATCCATCTGATAAATCTTCCATTTGTTTTGAGCAACCAATGAAATAATCAATATTATGGTCTCTAAACAAGCAACAGTAGCAAACATTTCTTTTTAGTTTATACTTTGACATTGATTATAGCCTTTTGCTAGTAATCTCTCTTTGTATATCTCTACTTCTCCTTTAGCAGTCTTTTTAGTCTTGAACACTTATTTGACTCTAATTGCTTTTTGGTCTTTTAGAAGAGCAGCAAGTTCCCAAGTATTGTTTTTGTTAATTGCTTGAATTTCTTCATCCATTGCTTTTAACCATTTTTTGTCCATACTAGCTTCTGCGAAATCTCTCAGGCTTTTCCAACCATGGGGTTTGGTGGAAGGACTGTCTTTTGAAGTTGATAGAGGTGATTCATTATGATTAGGGGATGGTGGAGTTATAGGCTCTTGAGGTGCTTCATTCTTGTCATTATCACTTTCTTTAACAAAAGGAAAGAAAACATAATCTTCTTCTTGATCATTCCAATCCCATATAAATTCTTCGTAAAAAACAACATCCTTATTCACAACAACTCTTCCGGTGCTTAGATTGTGGAGTTTGTAACCTTTAGAACTTGAATCATAATCTATAAAAAAAAATTTCTCACTTTTATCATCAAGATTTAAATGCTTTTGATCTAGCACATAAGCATATGCAATGCTCCAAAAAATCTTCAGGTGAACAACACTAGGCTTCTATCCACTCCAAGCTTAATGAGGAGTCACATTCCATAAACTCCTATTCCATAAACTCCTAGTAAGGCTTCGATTAGAAAGGTACACTGCACATTCTACAACTTCAACCTAGAATTCTTTCAGCATCTTCTTGCTCTTCATCATACTTTGCGCCATATTTAGAATGGACCTATTTTTCCTTTCGACGACACCATTTTGTTATGGTGTCCATGCAACTATAAGAGATCTTCGAATTTTATTTTCATTATAAAATTTATTGAATTCATTTGAAGTAAATTTACCTCCTCTATTACATCTCAAAGCTTTTATAAAATAACCACTTTTTTTCACTAAAAGCTTTAAATTTTTTAAATGCCCCAAACACCTCTGATTTTTCTTTTACAAAATAAACCTAATTTTTCAGCTAAAATCATTAATAAATAGTGGAAAGTAATTATTCTTACTAAAAGAACTTGTTTTCACTAGTCCATAAATGTCTATATGCACAAGCTCCAATTGATTCTTTGCTCTTATAAAAGATTCTTTTGGAAAAATCTTTCTTAATTATTTTCTAAAATGCACCCTTCACAGAATTGATTTGGGTGCTCAATGTATGGTAATCCATTCACCATGCTTTTCTTCGACAATAATTTTAAGTCACCAAAATTCAAATGCCTATTGTGTCTGGTTTCTATTGCTTTTAATTTCCTTCATATCTTAATTTTGGTTACAAATCTTTGTGTTTTGATCCAAATGTGAGATAAATTGAGTAGAAATATTGTGAATATTGCATGAATATTAATTGGATTATTTTTGTGAATTTTTCATATAGGTTGAAGGGAAAGTCATATAAAGTTGCATGAAAAGAGAAATAAAAATTAAAAAGAAAAAAAGAAAAGAAAAGAAAAGTGGTGACAAGTGTCACCATCTCACGGTGGTAATAAGTAACCACCTTAAAGGTGGTGTGTGACTAACATTTTAGTAACGGTGGTAACTTGGTGTGTCACCACTGTGCATGACTAATATTTAATTTAAATATGAGTCATAGGGGTGACTTAAATAGTCACCCCCAGTCACCCCTGTGCGTGACTAGTCATGGGGGTGACTTAATTAGTCACCCCCTGCAATTTCGTGGACACTAACTTTGAGTCTAAAACGTGCAGGTTGATAGCCTAATAACCTAAAACTAGAGTGGGGCTATAAAAGGCAAGAGAGGGTGCTAGTTGGGATAATCTTTTTATGGACAATTTGATTCATTCACTCACACAGAGACACAGACAGGGGAGGCACAGAGAGATAGAGAAAAAGAATATAAACAGAGACAGGAAACAAAGATAGTATGAGAAGGAGAAGAAGAGAGAAACAACAGAGAAGTGGGAGCCAGGAGGAGAGGCTGAAAGCGAGAGCTTGAGTTAATCTTCAGCAGACATTCGGTTGGAGGAGAGCAACTGAAGAAGAAGGCGAGAGCCAAAGCTTAAAGTTGAGAGTGCATAAGACCTCCAATATCTCATTATCCAGCCCTCTGTTTGCTTATCTCTTTCCTCATCTGTTGCTTGTTTCTTTGAGTTTATGGTTTTGTGGTATTGATTGATTTATACTCTTGTTAGTTTAACGACTGTTGCTTGTTATCTAGTCATAGTTCATTTAAGTAGTTACTGGGTTGTTTTCTTTAACTTCTATCGACAATAATATGGGATTGAAATATTTGAGTATAAAGAATCATGTGTATGATATGATGGGTTGATCTCTTTTCTTGATAATTAATGTAGCTATTTGGATGAATATGCATGATTGGGTTGCAGATATGTTGTCTTATTTATTACTGTGGTTTCTAAACTAAATGGATGTAATAGAATGGCCAAACTTTGCAACATTTTAGTGTTAAAATGAAGATTCGAGAGATGAAGTTTAATACAGATCATGAAACTATGGACACTTAGGTTAAGAACTGGAAATATATTAACGGAAGTGGTAATTGGTAGTTGAGTTTTCATTTTTAATGCGGATAGTAACTTGTTGAATACGAAAGTTAGACTAGTTCATTATTCAAATCGATTTAGAACTTAACTTAATTTTAGTAAGACAACAATCCAATCATTTCTCTTAATTATGCATAGGAAATTAAATTAGTGAAATTAATTCTTAAGAGTTTTTCCACTTTGATTAATCTATTTGTCTTTGCTTGCAATTAATTCTGTCTACTTTTCAATTTAATTTTGTAATTTTCATTAAAAACTTTCACTCAATAATCAGGATAAAATGTTTAGGAATGCATTGTTTTTGTTTTTATTTTTAATTAAAATTTAATTTAAGTTGACCAATTTCACCTCCATGAGAGACGACCCTAGGTTATCAGCTATAACTATCTCATACACTTGCGAGTAGGATAGCCTAGGTCTTTTTAGAATTTTTGGGCACAACAATGCCCAAGCCTCAAATGCCAAGCCCATAATGTAGCTTTCAAGCAAGATATTAGACCTTTAACAACATCCGTTTGAATGTTTAACAAAAACATTCTATTTTTCATCATTGGTACTTTGAAAATCAAGTTCTCATGTCGATCTCTAATTGAAAGACTACAATTATTCATGACAGTGTTATAGCCTTTCTTTAATAGTTCTCCCAAGCTTAAAATATTATTTTTCATATTTGGCTCATAATAAACATTAGAAATGAATTCATGTTTTCCATTTCTTAGGTGAATTAGAATATTACATTTCCCTTTCATCAGAATTTTTGTTACATCTCTAAAGGTAATATTGCCACTTACATATTCATCAAGCTCTATGAACAATGTTCTGCACCCACATATATGGTTACTTACGTCACTATCAAGGTACCAAATAGTACGTTCATATGCTTCTTTAGCTTTACAATCTAAGAGTAAGGTTGGCTCACTAGTTTTGTTCTCTTCCTCAATTCAATTGGCATTTTCTTCAACACTATTTTGAAATTCCTATGAATAATGGCCAAACTTATGACAGTTATAACATTCAACATGGCTTTTGTCCTACCTTCTATTATAATGTTGTCTTCTGTATGGCCTTAAGTAACTTTGTCTTCCATGATCTGGTGATGAAATAGAATGCTAATTGCTACCACCATCTTCATTTTTATTTTGATTATAATTTCCTCCTCTGCCTCATCCTCAAGTGTTAGCACGTCCACAGCCTCTACCATATCCTTGACCTCGAACTTGTTTATATTGACTTTTCTCTTAATTATTTTGATTTTTTATTGTAGCTTTGTTTGCAATAGCTGCACCATGAAGTCATCTTCTTTCTAAAAAATTTTCTTCACGGGCTTGTAAAGAACCTATAAGTTGATCAACCAACATCATACTCAAATCTTTTGATTCTTTAATAGGTAAATGATAAATTTGAATTTTTCGTCTAGGGAATTGATAATATTTTTAACAACTTGGCTATCATTCACATTCTCACCATGTCTCTTCATGTTGTTTACAACTTTTGAAACTCTTGTGAACTAATTTGTAACCAACTCAGATTCATTCATATATAAAGATGCATATTCACCTCTCAATGTTTGAAGTAGTACTTTGTTAACTTGATCAACATGTTTGAAAGTGTTCTCCAAGATCTGCCATGCTTTTTTAGTAGTGGTTGCTTTAAAAATCTTCTCAAACGTTCCATCATCAATTGCTTAATGAATTATCGTGAAAGCCCTTTGATCTTTCTTCCTTGTATTACTCAAAGCATCCTTTTGTACTTAAGTGAAAGAAGCTTCATTTTCTGGTTCTGTGTATCCTTTGTCAACTATCTCTTATATGTCTTGAGAGATAAGTAAAGCTTAAATGCGAATACACCAAGTGCTATAATTTTCTTCAGTGAGACGAGGCACTTAAAAAGGGACAAGATTGTTGTTGGCCATTTTTTTCACCAACACTCTAGAACTCTAGCTCTGATACCACTTTGTTGGAAACTTGGTGGTGGAAATTCACTCAAACATAATAAGAACAATAATTTTAGGAGGGAAACACACTTGTATTAACTTTTCTTCTAAATTGATACAACTTGTTTCTCACCACTATCACTCTCAATCTCTCAAGTTCCCTCACATACTCAAATGACAATACCACCAAGGTATATATAGGATACAAGAGAGAGCCACAATATAATGAACTCCCACATACATGCAACATATTAATTAACGTTAACATAGATTATCTAAATACATGAATTCACGAATAATCTAAATATATGAACACAAACTTCTAAATGAATGTATAATCAAACTCCTTCATGATTCATGTATGCTTGTGTATATATAAATCGTGTTTAATTTCCAACATGTCTCAGATGGAATGGCCCATGGGTAATACTAGCTAGAAGTCCCAAGAAAACAGTGTTTGAACATTAAAGTTGTTCATAATCTCGACCCATTACAAGGAGAGTGAGGGTTCAATAAACCATTAATAAGGAAGTGCATGATGAGCAATTTAAGGTAAGGGTAAGGCAAGATAGAAGAGATCTGAATTGGACTAAAACTAAGGAAAGGGATGAACAAATGAGTTGGAAAGCTACTGATACCATATTAGTTGTAACTATAATTACTCTATTGAAATGAGAGGAGAAATCACAAAAGAGAATACGGTTAAAACTTGACAAGAATATTGTAGCTACCCACGAAACAGGGTGTCCATTTTGTTTTGAACAGAAATGTCCTTGCCATATAGAACCCAAAGCAAATTACCCAAGAAAATAGCCCTCAATTTTAGGATTAACATTTTAAAACATCTTATGTCTTTTTGCTAGGATTAATTAATGTTCACTTGCAGAAAAAATTAAACTTCTTGAATTACCATGCAACTATCGATTTAGACATGATTATAATTGTTGTAACAATTGCCAAAAATTTGACCAAAAAAAAGTAGCAACATTATTTCCTTAATTACTGCTTTTTATTGTATTGTTGTGCACAGCTCAATAGTTTAAACCCTTGCATTGCTGCAATGAGATGTAGTCTCTCGTGCATGCATGAATGTTATGAATTTGTTTTTCTTTTTTCTATAATAAAAAATTAGAACTGAAAAATGTTGTTTATATAAGAAAAAAGTTACCTGTGTAATTATTCTTATTCTTTCTTTAGTTAATCAAAAGCAAGAAAATGTAGAATTGATAATCATAAATCACAAACTAGCATTCCTCTTATATTAACAATTGCGACATACATCGTTGATATCTTTCAGAAGCCATGCACAATTCTACGACATGTCTTCTTGAACCAGCGTAACCCCTTTTTTATTGTACCTTTCACCTTCGCTTCAACGGCGTACAGTTTGTATTGAGCCACACGCTTCTTTCTCTTGCTCTCCGCTGATTTCCACCGTGGCTTTTTATGCAGAGGAGGAGGTGGAGGACATGCTCTCCGGTAATCACCATATGTGGTGCATTCTTTGTGACCGCCCATCTCCCTCCGGCTCCGGCCACCCCTCCTCTCTCTCTGTCTCTCTTTTCCGCTAGATGTGGTGGATTCGTTGAGAGAGAGATTGAGAAATAATATTTCATAGCTTTGATCTCATATATAAGGAGAGGTTGAGGGAGTTGATTAAAGGAGTAATCTGTTAATAGTTCTGTTTGAGACAGAATGATAAGGAAGATTAAAATTAAGAAAAGCTTAGTTTATCCAATTCTAGTATTAGTTAGTGCTTTGTTATTAATATCTAATTGTTCAATAATTAGTTTGCTTAATAATATTGTACTATACAGTATTCGCAATATTAGTATCCTGAAAATTTCCTATAGGCTTATTTTGACTTTGGGTTAATAAGATATGCTTCGGTTGTTCATAAGCTGCCTTAAACATTGTTTGTCACTTAAAATTTTTAATCAAATGATGGGTCGATTGGTTTCACATATATTTTTCGTTGTAATTTTCAATTTTTATTTTCAATTTCTAGTTTAATTTTTTTAAATAAAAATAAAAACCTGATGTTAATAGTAATATAGTTATATTTTTATTACTGATAATAATTACATATTCGATAAAATTTAAATATAAATTATCATAATTTATTTTAATATTTTATATAATACATTGTGTCGATTAAGTACCAATGTTTTAATTTGTTGTAAATATAATTCGATATTAACTATAGTGTTAATATTGTTGACGTGGAACATTATGTAATCAGTATCCATTTCATGTTAACAAGAATGTGTAAACTAAATAATAAATTTATTTCTAATTAAATAATTAAAAAACAAATAGTTTAAGTATCATTAAAAATATTGGTTCCTTATCATGAAAGATAATGTAAAGGTTCCTTTAATCTTATGATGACTTTTCCTAATTAATGTTAATGCTATAATAGATGTGGATGATGGAAAGTTAACCCTAAGTATACAGGATGGGGAGGTAGCCTTGCTAGTTTCTCTATAGACGTAATTGATACATTTATTTCTCTTACTATGTAGGAAGTAATCACACTAACCTATTGGAGAATTGTATCATACAAGGAGAAGGAGGGATAGACAAACCCATTTCTAATAGAATGTGTGGTAAGTAATCAGCCTTCGATTATGAAAAAGAGTGGAATCAAGCCTTTAATTGAGAATCTTGGATGAGTGAAGAGCTCGGGGAGAAATCTAGTTAAAAGAATAAGGAACAAGTTCTTGTTGGGAGGCAAATTAATATTTAGATGTTTTGTTTTAGTTTGGTAGCTTTTAGGATCTTTATCAATAGTTTTGGTTTGTTTTTTAGTTTTTAATTAATAGATTTAAGTCTTGTTTAATATTATTTCACTATTGGGTCATGATTATTCTACCTAAGATAAGACTTGACGGAGTTTTATAGGTCATATGGGAAATAATGTCTAAATTAAAGAGCATCCCTATGCGCTAGAGTAAAGATAAGATTGCACTGGACTTGGATAGATATTGATGGAATATGACAAGACTGACGATTCTTTTATTATTAGGAGAGTATCGATTCTCCTTACCTCCCTTTCATTGTTTTTTATATTTTTCATTATTTTGGTATATTGTGTACATTGAGGATAATGAACAACTTAAGTATAGAGGAGGGAATTAACTATTATGCTTTCATTTTTGTTATAATTAACTTAATGGAAAAATTTAGGAGAACTCTTTAGAATATTGATCAAGATAATTCATTACAAGTTTGAATGCTATTGTGATTTTATTTATTACTAGTGAGACTGCATAGTTAAACCTTTTGTCAGACTCGCAGTCCATCTGATCAAGCACCCTCTCTATTCTTTCCAACCAATGTTCTGCCTCCGCAGGGTCTGTACTTCTATAGAAGTCTACAATACCCTACTTTCTAAGTTTACCTTCTCTCTCTCCTCTCAAGAATTCTCAGAGACATTTGTTCAAATTGAGGCATTGGAGACTCTCTATTGGCTCCTATGAACTCAAGGTCAGCTGACTCTGTGACTCGATCTCCTATAGCAGATGACCTACAACAACCAATAAGGGTGATCACTGTACGAGAACTCTCACTATATATCTTGTCCATATGTTCTTATATATCCCTGAGAATGCCAAACCATGCTCTGATACTAAAAATGTAACACATCACTACTATGGAGCATATGCCCGTACATCCAGAGGACATTGAAGAGCATAACCTATGAAAATGGCATGTTAAAGCAATTACATTAACTTATTATGGCCCACACATAACACAAGTATTCAAAAGATCAACTTTTCCTATTTCATTCACAAACATAATTTACATTGTAACATTACATTTCATAATCCATATATTTACATTACCATAAACATCTGAGAGTTTATTTCTCTTTTACAAAATGTTCTACCAGAAATGAGAAAAATAATTAAACACAATATATTAGACTCCTCAGATACTAACTGACCAGACCTTTGAACCATTCTTGTTTCCAAAATTGACAGTACTAGAGTTCTACTAGAATGACTTAGTAGCTAGGTCTCCCTTGTACCTGAAAAATCAATATTTGCAATTTTGATGAGTTTGCGAACTTAACGAGTGAACCATCATCAATGTGCTCACTCAATTCAGAACACAAATGTCACAAGTATATTTCTCAATTCAGCAGATGTATCACATTGTTCAATATTGAATAACAAATCACAATATACATCATATCTTAGCAATACATCATAAACTACTAACATTTCATATAATCATTTATCTCAATCATTCATATCATCAATATGTACACAAACATTGCATATCATTATATCAACACAATTCAGTAATTCTTCGTAATCATTCACATGATACATATAAAGATATATATATATTATAAATGCAAAAGCGCATGTGACTCCACTTTTATTTTTACTTTGTTGTGACCAAGCATCTATTTACCGTCCCATATCTTTTAAGGATACCAGGCTCATTTCATATTCTGTCCTATACTCATTGTGGATACCGGGCTTATTAATAACTGAGTTTGTGGCTCTTTGTGCACATTTCTAAGCTTTAAGTTCTTTTTCACACTGGTCACAACTCCTTTATTTGTTCATGGATAAAAATGTGATGGAATGCATTAATTCACATAATATGATATCAATAACTTTCATTCAATGTGCACAATCATTTATCACATTCATCAGATCTGAGTCCAACATTTAACATTCAGTTGAATACACATTTTCTATATTCACATACAATTAGAAAGTACTTCCAATACAATCTCGAATATTAAACTCCTCAGGCTATCAATGTCTAGAATTATCACTATCATATCAATAACAGTTCAATATGTAAAATTTAATCGAAAACAATTCAGTCATAGTGAGAAAACATCTAGGTTAACTCACAGTGCATTTCAAATAAGCTATTGCCTTGATGACTCAGCAATGTCTGGATGTTGACGATCAATTTGTGCTTTTTTAGTTATGCAGTACACACATATAGTTTACATGTTACTAAGTTGATCAATCATATGAATATTCAATCATGCATATATATGTGCCATGTTTAATGAATGCTCATTTGACCTTTTCAGGTATATAACTATTCATAAATTTTGACCATTCAAACATCATATTTTGTATACTACCATTCTGCAATCAAGTTTGTACCTTTGAGTTAGCTTGATTTACTCCAAATTCATCAACTATACTTTGCACTGATCTTTGAACATTTCCATGGTCAAAAGTATCTTATAATACACACATAATTGTTACTTTAAATCTGGAATTTTAGTAAGCTAAATCTATTACTAAACTTTTTCTAGCAACATATTCTCATACATTTACCCAATTCTCATTCATAATTACCCTATGTTCTTCAATGCTCATTCATCCATACCTTATACACATTATTCATGTCCTAAAGATCATGTTTGGATTAAAATAACTCATTTATTCCTTTAACAAATCAAAATTTCTAGATTTGAACTCAATCACATCAAAAAAGTCTATTCTTTAGATAATAACATCAATCAAGATCTTAACCAATTAATCAAGCAATAATCTAGGCTTATTCTTAACCTTAGTCAAGTCCAAATATACCAATTTAGAGTGAAATTTCTCAGCTGGTTCAACATGTATACAAGGCTGAGATTAAAATTCCAAAATTTGTCATCATCATCACTAATGTGTGTAATTTTTCTACCTTCAATACCTCACGAATTTAGCAAGCTTAAAGACAGCACTAACATCTGAAAATTTTCAGATTTCATGTCCTTTATAGTTACTTCATTTCAGATTAATTTAACTTCTATATTGGTTACACTAAGGCTTACAAAATTCTTCTCACTTATGTCATTAACATTCATTTTTTTACAAACACACCCACAGCTCAAAATTTCCAGATTTGAAAACACCTTGATAACACCTCTCTTTAGCATGAATTCCTCATCAATTATACTTCAAATCCCAACTTAAATCATCCATATAATAGTCTATAAACTACCATTTTCGTATATGCAAAAATAGACCAGAAAAGTATCCATTCATTCTCCAGTTTTCAGCACATCTTCAACATTAATATCATATACAATCTATCCCAATTCAATCATCATAATCTTTCTATTATAACGTGCCATAAAGGAAAATAGTTTACTTACTCATTTAGCCTCCAATTCTGGGTCAATTCATCAAGTTAACCTAGCCCTCTATGCATGCAAGATCATCATAAATTCAAGGTAGAAATTGGATGGTTTTTGATAATGATAAATGACAACAATAATCTAGTTCTTTAGTTATTTTATGAAGGGTAAAAGCATGTATTTGGTGTGGTAATTTAGCATGACTTCAAGAAGAGATAGAAGCAAGTTTCAGTGGTGAGAGATGAGAAGAGAATAAGAATGAGCAAGGCTAAAACTACACCTGCAGAAACTTTACACCTTAGGTGCTAGATTTCACCATATTACATTAACATATGTCCCTAAGCATATAAGCCATTTATCCCCTCCTTAATGTCAATTGTCACCTAGTTACTAGTCCATTTGTCGCTCAATCATTGCTACCATTTTTCAATTAATTACCCATGCCAAATTTCACTTATTTATCTAGGATTAGTCATCTTGATTTTCCATGTTTCAATTTGTCTTGCCATTTGACATTTGTCCCTATTCAAACATACATTTTAATTCATCAATTTTCCAATTGTAACAATTAATTCCAAGTTTACTACTTATAACTAATCAAACCAAAATTCAAGACATAAACATTACACAATTCACATCATGATCATTTTAAAACTTTCGTACCCCGGAATATGTCAATTGAGTGCATATACTATTTTTGTAATGTGTACGAAATCATAATTCATGTGTGTATATTAAAGATATGCATGTGAATGAAATGCATTTCATGAATGCTAAAATGATTTGACTCATATGTAATAATCTAAGGCTCTAACCCTCAGTATGGAAAATGAGTTATTACATATAGCATAGGATAGCTACACCTTACCACCCCCAGACCAGCAGTCAAGTAGAGGTTTGAATGGAGAATCAATGCCTTACAACCTGATTTATGAGAAAGCTTGTCATTTACCTGTGGAACTTGAGCATAAGGCCTACTGGGCTATCAAGGCCATAAATTGGGATCAGAGAGCAGCTGGAGAAAGAGGAAATTGCAGATAAATGAGTTGGACGAATTAAGACTGCAAGCTTATGATAATGTCAGGTTCTACAAGGAAAAGGCAAAGAGGTGGCATGATGCACACATTAGGAAAAAGGAGTTCCATGCAGGTGATATGGTTTTACTGTTCAACTCTAAACTCTGATTGTTTCCTGGAAAGTTAAAATCTAGATGGAACAGACCTTTCACAGTAATTAATGCATTCTCATCTAGAGTTATGGAGTTACAAAATGAACATGGAGAAACTTTCAGGGTGAATAGCCAACGTTGCAAGCCCTACTATAGAGGACAAGTACCCACCAAGCAAGAAAGAATATTTTTCAAATCCTGCCCATGGCCAGAGAGTGATCAAAGTCTTGCTAGTGACTTTAAAAACTAGCATAGGTTATTTTTGTTTATGTTTGTTGGATATTTGTGTTTATATTTTATTTATGTTAGTTTTTGTTTTCTTTGATATAGGAAAAGAATAAGTAAAGTGTGAGCTGTGAAGAATATGCAAGCCACCACTAACACAATCCTTGACATTAATACCAACAAGCTTTCTCATGCCTCTTTATTTATTCATTTATGAACTTTTGTATATAATATGTGTGTTGTTGTTGGTTGTGTATCACTTTCAAACATTGAGGACAATGTGTTGTTTAAGTATAGGCGAGTGGTATGCAATTTGCATTGCATATAATGTTTTTGTGTTAATGTGCCAGTTTTTTTGAATTTTTGTGTGAAATTGTGTGACTGTGTGGATGTTTAGTGGCTAGAATTTTATATGAATTAGCTTAATTTTGAACAATTGTTGAAATGGTGATATGTGTTAATTTAGGAAGTTAGATTATAAGTAGCTTTAACAAAAAAAATGTGTTGATTAGGATAGGACACTTGGTTTTACACTTAATGTTGCTAATTTACATGTAGTTACCATTAGAAGCCATTAAATCAGTATATTAGGATAGGACACTTGGTTTTACACTTAATGTAACACCCCATTACCTTAGGGTACGCACCGGGACGACCGTAGGTCATTCCGATATATATCCTAAGATAAGGGAGCGCTACGTGCAATTTCTACAAACTCCACATGGCATCACA